>PVHX01001460.1:58093-207564 GCA_004024805.1 Geosciurus inauris
AGCACTTAGGGAGGCTGAGACAGGAGAATCGCGAGTTCAAAGCCAGCCTCAGCAATGGCGAGGCGCTAAGCGACTCAGTGAGACCCTGTCTCTGCATAAAACACAAAATAGGGCTGGGGATGTGGCTCAGTGGTCGAGTGCCCCTGAGTTCAATCTCCAGTACCAAAAAAAAAAAAAAAAAAAAAAAAAAAAAAAAAACCTGCACAAGGATGTTTATAGAAGCTTTATTCTTGATTGTCAAAACTGGAAGTAGGCCAGGCATGGTGGTGCACGCCTGTAATCCCAGTAGCTTGGGGAGACTGACGCAGGAGAATCATGAGTTCAAAGCCAGACTCAGCAAAAGTGAGGCTCTAAGCAACTCAGTGAGATTTTGACTCTAAGTAAAATATAAATTAGGGCTGGGGGTGTGGCTCAGTGGTTGAGTGCCCCTGAGTTCAATCTCTGATACTCCCCACTTCACCCCGCCAAAAAAACCTGGAAGCAGCTCTCTTTCAGTATATGAACGGATAAACTATGGTATATCCAGACAATTGAATATTATTCAGCAATAAATTAAATGAGCTATGGGACCATGAAAACATATGGAGAAAACTTAATTCCATATAACTAAGTGAAATAAGCCAATATGAAAAGACCATAAACTGCATGATTCCACCTATGTGACATTCTGGGAAAAGCCAAACTATAAAAACAGAAAAAGAAAAAAAATCAGTTGTGAGAGCTTAGAGGAGAGAGAGAGATGAACAGGCAGAACAAGAGGATTTATAAGGCAGCAAAACTGTTCTATAGGATTCTGCAATGTAGATACATGTCATTAATTATTAGTCAAAATCCTTGGATGTACAAGACCAAAAGAAGCCCTTAATGTAAACTGTGTACTTTGGATAAGGATGTGTTCGTGTGGGTTCATTAGCTATAGAAAACATACCAATGCGGTGCAAGATACCAGCCAGTAGTGGGAGAGTTGTGCGTGTGTGGGGACAGGAAGTATTTGGGAACTCACTGAACTTGCTGTAGACTCAAAATTTCTGTAAAAACATAGTTTGTTAATTAAAGGCAAGCTAAGTATTTGCTCTATGATTGTACTATGATTTGAATGTCTCCAAAATTCATGTTGAAATTTAATCCCCAGTAGAGTAGTATTAAGAGATAGGACCTTAAGAATGGAACTAGATCAATGAGGTGGATGATCTCATGAATGAGATTGGTGCCTTTGTAAAAGGCTCAGAGGAATCTCTTTGTCCCTTTTTGCCCTTCTGCTGTGTGAGGACAGAGTTTCCATCCCTTCTTCCACATGAGGGTGCAGCAAGAAGCCATCTTAGAAGCAGAAAGCAGCTCTCATCAGACATGGAATCTGCTGGCACCCAGACCTTGACTTTACACCTTGCAGAACTGTGAGAAATAAATTTCTAGTATTATTAATTAACTGGCCTGAAATATTTTGTTATATCAGCAGAAATGGACTAAGAAAGGTAAACTATATATGTATGTGTTTTTTAAATATATGTTTATATATCCATCCATCATATGTGTATGATGGATAGACAATACATAGATATTGCTCTCTTTTCTTTAGTATATTGTCAGTATAATTTAATCACATTTATTTGACAACAAATGAAAAGGAAGCAATTATCACTCTAGATAAAATACATAGAATACTGACTGAATTCCAAAACAAGAAATAATTAGGTCACTTTTATGAATTTTTAACAACTTACATAAAAGTAATTACTGGGTTTAGTTAATAATTCAACCCTCCAAATCCAGAATGAACTGTTTCATACTCCAGGTAACTGTAGTTCTTAATCTTTTTCAATCATTTGAATCACCACTGCAAATTAGCCTTTATTCAAGTGGAAGATTTTTTTTTCTCTTGTGAGAAAGAAAACAAAGGGACATTAAATACTCCCTTTTGAATTATTCTTTAGACTTTGAAATATAGTTTCAATTCTAAAACCAGTGTTTGCACTTTGAATAGCATACAAATCAGGGTTTGAATTAAAATTCCTGAATACATGACTTAAATATTACACTAAATTTAAATGTTCCTTCACATGTAAATGACTTAAAATTACATTAATATAATTTTTGTCATCTGTGTATGCGATTGCTTCTTTGGAGTTATTAGAACAAAAATATATCGAGATCTGGAATGTAGCTCATAGTACAGCACTTGCCTAGCATGTGTGAGGCCCTGGGTTTGATTCTCAACACTGCAAAAAAATGTACTGGAAACATAAATCAGTCAATCAATCAATCAATCAATCAATATTGAATGCTAAAATGACATGCCAAAACCTCTTTATAATTGCCTAAACATCCTCAGGTTAGGCAATGTGAAACTAAACATTTCAGACAACCATCAGTCTTCCATGTTGCCTATGTTGAGAGCACCACCCAACTTCATTCATGAACAATGATTTGAATATTGCTTTTACACTCATTAATTGAGTTCTCAGAGTTGAAGCTATGACCAACCAGTAAATCCTGAGTTTTTTACTAATTAATCACCCTGTATTCTTCAGCAGAAGCAGTTATGTTTTTAGAGTGGTCTTGACAGAGAATAGAAGGTCAATGAAAAGGAGTCATAGACTGGTAAATGAAAAGAAGATTACTGAACTCTGCAATAAGTTGCCTTAAGCATCTCCATGCTGGATGACCAAGATTTAAGAAAGGAAGAGAGGGAGGGAGAGAGAAAAGAAGGAAATTGCCCTTCACCTTCATTTAAAATTTTTTAATTAAAATATATATGCAGAAAATTGCACTACATAAATATTCAGCTAAATTCTTTATTGTAAAGTGAACATTTATGTAACCACTACCCAGATTATGAAATGGACCATTCCAGTGCCCAAAACCTCCTTATACCCTTCTCACTCACTATGCATCAATGGTAACTCCTTTCTTAACTTCTAACATTTTTTTCCCATATTTAATTTATTTATTTGTTCTATTTAGGTTTACATGATATCAGAGAGCAATTTGATTCATTGTACACAGATGAAGGATAACATTTCGTTTCTCTGGTTGTAAGTGATATAAAATTACAACATACTTGCAGTCATACATAAAGCTAGGGCTATGATGGCCATCATACTCCACCACCTTTACTGTCCCCATGCCCCCTCCCCCCTTACACCACTGTAAACAGAGTTCCCCCATTGTTCCTGTGTCCTTCCCCACATTATGGATCAGCATCCACTTATCAATGAGTACATTTGACATTTGGTTTTCTGAGATTGGCTCACTTCACTTAGCATGATATTCTCCAACTCCATCCATTTACCTGCAAATGCCATAATTTTATTCTGTCTTATTACTGAGTAATATTCCATTGTGTATATATACCACAGTTTCTTTATCCATTCATCTATCAAAGGGCATCTAGGTTGGTTCCACAGTTTAGTTATTGTGAATTGAGCTGCTATAAACATTGAAGTGGCTGCATCAGTATAGTATGCTGTTTTTAAGTCTTCTGGGTATAGAGTCTTGAACTTTACACAAGCGGATTAATGAAGAATGTAAGTTTTTGTGTCTGATTTCTTTCATATGATGTTTATCCTTTTGATTGCAGTTTCCTGTAGACATTCAGTCATTGCTATAGAATATCTCATTAACCAAAGGTACCACAACAAATTGGTCCATGCTACTGCTTATTCTTCAGTGACTTGCTCTGTGACCTTTGATCTGTTTGAATAATTTTTTATATTAGCTTATGACTGTTCTTGTGCTTTGATGACTTAGCCATTCCCATGAGCTTTAAAATACACCTTTAGATTCTGGGGGTGTAATTTAGTGGTAAGAGCATTTGCCTACCATGTGCAAGGTGTTGAGTTTGATCCCCAGCCCTGCCAAAAAGAAAAAAAGATCAGAAAACCCAAATCTCCCTTTATTTGTGATATATTAGTTTTGATAGTTCAATTTTTTATGTTTATCAGCTTCTGTTACTGTAACAAATACTGAGATAATCAGCTTATAAAGAGGAAAAGTTTTTTTTACTTAGTTTTGGGGATTTTGGTTTATGGCATATTGGTTCCATGACTTTTGGGTCCATGATTAGGTAGCAAATCATGACAGAGTGCATAGCTGAGCAAAAAACCATTCACCTCATGGCCAGGAACAGAGAGGAAGGAAAAGGAAGAGTCCCATTTTCCCTTTCAAGAGGATTCCCCAGTGACTAGAAGGCCTCCTCCTAGATCCTACCTTTTAAAGATTCTGCCACCTCCCAACAGTGCCACGCTAGGGTTAACCCTTTAATATTTGGGCCTATAGCACTACAAACTATAGCACTCTAAGAGGCAATTTTAAGAAAATATTTCCAATCTAATTTGTACTTTTGAAATTATTTCATATTTTCCCAAGGACTGTTTAAATAGTAGATGTTGTATGTTCTTACAATGGATTTTACATAGAAGGGTAAGGGATTAACAGGCAAAAGAGAAAGAAGAAAACTCAAGTTTAATATACATACAAAATACTTATTTATAACCCTAGAAAAAAACATCAAGCCACCTAGATTCAATACACATCGTACAGGAAAGAACTTAGGGCTACATAATTTGGGGGGATTTTAAAATTTCTCACATAATAAATGAAAACAAACATAATTGCTTACAAAGATGTAATTGTTAAGTCGTGGAGGTTCTCTGTATCAGTTCAGCTCTTTGGCTTCAAACTATTTTAACTCCTTCTGGTCATCTTAAAGAAAATGAACATACCCAAAAGGATATCAGAGGTGACAGAATGAATGGGAGCCTGGATAGTGGGGCCAGAACAGGCACCATGCTGGAACCCAGAACATCAGACCCTCAGAAGCCATTTCATACCAAGAAGATGGGCAGGGGCCACCAGTCAGATGGAGTCAGACTCATCTCCAGTCTCTTAATCCTTCAAATCAATATTCAGATTTCAAAGAGGAAGAAAAAAGTTGCTTTGAGTTGTGTTACATGCCTTCCTCTGAGCTTGCAAAGGGAATGATGGAAGGAGGAGGACATCAGTGACAGTCCCACAAGACACTATCAAGTGATTTAAAGATAGAACTAATAAAGGGAAAGATAGGTGAGGGGAACGAATGTGAGGAAGCCCCAGACCTATGATGTTGACTGCATTCTTTACAACATGACTCTGATTTTGGATCTGACAGGGGTTGATGGAAATGGAAGCCCCTACCTATATAATAGGTAATTTGGGAAATGCACAATTTATGTCATCATTGTCCCTGCCTTCTTCAAACTTATGGACTGTTGAGAGCATTATTATTTCCTGACTTTATTCCAGGACATTTCTGTCCTGATAAAAAACAAAGAAAGAAAGAACATGCAATGTGGGGAGCTAGCTCCATGCTATTCCTTTAAGATGGCGACTAGCCTTTGTGAAAAGTGTGTAAACAGGAAGGGCATGGAGGAAGGAGGGACTGTGTGATTGGTTTACTGTTGGTTCCACAAAAGTGATCAGCTCATGGACAGAATTCAGGGGGCTTGTGTGCCTTGCCACATAGACAGCTGCTGGCTACATGCATTGTCTCTGATTGGCCCAACAGCCCTATAAGTTGAATGCTTGTTCTGCAAATAAACGAGTGCCTGCTTTGACCAGTCTCCCTGGTACATCTGATTGTCCTGCGTGGAGGTCTGGGAATGGGCGGCCAGTCAGCTCCAACTCTTCCTGACTTCCACTGCTAGGTGAATGTGGGGGTGTCTCTTTGGCCGCTGGTTCGGGAGGGACCGTAACCCCCGCAATGCAAGATGCTGATGGAGCTCTCTGGAGAACAGTATGGCAAAGGAAACCTTAATGATTATTGTCGTATTTCTTCAAGTAAGTTGCATCTTATCATTCTTAGAATTGAAAGATTCATTTATTTTTGGACGAAGAGTATATTCTAAGGTTTTCATTCACAAAAACATCTGGTTAAAAAAAATGAAAGGAATGCTTTGCTTTAGGCTTCAACCATTATTTGTAGAGTGAAAAACCACTTATTTTTATCGGGATCATTATGTATCATCATAAAAGTCCATCTGATCTCACTGTGTATACATGATTGTTAGAAACTGTTCTACTTTAAAGTTATAGTCTATGATCCCTGTGTTTCATGGAATTAATGTGACGTGTATGTTTTACTTCTTGCAAAAAATATAAAACTGAGATTTGTGAACATGCAGACATATAGAAGGAAGTCCAAGGGCTGTGGCCCATTAAGTGAAGTCAGAGGGGGGCCAATTTTTCACCAGCCCAGTGACTGGTTGTTTACAACAGGCATCTATTCTGATTGTCATTGCCTGTTCTGACCATCACTCCTAGTTGTGGGACTCCATTGATCTTGACCATCTGTTCTCCTAGCCCATCTTTTGGCTCTGACATAGTTAGAAGCAGAGGAAGGGCTCTCTTGACTGACTCTGGATGCCTGTTATGCCTTCCGTTATGGCAAGGTGTCTAATCATGATTTTCTCATGAGAAGCATAGTTTGGTGGATACCTCAATCCAGAGTCTTCCATTGCACAATTTCTTGGTGTAATGTTACCTTTTGGTTAGAGTTAGTGAAAATAAAGATATAATTATTTTTCACACTCAATCTCACCTACCCTTTAAAATTTCTTCCCATCCACAATGTCTGCTTGAAATGTCCAGGAATGGGTAAAGAATACCCATCTTCCTTGTTACTTCTGACACCCTTTCGGCCCCAGAGAAGTAAAATCAGAAGAAGGACAGGAAGCAATGTTGGCAGCAAGCAGCTCTAGGTTGTGCTGTGGGAGGGAAGAAGTGATTTGAATCAGACATGACATTAAATTTTACCTGGATTAGACTAAGTGATGATCACTAAAAGGCACTGGTAAAAAAATACAGTGTGTCCTGGATGTTATTGAGGGCCAAGCAAGCAAAATTTAACAGAATTGTTGAAGGCATGATTGAAAATTTAAAAAATGTTCTTCGTGTTTAGAACTCAGGGGGTTAAGACTTTTTAATAAACCTGTTTGTACAAAGCTGAGTAAGAAGAAAATTCTGTTTTTAAGGAATTCATCATCTCGCCTTTACCAAAGTGACTTTGCTGAGGCTGCCATTCACTCCTGTGTAATTTCTCTGCTGGATGGGGGGAACATCACCTTATCTTAAGACATTTCATTTCCATTTTCCACAAAAGTTTTGTAAAAAATCACAAATCAGCCACATGGACCACATGAACAGTTCCCCTTTTGGTATGGTACAGACTGTACTTGCACTGCAAAATTAAACACATCAGCTGTTCATAGGGGATAAAGGTTTTTAAAATCTGCTGGTATGTCTTCTGGCATAAACTTATATATCATTTTATCTTGTTCATTTACTCACTTTGTATATGGTATTCTTCTGCACGAGATTATAAGCCCTGTAAAAGTAAGGACAACATAGAACACACAGTAGACATTTATTAATGATTTGTAGATTTGGATTGGGAAGAACGGGATAAAAAAATTTTGAATGCTGTTATGAATGGTGTTTTTAACATAAACTTCATTCAAATTTCTCATCCATCATTTCACCCAATTTTAATGTCCTCCTCAAAATTACTTAAAAACAGCTTTTGTACAAGTAACAGCACATTAATTCAAAAGAACATGCTTGCTGGCACATCAGAGGGACAAAAATAAATGATGTGATGAACACTTTATTATTCATTCTATCTAAAGGTGCTGCCTCAAGGAAGATGCTATTGTGCTCTTTGTGAAAGGAAATTAACACAGGTATTTGTTATTATAAATGTAACTTCTATGAGTATGTTTGAGGCTGTTGACTTCTTTCAAAGATAGTAAATTGCTCACTTATTACATTAATGCTAATACAGTGCACAACTTACACAGGAAATAAAAGAAGCTGAATTAACACAATCAGAGCACAGCAGCTGGTTTAAGATAATTATTTTGGGCTATGGAGAAATTCTCCAAACAACCTAAAACCTGGAAAGTAATAATCCAGTGCTTTAATTCTTTTTTTTTTAATATTTATTTATTTTTTAGTTGTAGGTGGACACAATAGCTTTATTTTATTTTTATGTGGTACTGAGGATCGAACCCAGAGCCTCCCGCGTGCTAGGCGAGCACGCTACCACTGTGCCATAACCCCAGCCCCCAGTGCTTTAATTCTTGCCTGTGTATTTTTCCCTAAACCCCTTTCTAATCTCTACACAGAAATCCTTTGATGACAGAATGACTTTTTATTGAAGTTGTTTTGTACTTTTTTGTAAAATGATTCTTTATGATTCACCCCCCCCATCAAGTTACTCTGTGTTGTCTTTTAAAGTTTGATTTCCTCTTGCTTCTTTTTCTAACAAAATGACTCCAAACTTGAGTTCCTTAATTACTTTGTTCAGTAACTCCATGGTTTTTCTCGTTTTTTCAGAGCATTTTCCTTTCAACTACCTGTTTTTTTTTTTTTTTTTTTTTTTTTTTTTTTTTTTTTTTTTTTTTTTTTTTTTTTTTTTTTTTTTTTTTTTTTTTAATCCTGTGTCCTTAAATCCTTTTTACCACCTGAGGTATTTCTAAAACTGTATAGAGCCTTCTACCCAGGTTCTATTGTATTTGATGAAGTCAACATCCTCTCACAATTTAACTCCAATACTATTGTGACATTATTGGTCTTCACGTGGGTGTCTGTGTGTCGGTCTCAGGAAGATATGCATCTATATGGGTAAGTAAGTTTTGTGTTAGTGTAACAAAATGCCTCAGATACCTGCTTAAAAAGAGGAAAGATTTTTTGGGTCACAGTTTTGGAAGCTTCCATTCATGGTCAGTTGGCCTGTTGTTTTAGAGGCTGGGGTGGGGAAGTACATCATCATGGGAGCATGAGGCAGAGGAACTTGCTTACTTCATGGTGGCCAGAAGCAGAGAGAGAGAGAGAGAGAGAGAGAGAGAGAGAGAGAGAGAGAGGGAGAGAGGGAGAGAGAGAAGGGGTATGAAGGACCAATATTCTCTTCAAGGGCATGCTCCTGATCATCTAACTTTTTCCCACTAGGCCCCACCTCATAAAGGTTCCATCACCTTCTAATAGTGTCAACTGGAAGACCAAGCCTTTGACACATGGGCCTTTGGGAGATATTCCAGACCCAAACTATAGAAGATTTTGACTCTGAACATTTCATGTAAATGGAAATATACAATATGTGGCCTTTTGTGTCTAGCCTTTTTCACTTAGAGTTTATCTGTTATTTAATTTTAATTCTTTTGCAATGTTGGTCAAACCCAAGGTCTCATGCATGCCAGGCAAGTGCTCTACCAGTGAGCTACATCCCCAATCCTTATCTATATTGTATTACTATCAATACTTGATTCCTTTTTATAGCCAAATAATATTCCATTGCACAACCATACCACTTTTTATTTATTTATTTCTCAGTTATTAGTGAACATTTGGATTGTTGGATATAAACATATGCTTTCAATACCAAGGAGTGGTATTTCTGGATATTCTATGTTGAACATTTTGAAGAATAGCAAAAACATTTGCAAAGGAGGTAATGGATTTTTTAAAGGAATCTGTGAAGGATTGTTACTAATTCTTCTTCGAAGGTCTGATAAAATTCTCCAGTGAAGCCTTCTGGGTGTGGACTTTTCTTTGTGGGAAATTTTAAAAACTACTAATTCAGTCTGTTTACAAGTTATAATCAGTGTTTTAATGTCTTCTTAGGTTAGTGTTTGTCCTAGTAATTTTTCCATTTCACCTATGTTATCAAAGTTTTTGCCATATGATTGTTCATAATAGTCCCTTATTCTTTATTTCTGAAAGACTCTTTTTCCATTCCTGGTGTAGTTTGAGTCTTATCACCTTTTCTCTTGGTCAATCTAGTTAATGTTTGTCAATTTTGTTTATATTTTCAAAGAACTAACTTTGGTTTCTTAAATTCTATATTCGTTTTTCTTTCTATTTCATATTTTCCTACTAAAATTACTTATTATTTATTTCCTTCTGTTTGCTTTTGGTTTAGTTTATTCATCTATTTCTAATGTCTTAAGGTAGGAAGTTAAGTTACTGATAGAAGATCTTTTTTTTCTTTTTTCATACAGGCATTTATAGCTATGGATTTTAGCCTAAGCATGTTTCCATAAGTTTCTTGGTCAATCTAGTTAATGTTTGTCAATAAGCACTCTTTCCTATTTAATATTTTTTGTTTTGTTTTGTTTACATTCATGTCAAGTGATTTCTAATTTCCCTTGTGATTTTTTTCTTTTATACATTGGTTATTTAGGAGTATGTCGCTTCAATTCTACATAATTGAGAATTTACCAAATTTTCTTTTATTATTGAGTTCTAATTTCATTCCAATGTTGTCAGAGAATGTTTTAAATCCTTTTTTAAATATGCTGGGGGTCATTTTATGACCTGAAACAAAGTAAATGTTGGAGAATGTTCTAATAGCACATAGAAAGCATGTATTGCTATTATTGGTTGGAATGTTCATTTGATATTCACTGGGTCTCTTTGGTTTACAGTGCTGCAAGTTTTTTATTTCCTTGAAGCTCTCCTAATTATACTATTGTATTATTGCACTATGCTGAAAGTGAGTATTAAAATCTCTATTATTATTGAATTTTTTCTCTCTCTCCAATTTTGCATATTGAGGCTCTAGAGTTAACCACATGTATTTTCATAATTGATATGTTGTCCTGAGAGTTCAAACCTTTTCATTGTAATATATCCACCTCTTTAACTGGTAATTTTTGATTAAAATCTATTGCCTGATATTGATGTAGCCACTTCAACTCCCTTTTGGGTAGTGTTTGCTTGGTATTTACTTTTCCACCCTTTTATGTATTTGAATTTAGTTGGCTATTGACTTTCAAGACTAACATGGAGTTAGGGAAGGGAGAATGGGATTAGAGCAGGTAAAAATGACACAAATCTCACTCACTGCAATTCAACTATTTTTCTAAAATAAGCACTCTTTAGACTGTTACAAGCCTTTAATTAGTTTCCAGAATTTGATATTAAGTTTTTTCCAGTGATTCATTGTTTTTATGGGGGAATTGATTTTCAGAGATCTTTACCTCATCATTTCTTGAGACAACCAATTATACATTCTTTTCTTCTCTTTCTTTCCCTTCCCTTCCTTTCCCTATACTTTCCTCTCTTTTCCTTTTCTTTCTTTTCCCTCCCTTCCTTCCTCCCTTCCTTCTTCTCTCCCTCTCTCCTTCTCTCCTTCCTCTTTCCTTCCTTTCTTCCTTCCTTCCTTCCTTCCTTCTTTCCTTCCTCCCTCTCTCCCTCCCTCTCTCCCTCCCTCCCTTTGACAGGGACTCTCTAAGTTTCTCAGGCTGGCCTGGCTTTGAGCTCATGACTCTCTTACCTCAGTCTCTCAAATAGCTGCAACTAGAGGCATGCACTACCACACCAACTGCTTATGCATTATTGTTCTTTAACTTTTCAGCCTGAGTCTCTATCTTTGAGGCAGTTCAGATGAACTTAAACTCAGGGAAGATTAACATTTGGAGATAGGAAACTCCATATTTTGCCATTGGTCAGAGAAGAGGTGGCTCCACTGAGGCAGGAACCATGTAAGTTCATGCCTCAGTTCTAGTAGCTGGTGACATGGTATAAATAACTGCTTCGAAGTTAACTTTACTCTTCTATAAAATGGGGATAATGTTGCTTATGTCATAGATTACTTTCTGTGAGAGTTAAATAAATGGCCTCGTATAAAAGAAGGAAGGTAGTATAAACTGAAAAGGAAGCACTAAATATTTTTGTCTAATCTATTTGCAGAAAAGGCACTAAGTAAATATGTATAGAATAAATAAATGGTCATAGTAACTGGCTCCTAATAGCATAATAGCTAAGTCATGGGGTCTTGTCCTAGACAGCCTGAAGTCAGATTCTACCTCTGTCACCAATATCTGTGTGGTTGGGTGAATTAATTACTCTTTCTAGTGCCTGCTTTCATTTTGTTCAATCCTTGAGTGTGCTATGATCTCCTACTCTTTCACCTCCCTATCTGCTGTAGCCTCCCAGAGCTGTCCTGTGTTAGGTGTTCGAGGGAGGGTGAGATAATTCCCCCCTATATGCACCAGTGAATTCCCAGCATTCATTCAACAAGAGTGTCTCAAACCTTGAGCTTCAACCTAGCTTTTCCCTCAATGCTAGGGAGCTCTGGGTCCTGCCCCTTAACTTACATACAGCTACAATGAGAGAACTTATTTAATGTTTTCAGGCTGAATCTTGTAGTTATGTAAATAAAATATAAAACTTTATTTCATAGGGATCCCAGAGGAGGGTAAGTTCCTGGGGACTTGAGCAGGTAAGGGAAGACGCTCTAGAGGAGATAGGTTCAGCCTGGCTCTGAAAAGTAGAGGCTGGTTCCCCAGAGAGAGGAAGCCTGTGACATTGAGGGGAGCACAGCTACCAAAGTGCGGAGAGAAGTGATGACCTTTAATGGCAGAAGCAGTGGCTGAGGACACAACTATGCTAATCACTACTGTTGATCTTTTGTGGGGGTTTTTTTTGGTATGGGGATTGAGCTCAGGGGTACTCGACCACTGAGCCACATCCCCAGCCCTATTTTGTGTTTTATGTAGAGGCAGGGTCTCACTGAGTTGCTTAGCACCTCACCATTGCTGAGGCTGGCTTTGAACTCAGGATCCTCCTGCCTCAGCCTCCCAAAGTGCTGGGATTACAGGCGTGCACCACTGCGCCCAGCTACTACTGTTGATCTTTAAAAAAACAACAGAAAAAATAGTCACATGGAGATTTTTCAAAAAATAATATTTATTTGAGAACAACAGAGCCCTGAAATGGGAATGGTAGAGGAAGGCAATACTTGTAAACTATGGGCATACTCAAAGAGGTTGAAACTAGGGGAAGTTTTCAAGGCAACAATGAGGAGGATCATATCAGATATTTTGAAAGGATAATCCTTGGTCACATTGATTAATTAACAAGATAGGTGTAAGTCCAAGATTGAGTTGATGGGAAGATATCCCTTGTAGAAGTACCTTTTGCATAAGTTTGCAGTGGCCTCTGTGCAAGCTTGTAATTCTGACAGTCTTTTGTGAGGGTGTGATGGTGACTATGATGCAATTATGTGTAAAAACCCTTCCTTTATAGCCTACCGGCTTTATTTGCTTTTTTTTTTTTTTTTTTTTGGTGGAAGGGAGCGGGTAGAGTTGCTAGAAATAACTCCATTTCGATCCTGGAAACTTTCACATTTCTTTCACACTGTTCATATATTAAACGTGTTTAATCTATACATAAAGCTATGAATTCTGAGTTATTATTATCCCTACCCAACAAATAGAGAAATCAAGACTCAGAAAAGTTCCGTCTATCTATATGTTACATTGCTGATGAGTAATTGCATCAGAATCCTAAACTCTGTGAATTGCTGTCTTCCAGAGCCCAAGGGGATATGGCTAAAAGTAATTGGCATTAGACACTGAATTCTGGATAATACCGTGTGATGATTAACTTTCTGTGTCAACATCTCTGGGTTAAGGGATACCCAGTTAGCTGGTAAACATTATTTCTGGGTGTTTCTGTGAGGGTAACATTTGAATCAGTGGCCTGAGTAGAGAAGATGTGCCCTCACCATTGTGAGTGGGCATAATTCCATCTGTTGAGAGTCCAGATAGGGTAAAAAATGAAAATAAAAACAAAAGGCAGCAGAAGGACAAATTCACTCTTTCTGGCCAGAACATCCATCTTCTCCTTCTATTGGTCACCAGAGCTCCAAGTTCTCAAGCCTTCAAGCTCTGGGACTTAGAGCTAAGTCCCAGATACCGGGTACCTCTTCCCTGCCTCCCAACACATACCACCAGCTTCCCCAGTTCTCCAACTTGCAGACAGCAGCTTTTTACTCAGCTTCCATAATGAACACCCTCTTATTTCTCTCTCTCTGTATCATTGGTTCTGCTTTTCTGAAGAAACTGGACTAATCTCTTGACTAGACCTACTAATCAAAAATGACACTTTAATGGCAAAATGCCAGACAGCAGCAGAACTGACTCCTGTGGGAAGACAGGGCACTTTCCCTTTTTCCCACTGTTCAGGAGCCAGCCTTTACCTTCCAGACCTTGTACCCACTCCCCTAGGGTGGGAGGAGGAGCTTTGCAATCCTTAAAAGGAAGAGCTTTGTGTGACTGGCACAAATTTCTTCTTTCAGAACTAAACTGGAGGTAAACCTTCATATCAGTCCATGAAAAGAAGGAGAGATCTCTGACCTAGCAAACTATGGCTTTGTGAACAGTATTCTTTGGTGGGGGTGGGGATGGGGCACAGTTTCCTCCCTGCAAAAACCACAGAGGTTGGATTACATGACTTCTAAGGCCCCTTGAAGGCCCCTTCCACCGTAACATTGCCATCTGAATCTTTAATTCAAAGAAAACTAAGTATCTGAGTTACACGGGCTGTGAGATGAGCAAATAAGAAGGGCAGGAAAGGTACCAGGAGGAGCACTCTCTCTGCCTGTTCTCCTCTCTTCTCCTGCACAAAATAGGAGACTAGGAAAAAGTCCTTCCTAGAAGCATGGGAGACAGAACGCCTGGAACTGCTCCTTTTTACATTACATCATAGTGAAGCAATTAAAATTTACTCCTAAGGTCAATATTCACTAAAACAAAGCTGGTTATAACTATGAGCATGACTCAGCAGAAAAATAATGAATTTCCCATGGAAGCTTCCCACTGGTCAACTAAGCAACTTGTAATAGGCAGAGACACTTAGCTTTTCAAGGGCTCTGACAAAGTTATCTAAGTATAGAAATATCATAAATATGCTTAGGAAGTAGCACTAGGTGCTTAACTGTAAGTAATGGAAATGGGTTTTTGGTTTTAGGGTTGTTTTTTGTTTTGCTTTACAAATATACCAGAGCCACATGGGTGTTTGACTTCAAAATAATCACTCCAGAGAGAGTACCTGCTCAAAATAATCTAGAAATGCTTTTAATGGAATTGTCTTCAGAGGCAGAAAGTACTCTTTAATGTTCTAGGAGAAGTTCAGCCTTAACCTTTTAAGATGGGCTTGATTTCTGAAACCACCCACACATTGACCAGAGCCTTGCATAATGAATGAGGAGGCTCATCAAGATGAGTAATGAATTGCCAAGAATCACTTTGGATTTCTAAGTGAGATGTGGCCTCATTGCCTGACTTTTGGCTTTGCCCTGTAAATTTTGTAGTCTGGGGTATTGTAGACTAGAGCCATATCACCTACCTTTTGACTGATGGATTAGTATGTACTTGTGATTCTGTTGGTGTCTATGAGGTCCTTGCAGGGCACATACTGTGTGATCAGAGGACATACTATGTGATCAAAGGACACAGCAGGGCACCTAGGAGAACAGCACCAATGGGAAGGTGTTTTACTTGGGCCTGAAGGGCAAAGAGGAGGAAGGGCCTATCAGAACCCAGAAAAGCCACCACTGGGAAAGGGGCTGACCCACTGAAAAGGTAGCTATGGAGAACCCCTGCCAAAATGATGCCCAGCTTCTCTTCTCTCAACCTCCAATCTCCTGGCAGTGCCTGCCCAGGTGAACCCAACCAGAATCCAGGGGCAAAATTACAGAGGTTAGCCTCCTGGAACAGAACAGGCCAGAACAGGCAGACCTTGAATCTGGAGAGGCTGGTGGGAGACAGACATATACACCACCATGTGCACTGTTCCTCCCTTTTCCAAGTAGGGAGAGACAGCAGCCATCTCCCTAGGACAGTGACTGTGTCTTTTCATGTCTTTAAATTTACAGGGCAAAGCCAAAAATCAGGCAATGAGGCCACATCTCACTTAGAAATCCAAAGTGATTCTTGGCAATTCATTACTCATCTTGATTAGCCTCCTCATTCATTATGCAAGGCTCTGGTCAATTTGTGGGTGGTTTCAGAAATCAAGCCCATCTTGATATCATTTCTCCCAAAGTGCTTGCTGCTTTATTTCAAGTTAATGTCTAAAAATTAAAAAAGTTATTCCTGTCTGAGAAAAAGTTGGGCTTTTTAATAAATGGTGTCGGGACAAAGGAGAAACCATCTGGAAAAGGATGAAGTGAATTTAAACCTCATACTGAAATAAACTCCCAATAGACCAGCAATCCAAACAGAAAATATGAAATCAAAGGAGCATTTCACAGGTGAATTACTTTGTAACTTTGAGGAAAGCCTTTCAAAATCCAGGAACAAAAATGGGAAATGATTGATAAATTTTTCTACTTGAAACAAATAAAATGCCTTAAGCAAAGTCAAAAGACAATAACATTTGCAAAAGAAAGGACATTTGCAAATTATCTCACAGACAGGGCAAACACAAAGAGCCCTTAAAAATGAACAAGTTTAAACACTGGATAGAACTATGGGCAGAAGTCATGAACAGAGATAAATCTGAGAACAGACAGAAAAAGTAATCTCTCCTCACATATATGGAATGATGCTCAACTTCCCTTACAATAAGGGAAATGCAAGCTAGAATTCTCCAGGATACATACACTGTTGATAGCATGCACTATTAAGAGTGGATGTGCAAAATGGAACAAACCCTATGGAAGGAGATTTGGCAAGATTAATGTAACAAAATTACATAGGCATTAACCTTTGAATCAGTAGCCTCATTGCTAGGAATCCACCTGAAAAAACATCTGTACAAATAGCCAGTTATTTGCACAAGGTGAGGTAACACAGCATTGTTTGTAGTAGCCAAAGAGTAAAAACAACCTAAACACTCACAAACAGTCATGGCAGCAAATAAACTGCAGCGCACAGGCAAATTGGAGACCAGGCAGTTCTGAAAAGAGGAAAATGTCTGTGAACTGAAATAATCTCCAGAACACAGTTTTAGATTTAAAGTGCTAGTATGCTGCAGTACATAGAATGTTCTATATTTTGAGTTTAAAACGAAAAAAAAAAAAATGGAAGAATAGGAATACATTTAAGTATTTGCTTATATTTGCAAAAAGAAGCAATAAAAATAGTTCTCCGTAGGAGATGGAGGAAATGAAACGAAGGGAGAGGGTTGAAAGTGAAACTTCTGCAAGTTTGGTTACCTTTTGTATAGTTTTAAACTTTTGTACCATGTAAATGTTTTTACATATTCAAAAAAATTAAAATAAAAAGACAAAAATAAAATCCCTAAATGGAAACAAATTGGGACAAATGAGCCTAACTTTATTTCAAATGTGGGAACAACAGCTACACAGAGAAAAGAATCATTTCAGTATTCTCATTATATACCCATAGTGGGATATGAACTAAGGATAAATAAATAGAAAGAAATCTTAAACTTTACTCAGTTTTTGTTAATATAGTACTATAATTCTGAACTAGGAGAAAACAAATATGTAGTTCTGAATCAGGAGAAAAGAACTGTTACCTTATTGCAATTCAAGATTTTCAGTATGAGAGAAAAGAGATACAGGAAAAATATTAAATCAAAGTTAGAACACTGTAAGGTTAAATCTGAATTGAGAAAACCTACATGAAACTATATTTTAAAAAGAGTGTTTGCTTTTCCTAGATCTATCCACTGAAAGGACTTAGAAGCATGATACCCTAGTGTCAATGAGTACACCTTGCCCCGAGATTTTGATATCCGAATACCACATTTCACCACATAGTTATCACTATCACATTAATGTATATTCACAAGCATTCTGTGCATACTAAACTTGCACCAAAGATGGTTTGGTAATAAGTGGTTTTTAAGTATTACTGGCACAGTTTAAAAAAAAAGCTTCACATAATTTTGCACCCCACTTTTTTGCAAAAGAAACTGACATAAAATCTGCAACAATTATGCAGTGAAATATGGTACCATTCCTTACTAGCAAGAAAAATGTCTTTATTCTTAGGAGATGCATGTTGAAATATTTAGGAATGAAATGGCGCAAGTCTACAATTTATTTTCAAATGGTTCAGCTGTGTGTGGGGCTGTGGGTTAGTGGATGGGCAGTAAGAAGCTATTTATTACACTGAGCAATATCTTTTCCTGCACCTGGCATGACCTTAAGTTGAAGAATCAACTTGAGCTTCCCACACTCCCTTATAGACATGGCCTCCATTCTGAAGATAAAGCGTAGAAGAACACTCATGCAAAGTTATAAATGACTAAATTGCCTGTCCCTGAGACTTGGAAATCCTAAAAATAAATGATGCCATGTGTGCTCTAATTTTCTGCTTAAAGCTTTTGAAATCCTTTCAATTCAATATTTTCAATAGAATACATGGTTCTTTAACCTCTTACTCAAAGGCACTTATTAAAATCCCATTTCCCAGAGCTTTCTTTCATTTTCTCTTGCTGTGATAGGTAGAGAGCTTGCATTAGCAGTTACTGGTGTTGTGGTAGGGAATGTTGCACAAAGGGCTTTACTTGGAAATTGGGAAATGCAGGTTCTCACTGGGGCTCTACCAACCACTAACTTGCAATGTAGTTTTGGGCAAGTCACATCACCTTTTTTAGGATCTTAGTTTTTTCAACTGCCAGATGTAGGTGTTAGATTTGATTTTCTGCCACTGTAAATAATGGTCTGGAACATTTTTCAAGTAGGATGATACATCTGCTAGCAACAGGAACAGCAAGAGAGAGACAAGAGTAAGGGCTCATTGTAGTATGAGGAGGCACATAGAGTAGAAAAGGAACCCTAATCTAGATAATTTTTTTGACATCAATCCTGTATCAAATTCTTTAAACATGATAAAATGAATAAATGCAACACATGGTTCCTCAATTATAAGGACAATATTTTGACCTGAGGGTGGTGATACACACCTATGGTCCCAGCAACTCAGGAGGCTGAGGCAGGAGGATCACAATCTTAAGACCAGTCTGGGAAACTTAGCCAAACACTTGTTTCAAAATTTAAAAAATGCAAAGGGTTGGAGATATAGCTTAGTAGTAGAGTGCTTGCTTAGCATGTTCAATCTCCAATAACTTTTAAAAAATACAATATTTAGGTAATTTTATTTATAATAATCCCAACTTTTAGCAATTAAATTATTTCAATTATTATTAAAATATTATGTTAGTGCCATCTTATAAATAAACTATTGTTCTTCAATCTAAAAAGAAAAAGATGGATTCTGAATTGTTTTATTTAGCCAATCTCCCTGTAGGAGCCATGGAGCCATGCTGGGGTTGACTGAGTCTAATACATCTCAGAGTTTGGTTTAACATGCTCCCAAATAACTTACCACAGCAATGCTATTGAAACCCAGACAATTCTCTGTTTACTCGCATGACTGGGGAATTAGACAATCAACCGTGACCATCTATCAAAAGTCTTAGATTTCAAAATGCACTAAGCATGAAATCCTATTGAAAACCATTTCATTCCCTTAATTATTCATTAGGTTCCTCAGAGTCTGACAGACTTTCAAAGTCATTATTTTGGACATTAGTTACCATCATAATGTGGCAATAAAAAATGTGTTTTAAAAGAGTTCTGTTCAGCAGAACACTGTAGTAAAAGAATTTGTCATTTTTGGGGGGTGTTTGTATATCTATCCTTCTGCTACGTGGTGAGAAAATGGGGATATTGGAAGTGAACTCTCTAGAGTATTTTGGGTGCCTGGGACAGGTTCCAGTCTGCAAAAATTCCTGTGATGAGGCCCAGAGGGAGAGAGGAACTGCTGGTTGAGGTGGGGTTGGAGGAGGTGGGTGAACGGGTGCCAGGCTGGCAAGTTCTCCATCACCACAGGTGAAGCTTTGCTCCCTAGCCAGCATTTTTTTTTTTTAATTCACCAAACATTGACCAGGTACTTTTTTTTTCCTTGCTGACTTGGAAATATCAGAATGGAGTTCATTGAGTGGAGTAGCTTCAAATAAATCTGTCCCTGGTATAAGCTGGGGGAGGAGCTACTTTTGAACCATTTCTTCCCCATCTCCTCAGAGCACACAACCAGTTATGAAATGTCTTGTGAAATTTAAACCTAATGCAGCTAATAACCAACATTTTTTTTTCTTCAGTACTGGGGATTGAATCCAGGGACATTCTACCATTGAGTTGCATCCCCAACCCTTTTTTTATTTTTTATTTTTAGACAAGCTTTCACTCAGTTACCCAAGCTGGCCTCAAACTTGAAACCTCCTGCCTCAGCCCCTGAGTTGCCAGGACTACAGGTGTGCACTGCCACACCTGGCCTGACATGGTTAAATATCAATGTTTGTGAAGTGTTTCATCTTGGAGTAACTGCTCAGAAACACTACTTTCAGACCCCTTTGTATCCTCTCCTTGGCACTCCACTTCCACCCCAGCACACGCCTTACAAGTCCAGTGCCCAGAACTCAGCTTTCTTTGGCTAAGGACACTCCTATGAGTTCAGCTGATTGTGTTGATATGACAAATTTTTGTTGCAGAATTTCTCTAAATGAGCTGGATTGCCATCCATAGTTGATAAGATCCTGGCATATCAGATGCTACTTCCTGGAAAAGCAGAATTGTCTTTTCGTCACAAATCAATTCCTCCACTTACTGAAGACATGTGGCATTATGATAAGTGTCCTAAACATTAGTCCTAGAAATGTCCTATGAACACTACTAAGGTATTCGAATGTAACCCCTCTGGATGTGAGAGCAAGCCAGCTTAGTCATCTGCTTTGTGGACTCCATGCATTGCAGTGATTTAAAATGTCAAATTCTTTGTCGTTCCCTTCAAAAGACGAAGCCTAATTCTCCTCCCCTTGAGTGCAGGCCAGACTTAGTGACTTACTTCTAACAAGTAGAACAAAGCAGAAATGCTGGTGTGTGACTTTGGAGATCAGGCGATTCAAAGACATTACAGCTTCCAGCTTGCTCTCTTTCTGAGCTCTCCCTCTGCAGGAAGCCAGCTACCCTGTCATGAGGATGTGTAGCAACCCTATGGAGAGATCTGCATGGTAGGGAACCGAGGCCACCTGCTAACAGTCCTGTGAGTGAGTTGCCTTGGAATCAGATCCTCCAGCCTTCAGATGATGCAGTCCCCAGTGAGAGATTCTGAGCTGAAGCATCCTACTAAGCCACTCTCACATTCCTGACTGAGAAGCTGTGTGAGATAATAAACATTTGTGGTTTTTTTTTTTTTTTTGGAACGCTTCACGAATTTTCGTGTCATCCTTGCGCAGGGGCCATGCTAATCTTCTCTGTATCATTCCAATTTTAGTATATGTGCTGCCGAAGCGAGCACACATTTGTGGTTTTAAGCCACCACATCTGGGAGAAATTTGTTAACTAGCAAAAAATATGTACACCTACCTGAAGTAGTTGCTGAGTCACCTCGCTCACCCTTCCACTGGAGGGCACTATTGTGCAATCACACAGACCTGGGAAGCCCAAAGTCACCAGGCAGAGGCAGAATAATTCCTGCCCAGGGCATGGTGGGAATCAGGCCCCAGGCTGCTGTTTTAACAAATCCAGCTGCTCTCAGGACACTTGCAAGTTAAGTAAATTTACCCTTTAAATACACAATCCAATTTTAATAAGCATTTGATTTTTCATGAATGCTAAGATAGGAAAAAAGATTTGTCACAATGTCCCATTCACATCCCATTGAGTCGATTAAATAGCCAACATTACATGTGTCAATTGCTTTGATTTTGTCAACTAAAAAAATCCCATTAAAATGACACATGCTTTTAAAGGAGTACCCATAATCTAAACTTGCCAATTTGTGCATTTTTATTAACATTAAAAAAAAATTCAAAAAAGCTTTTTATAAATCATGATCAAATAAAATTAATAGGAATGACGTCATTCAACAAACATCTATTTCTTGCTTGCAAATATTAGTCATCTCTCAATGTCTCCTTTTTTTTTTGTAGTACAAGTTGGAAGGTTATCCGAATAAATGTGTCCTTTATCGTCTGGTTAGTCAATGATTATTTAAATATTTCCATTTGGAAAAGGTACATTTTCATCAAAAATAATTTAGAGCTTGAGTTGCAAAAAAATGACCACATAATAACTTTTATAATTTAATCATAAAAATAAGGTGTATTGATTTAATCTGCTTGTATTGTTTTAAAAAGAAGATAAACATAATGTACATGTTCTTTATGCTTTATAAAAATCTACAGAAAAACTTGCTCATGATATTCTATCCATATTGTATTCAGAACACTAGGTCTAGAAGGCAAAGTAGCAACACTAGGATTTATCTAATGATAAATTCCTTTTTTCTCTATAATTTGTTTTCTTTAACATAAGAGATAAAAAGTGAGATATAAGAGAAGTACATGAACCAGCTGGGCCAATCTGTTTAGTTTTATAAAGTGGGATTTCTGGGAGTCATTCTCCATCTCTTGACTCACAAAGTACTTCCAGCACAAGAAGAAACCATTCAGCACAGGTACAGTGTCCCTGCCCTACTGTCTTCCCGTCTGTTAGGTGAGACCAAAATGTCCTGTACCTCTTGGCCTCTTTCATTTTTCTTCTTAACTTTGCCTCTAATTTTTCCATGATTTGACCTTTTTCCTAGTTTTATTTATTAATTTTTAACTTTACTTTTGTAGTGCTGGGGATGGAACCCAGGGCCTCATGCATTCTAGGCAAGCACTTTACCCCTAGCCCAAATTCTGTTTTTTTTCATTTTTTAATTTATTTGTTCTAATAAGTTATACATGACAGCAGAATAATCTTTGTTTCATTGTACACAAATGGAGCACAATTTCTCACATCTCTGGTTGTACACAAAGTACGGTCACACCATTCATGCAATCATACTTGTACCAAGGGTAATGATGCCCATCTCATTCCACCATCTTTCCTATCTACATGCCCCTTACCTTCCTTCTTTCCCTTTTGGCCAATCCAAAGTTCCTCTACGCATCCCATGCACCCCTCACCTTATGGATTTGCATCCACTTATCAGAGAAAACATTCGGCTTTTGGTTTTTGTGATTGGCTTACTTCACTTAGCATGATATTCTGTAACTCCATCCATTTACCTGCAAATGCCATAATTTTATTCTCTTTTATTGCTGAGTAATATTCCATTGTGTATATATACCACAATTTCTTTATCCATTCATCTATTGAAGGGCATCTAGGTTGGTTCCATAGTTTGGCTATTGTGAATTGTGCTGCTATAAACATTGAAGTGGCTGTGTCACTGTATTGGGGCCTTCCCAGTGGTTCCCTTAGTGACCACTGGTGCAAGAACCCTGCTGCCCACCAACATGGCCAGCAGGAGTGCCTCCCTCAGCCAGCAGCCCTTGGTCAGCTCTCTCACTGATTTGGCAGGAGACCGAGGTGTTGTACCCACTGGCTCCTGGAATCCCAATGGAGTCAACTCCAAACACCCACTGTGGCTACCTATTTGACACCACTGCTTTCTCGTCAGCCTTCTTCACTCCTCTGCTCGTATTTCTAGATAAACTGCACTCAGGGGCTGCTTCTTGGGGAACTCACACTTAGACAGTTCTGACTTTCTTACATTTTTGGTCTATTTGTTAAAGATTCACCCTATGAAAACATTTACCTCTCACACTGGACTCCTCAAAAAGAAGGTATCAGAGTTGACCAAATGATAGGAGTGAAAGAAACCAAATCTCATGTCAGATCAACCAAACCAAATGTCAAGTCAAAGACCTTTGAAACATAACCATTATCTAGTATGGAAAATAGTATGGAGATTTCTAAAAAAAAAAAAAAAAAGTAGGACTACCATATGATTCTGCAATTCTACTACTGCTTAGTCCTCAATGCAGCAATATTCAGAGGTGGAGCTTTGCGGAAGTGATTGGATTTTGAGGACTCTGACTGCATCAATGGATAAAATCCATTGGATGGACTTCTAGGAGGTGGCAGAAACTATAGTAGGCAGGACCTAGTTGGAGGTCAATGGCACCAGGGGAATGCCGTAGGAGGATATATCTTGTCCCTAGCTCCTTTTAATCCCCTTTCTTTCCCCCACCCCTCTCTGCTTCCTGGCTGCCATGAGGTAAGCAGCTCTGCTCTGCCATGATAGTTCTACCTCACCAGCAGCCCATAGAAGTAGGGCCAAACAACTATGGATTGAAATCTCTGAAACCTTGAGTAAAAAATAAATCTTTCCTCCTTTAAGGCATTTTTCTCAGGTATTTTGTCACAGCAACAAAAAAGCTAGCTAGTATAACCTCTTTCCCTATTTTACTCTCCCTACTTACTTTCTCTTCCTGGGATTACCTTCTAAATAAAACAATTTTCCTGAGATCTTGGTCCCTAATTGTGGGTTAGTATCCACATATCAGATAGAACATTCGGCCTTTGGTTTTTTGGGATTGGCTTATTTCACTTAGCATGATAGTCTCTAATTCCATCTATTTACTGGCAAATGCCATAATTTCATTCTTCTTTATTGGGTATATATACCACATTTTCTTTATCTATTCATCTCTTAAGGGACATCTAGTTTGGTTTCATAGCTTGACTGTTGTGAATTGAGCTGCTATAAACATTGATGTGGCCGTGTCACTACAGTATGCTGCTGATTTTAAATCCTTTGGGTATAAACCCAGGAGTGAGATAACTGGGTCAAATGGTGGTTCCATTCCAAGTTTTCTGAGGAATCTCCATACTGCTTTCCATAGTGGTTGCACCAATTTGCAATCCCACCAGCAATGTATGAGTGTACCTTTTTCCCCACATCCTTGCCAACATAAAGAGTACAATAACAATTATACTCTTTATAATTGCCATTCTAACTAGAGTGAAATGGAATCTCAGTGTAGTTTTAATTTGCATTTCTCTAATTGCTAGAGATGTTGAACATTTTTCATGTATTTGTTGACCACATTTCTTCTGTGAAGTGTCAGTTCAGTTCCTTTGCCCATTTATTGATTGGGTTGTTTTTATGTGTTTTTTGTTGTTGTTGTTGTTGTCATTAGGTTTGTTTTGTTTTTGGTGTTAAGTTTTTTGAGTTCTTTGTATATCTTGGAGATTAATGCTCTATCTGAGGTTCAGGGGGCAAAAATTTTCTCCCATTCTGTAGGCTCTCTGTTCACATTCTTGATTTTTTTCCTTTGCCATGAAGAAGTTTTTTAGTTTGATACCATCCTATTTATTGTTTCTTGATTATACTTCTTGCACTTAGGAGTTTTGTTGAGGAATTCAGTTCCTAAGCTGACATGATGAAGATTTGGACCTACTTTTTCTTCTAGTGGGTGCAGGGTCTCTAGGTCCTTGGTCCACTTTGAGCTGAGTTTTGTGCAGGGTGAGAGGGGTCTAATTTCATTTTATTACATATGGATTTCCAGTTTTTCCAGCACCATTTGTTAAAGAGGTTGTCTTTTCTTCAATGTATGTTTATGGCACCTTTGTCTAGTATGAAATAACTGTATTTATGTGGGTATGTCTCTGTGTCTTCTATTCTGTTCCACTGGCCTTCATGTCTGTTTTTGTACCAATACTATGCTGTTTTTGTTATTCTAGCTCTATAGTATAATTTAAGGTCTGGTATTGTGAAGCCTCCTGCATCACTTTTCTTGTTGCTTTGGCTATTCTGGGTCTCTTATTTTTCCAAATGAATTTCATGACTGCTTTTTCTATTTCTATGAATATTTATTTATTTTTATGTGGTGCTGAGGGTTGGAACCAGTGTCTCACATATGCTAGACAAGTACTCTACCAGTGAGCTACATCCCCAACCCCTATCTTTTTGTTTTTGTCCCATTATTTGGAAAGTACTTAAGCTCAGGGCTGTCCTCTTCCATACAGCAGACAGGAAGGTACTGATCCCTTGGAGTCATTTCATTATTCTTTGGTGTTTCTCTTATCATGCATTTTGATTGCTTTTTCTTTGCATTTTCTTGGCGTGGTATAGTTTGTAGCTTAGCTTTCAGACCAGTCCTTTTTTTTCCCCCCTCCTTTGAATGTTCAAGAGCCTCTCCACTTACCTTCTCTTTTTCTTATGGTAATCCATTTAGATATACTTCAATAGATTCATTTTGTGGTATGGTGACAGTCACAGAGCCAAATTCAATAATACTTTGGGGTTTGAAGCAGCTCTCAATTTTCAGGTCTCACCCATACCTTCTCCTTTCATCAGTCCAGCACAGATACCACACTTGACATTTAAACTCCTATGAGATCCTCTAGCTCAAAGTAATCCATCTGTCTTCTAATCCCCTTAGAGTACATTCATTTTTCCTACTCTAGTGGTTCTTTATCTCATAACCACGTGTGTAGATGCCTTACTCCTATATATGTGTGTGAGCATAGTGAGGGCAAAGATCGTGATATATATTTTCTTGAGTCTTCCAGAGTAGAAGGGGAATGAATGAATATTCAGCAGGGGAATGAATGAATAAAGGAATTCAGGAATTTTGAAAGCCACTGAATGAAATTGAAGTGTTTTTAGTTTTAGATTTTTCGTGTCTTAATTTTGTACATGGACACAATAACTTTATTTATTTTTATGTGGTGCTGAGGATCAAACCCAGTGCCTCACACGTGATAGGCAAGCACTCTACCGCTGAGCCACAACTCCAGCCCCTTGTGTCTCAATTTTGATTGTTTCCAGTGGGTGGGGACATGTGGAGAAGTAGACAAGAACTCAAAGTGGAGGGAAGATACGAATAAACACGCACACACCACACACACACACACAAAGCATTTGTATGATATGTGTGTGTAAACATATGCTTGTGTATATATATGCATGTGTGTGTATCAAAATAAGCTGATTTCCTCTGGGAAGAAAAAAATGAATGGCTGGAGAATAGAGAGACAGACCTCCTTTTCATGGCCTACTCTCTTGCAGACTTTTATATCAAGTGCTTATGTTATCCATCTTAAGTTATCCATTTTTTTTCAATTAAAAGACATGTAAAGAGGAAATTCAGTCACTTCTGTCCTCTTATAGTCTATGTAACTTGAAGATCAGCTAGCTATATAGACTGTAGAATTTCTTTCTGCTGGGAAAACTCGTGAGTGTGCTGGTGACCAGGCTATTCTTTATTGTTAGGAGATAATCCCACATGACGGCTTGGCATTGTACATATCTTCTGGCTAAGGTGGTGACATCATTTGCTCTAAACTGTCTTCTGAAGGATGTTTATGTAGCAAACAGCCTTGGAAATAGACCTACTTTCTCCCCAGGAAGCAGAGGACAGATTTGTTTGCTGTTCTAGATGATAAAGATAATATCTCCCTTTGGTTGAGCAGGTTTGCTTTTAAGAAACCAGGGTTGTCTAAATTCAGTTTCTCAGCTGTGATGCAAATCCACTGAGTGTCAGAATCTACCTGGCTGCTCCATGGTGCCCCCATGGGATTTAGGGGGTTGGAGGAACTGACACAACCACAATGCCCACACTAGCTGCTGTCAAATGAGTGATAATGTTCTTTGTTTCTGACCCAGGAGTCTCAAGTTTTTGCCGACCTTCATGAAGTTGAGACAAGTTAACTTGTTAGCTCATGAGGAGGGTGAAATTTCAAACCCTTTTTAGTTCTTGATGTGAATGATGCAGATTTTGATAGTTAAGATACCCATCTTAATCAAAATGCAATATTTACAATGTGCATTTCTCCTCAGTTGAGTAATTTCATAGAGAAATTCTATTACTTCAATGAACTTATTCCAGGAATGAATTGGATGCACAGAAGACTCAGAAAAGACCCATGAACCATTTAGCCTATTCCTGCTAAGACAAGAAATTGAGAAATAGCACCATGAGCCAAACTATGTCGTTGGTTATTTGGCAGAATAATGGTCATTATTCTATGTTATGGGTTTTCAGTAAAAGCAGTAGAAATAAAATAACACATTTGCCAGGATATTCAAAATACCTATGTAATATTTCATCTACCCCAATGCATAGGTGTTTGTATTCAACACAGCAGGGAAGATAGAAATAGCTTACTTTATTTCCTTCTAGGAGGATGAGATTGGTCTTTTAATATATGAAAATAGATTTCTCTTTTTCATTTCTAGATATTAAAATGGAAAACAGAAAAAATGTCTTAACAAAAATCTAAAGGTCATTTTTTCCTGTTTATTTCTACTTGATATGTTGAAACATTTTAAACATGATGTGAAATATATGACTATAATTTACATGATTTAAAGTTTGCCATCAAATGTTACATTTTAAATGTAAATTTACATACTCGAAATATTAATTATCTTTACCACCACAGTTCTTTACATACGTTTTTATCCATCACCTTCTAGAAACCAAATTCTTATAGCTACACTATTTTCATTATGTCATAGATGCCTTCTCAAGGCTGTCCAAACATGAAACATCAAATGGTGAATTGCTTCCATTACAATCTGAGTCATGTTGGGAAGAGTTCAGGATTGTAGTTGAACCTATCACAAAAACTGCAGTGCTGCTTGGAGATGCTAGAAATATCTAGGGCAGCAAAACTTGTTCAATCCATAAGTCAGTCCCTGCAGGAAACAGATGGCACAAGTACATTTGTTAATTTGAGCAGTTTCAAAAAGAGATTATACACAAAGGTGTGGGCAAAGTTTAGGGAAACCACATGGGGTGGTACAGCATGCTAAGTGCTGCTAATGAACAGTTGGGAGTCATAATCATTCCAGGTCTGAAGGACACAGAGAGGGAGCAGTTACTGAACTGTATGGAGAGAGCTGCCTGACTGCAGCTTTGGCTTTCCACCCATGGACACAGCACAGAGAGCACCGCGGAACAAATAACTCTGACCTCACTCTCCTTCTAGTCTCCGCCAGTGCCTCCATGAACTGAGCCCAGTGAAGGGTCAGAGAACAAGGAAGCCCATTGATGCAGTCCACAGATGCCACCTCCTGGAACACAGGAGGACAGACAAAGATGGACAGTGGATGTGGACGAACAGAATAATCAACATAGTCAATTCAATTCAAAATGTGTTTTTGAAGCATTGAAATCTGTATCATATTCTGAAGGGGATAGATTTGATTTTATAACTCACTTTCTTGGTAGGCATTTTCTTTTGCCACAGGAAAAAAATGAGTTTTCTACATTGATTGAGGTAAACTGGAAGTGTCATGTAGACTTATGGAATTTCCACACTAAAGGGGACCTAGAGATTATCTAGTGAGTCTTTCTTAGAGTATTTTAAAGTACTTTAAGCTGGGCATGGTTGCATATGCCTGTAATCCCAGCCCTTTGGGAGGCTGAGATAGGAGAATCGCAAGTTCAAAGCCAGCCTCAGCAATGAGGAGATGCAAAGCAACTCAGTGAGAGCCTGTTTCTATGTAAAACACAAAATAGGGCTGGGGATGTGGCTCAGTGGTCGAGAACCGCTGAGTTCATTCTCTGGTACCAAAAAATACAAAAACAAAAACAAAACCCCCCACAAAACCATTTTAAAACAAGTCTTAGAAATAAAATGCATCACTGTTTATGCCCATTCTGATAACTTTTTAATAATGGGAACTTTTGCCTCAGCTTTTGCTAATAGTAAACCCCAATCTACAGAACATCAATTGGCAACTCTGGTTTGAGGAGGGTGGATAATATAAGCATTTCTCTCTCTCTCTTTTTTTCTTTTTTGGTACTGAGGTGCTGAGCCACATTCCCAGCCTGTTTTATATATTATTTAGAGACAAGATCTTGCTAAGTTGCTTAGAGCCTCACTAAATTGCTGAGGCTGGCTTTGGACTCTGAATCCTACTGCCTCAGCCTCCTGAGCCACGGGAATTACAAGCATGTGCTGCCACACCCAACTGCATTTCTCCTTTCTTTTGGAAATCATCTAGAAGGAAAAAGGACACTGAGAAACAGAAATGCAAATCCCACATTTGACTAAACAAGGAGACATCTGAAACTCAAAACCACACAAAACATATGTGAGTGGTATCCAAGACAGTGAGGGTCAGTAGGAATGCTGGCAGAAGTGTAGAGAGCACACTCATGTTTGCAGATCTCAAATAAAGCTGCAGATCTCAGTTAAAGGTCTTGGAGGAGAAGGTGCACAAAGCCAAATCTTACCCAGACAGTCAGCATGAAGACACAGGGTAGAAGCAAAGGGTGTGGGGATGAATGAAGGCATGGACAAGCTATATATTTGCACAAAGCAGTCTGCCCATAAGTAGGGAGAGAAGATTGTACTGTGAGCAGCTCCCCGGTTGCCTAGAGTTTGGCTTGGGATGGTACAGGCTAAAATATTTCACCCATTAAATTGTGACTTGTAAGACCTCAATTGTGACCCTACTGACACACACCTCTTGAAGGCAAGACAATAAGAGATCAAACAAGAGCTAGTGGCACTTCAAAAAGAAGTAAAAGCCGGGGGGGGGGGGTCAAAGAAATGAAGGAAGAACTGGAAGCAGACCCTGAAAGACCAGACTCTAAAGAAAACTCAGTAAGAGCTCTGGAGAGCAGGAATGAAAACAGTGTTCCAAATAGAGTTGAAAAGGTTTAGAGACTGTAGATTATGGTTTTAAATAGGGAGGTCACAGTGGGATTCATTGAGAAAGTGACGTGTTGAACAGTGTCTTGCAGGAAATTGAACAGCTGTCTGAACTGTGGGGGAATGTTCTGGGCGGAAGGAACAGCCAGTGCAAACTCTCCCTACTGCACTTGAGGAGTGACATGTTATTTGGTGTATGTGTATTCACATGGGTGTTATCTCATCATGAATTCAACATCTTAGCTTTCTTAACACCCCTTCTTTCTTTTGCTTCATGATATTTTTCCTCTGAATTCAACCTTTTGAAGGCCATGATTTGGGCTTTACTTGGGCTCACATTTGCCTGGTATGTCCTATGTCTCTGTTCAGTGCTTTTTACTTTAACACTTTTGGAATTAATTTACTTTAGGTGTGTGTATTAGAGTTGAGTTTTGATTTGTCCAATCTGGACATCTTCGTTTATTCACAAGTGACTTTTGCACACTTACACTAATTGATAGGACAGACATGTTCACCTTAGGGACTGCCATATTATTTTATGCTCTTGGTCCTCGCCTTACCTGATCTAGCATCAACCTGTGGCATTGCCCCTTCTTCACGCATGCTCTTTCCTTGCTTCCAAGACACTCCCTCCCCCCATTTTCTGGCTGTGCCTCTCTCTTCATTGTTCAGTCCTTCTCAAGCTCCTTTGTTATTTCCTTTCCTCCCAGCTTCTTCCTATTGGAGATAAGGATCATCGGCCCAATGATCCTCTTTTCTCCTCCAGTTGCACTCACAACTCTGCCGAGTTCATTGTCTCAAATATCATCTTTGTGCTGATCATTTGTAAATTCCTATCTCCATCTTCAACCTCTCTCCTGAAAACCAGAGGCCTACTTACTGACTCAGATTTTCCAAGGGCATCTCAAACTCAAGAACCTCCAGACTCCTGACTTCTCCCAAGCCTGCTCTTTCCAGTCTTCCCTGCCTCAGCCTTCACTTGACTCCTCTCTTTGTCTCATACTTTACATCTAACATATCATCCATTCCTGAGAACTCTACCTTCAAAATATTTCTAGAATCCAGTCACTTCTCATCACTTCTGCGGCTACCACCCTGGTAGGATCTGCTGTTTGCCTCAGTTATTGCAATAGTCAGCTTCCATCTTGTGTCTCTGCTGTATATTGTCCACACGGAAGTCTGAGTGATCCTGTAAGATGTAAGTCTGGCTGGGTGCGGTGGGGCATGCCTGTAATCTCAGCAACTTGGGAGGCTGAGCCAGGAGGATTGGGTGTTCACAGCTAGCCTTACCAATTGAGCAAGGCCCTAAGCAACTTAGCAAGACCCTGTCTCTAAATAAACTATAAAAATTGGCTGGAGATATGGCTCAGTGGTTAAATGCCCTTGGGTTCAATCCCTGGTACCAAAAAAAAAAAAAAAAAAAGATGTAAGTCTGATAATGTCAGTCATCTGTTCAGAATTCCCATTGACTATTCATTTCTCTCAGACTAAAGTCTTAATGGCTAAATAAGGAAATGTATGAGCACAATTTACTATCACTAAGAATAGTGAATACCTCCATAGACAATGAAGAGTCATATGATAAAATTCAGCATTCATTCTTGATAAGTAAAAAAAAAAAACTTTCCATAAAATAAGAATTGATAGATTCTTACTTAATGATAAAATGTTTGTCCCAAACCCAAAGTCAACCTCCCACTTGCTGAGTAAATGTCAGAAGCATTTCCTTAATGTCAGAAACAAGACAAGAAGGAAGGAGGGAAAATGGTAATTATATTCAGATGTGTGCCTGTAAAATAAGAAATTTCAAGGGAATCAACTACTATAAACTATGAGAAATTTTATTTTGAGTATAAAATTAGCATGCATAAATTACTTTTCATACATATATAGGCAACAACTAATTAGAAAATATAATGGTAGAAAAAATGTCATTTATATTATGAGAAAGATAAACTGTCAAGAATAAACTATATAAGAAGTGAGCAAGATTTATGTGATAATACATTAGGTATAAGGCTTGGAAGTCAAAAAATATCTTGGGGCTCTCAAGTTCAATGCATTCAAGTGAGACTGGGTAGGTAGAGGTTCGAAGAACCCCTCCTGTGGCTCCTGGCTCTTCCCCAGAAGAGTTAAGTGGTGGTTTCTTTGCTGGGAGTCTGAGTCCTTATCCCCTAAACTTCTCAGGTGTCAGGAAGCAGTAGTGGTCATAGCAGCTTCTTCTTTTTGAAAAATTTTAATTTGCTCTTCTTAGTTATACATGACAGTAGAATGTATTTTGACATATTGTTCATACACGGAGTATAACTTCCCATTTTTGTGGTTGTACATGATGCGGAGTTATACTGGTTGTGTATTCACTATATATGAACATAGGAAAGTTGTGTCCCATTCATTCTACTCTTTCCATCTCCCTACCCCCATTGTGAGTCACCATCTGCATATCAGAGAGAACATTCGGCCTTTGTTTTTTGGGGACTGGCTTATTTCACTTAGCATGATAGTCTCTAGTTCCATCCATTTACTGGCAAATGCCACAATTTCATTCTTCTTTATTTTGTGTATATATATCACATTTTCTTTATCTATTCATCTGTTGAAGGGCCCTTAGGTTGATTACAGAGCTTGACTATTGTGAATTGAGCTGCTATAAACTGATGTGGCCATGTCACTATAGTATGCTGCTGATTTTAAGTCCTTTAGGTATATGCCGAGGAGTGGGATAACTGGCTCTGCAGTAGCAGCTCCTATAGCAGACCAGTCCGGCAGTGGGTTCATGCCAAGACGTCCAGGCTCAAGCTGCTTTTCCAAGCCTTCCAAAAATTCAGTAAGCACTTAATGCTCTTTATGAAATCTATTTCTGTGTAAAAGGCACACAGTGATTTCTGTTTTCTGCACTGAAATTTGACTAACATGTTTGGTATTGGAAGTGGTTGCAGGAATCAGACCCTCAAGCTGGCAATCTGGCATTGGATATGACCTGGCAAGGGATGAGGACAATAGTGGCCTTGTCACCAGTAGAATACTATGACTGGATATTTAAAGTTATATAAATTATCATCTGTGGCACCTGGGATAAGCAGATTACTGAAGGAGAGTCTTCAGTGGCTTCTGCAATAAGTGGTTAGAATGGGGATAAGGGATACAAGAAGTGCTGGAATGGGTTGGACTTTTCTGACAGTACTGGAAGACTTAAAGGAGGAAAATTATATAGAGCTTCAGAAATTAAGACCTTGTGATTCTGGTACACAGATAAACCAACAGACTAATACAGTTCTAGAAGAGAAAGTTCATAAATAAGAAAGAAGTTTAAATATAATAATGGTGGCCTTTAAAATCAGTATGAGAAAGATAGGTTGGGTAAATAAACATATCTATTTTTAAAATTTTTTTTAGTTGTAGATGGCCCTTTATATAAATATCTTTATTTTATGTATTTATTTTTATGTGGTGAGGATCGAACCCAGTGCCTCCCCCGTGCAAGGCAAACGCTCTACCACTGAGCTACAATCCCAGCCCAACATATCTTGACATAATGTTTGATTCATCCACTTACCTCATAATCAAAAGAAATTCCTGATGGGATAGATTTAAAAAAAAAAAAAGTAAAACCATGAGACATAGAAAAGAAATCATAAGAGGATTTTCAAAGCAATCTGAGAGGTAAAGGCCTTTCTAAGCATGGTATAAACAAGAAGTAGTAAGTGGTAAAAGAGAAGCTTGGTAAGATCAACTAATTAGAAATGGAAAACGTCTGCATGGCCAAGAAAACCAAAACCCAAACAAAACAGCATAGGAAAAGTCAAGAGACATGACAAACTGAGAGAAAGGTCCAATATTCAATAGAAATATTCAATAGAAAAAGGACTATTTTTACTATTATACAGTATCTATATTCAGGAGAAAGTTAAGAACAATATGAAAATGGATAATTTATGGAAATGAAATACCAATGTCTTTTTGACAGAAGATACTTTCAACTTCACTCCTAATAGGAGAAATGCAAATTAAAGCTTTTTTTTTAATCAACCAAGTTGGAGACGAAATAAGATCATCCAAGCAAAAGGGATTATTTCATATTTATGCTCAAATTTTATTTTTTCTAATCCTTCCAATCAAATAAATATAGATAGATGAAGTTATATAGGATAATTGTAAATTGAGGTGATAAAATAGAAAGAATGCAATTAAAAATCAAAAGTCTAGTGAGTAATTGAGGTCTAAAGGTATGAACAATTCATGAACTTTTTTCCCCTGATTTTTCAGAAGAGAGAGAACTTCTGAACATACTCATGCAGGATCTGCTAAAAGATAGCCTAGATAAGAAAGAGTTCCTATTAAGTACAGTAGTTGCCTGGTCTCCCTCCTTCTTTGGACCTGGAAGACCCAGAGAAAAAATAGGGGGACTGAGGCATCGAAAGGTCTGGCCTAGCTGGAGGTATAGAAACAGAATGCAGAGAAAGCATTTATTTGCATTTTCTTACTTTCCAGAGTTCGCGCTTGTTTAGGGTGGACCTAATGCTGTTATAGGCACGGAGGGTATATCAGTGGACAAGTGACAAAATCCCTGCCCTTGATAAGTGTAGATTCTAGGGATACAGACTGACAATAAATATGATAATACAAAAATGTTAGACAGTGCTGAGTGCTGTAGAAAGAATGAACAGAAAAGTAGTAAGGAGTGGTGGAGAGGAAAGGAGGGCAGGAGTTATAAACAGGATGGTCAGAAAGACCTCAGGGAGAAGCTGGGACTTGAGGGAAGCAAGAAAGTGAAACAAGATGCTAACTGGGGAAAGAGCTTTTTAAGCAGAGAAAACAGCCAGGAAAAAGGTCAGAGGTAGGAGGTGGGAGAGTGTCTGGCATGTTCTAGGAAGACTAAAGGGAAGAGCCTGGCGTAGTGGTGCACTCCGGTAATCCCAGCCGCTCAGGAGGCTGAGACAGGAGGATTGGGAGTTCAAAGCCAGCCTCAGCACTGGCGAGACGCTAAGCCACTCAGTGAGACCCTGTCTCCACATAAAACAAAAATAGGGGTGGGGATGTGGCTCAGTGGTCGAGTACCCCTGAGTTCAATCCCCAGTACCAAAAAATTAAAAAAAAAGTTGAAAGTCAGCCTCAGCAGAAGTGAGGCACTATGCAACTCAGTGAGACCCTGTCTCTACATAGAACACGAAATAGGGCTGGGGATGCGGCTCAGTGGTCGAGTACCCCTGAGTTCAATCCCCAGTACCAAATAATAAAAAATGTGATTTAAAATCATGAGATTTGTCTTTATACTTGAAAGCGACCATGAAATTAAAAGATAGACAAGCAGGAAATGTGAAGGGGTGCATTCCTTTCCTGTGAGGACCACTCCAGTAGCGACAGCCAGCGAGGCCCCACCCCTGCTCGAAGTGACAGTCCAGCAGGACCCGCCCCTCCCTTTCCGGCTCCACCCCCGGCGCGACTACTCCGCGAGGCCCCGCCTCTTCCGCTGTGGTCCCGCCCCTATTCGGTATGACTACACTAGGCACACCTCTACCTTTCTTCTCGGCTCGGCTCCCATTACAGGCGGTCGCAGAGTTAAACCGTCCTCTTCTTTTTTCGGGCAGATCCAGGCCCCATCCCCACCCCATGCGACAGCCCAATGAGGCCCCGCCTCTGCCGCCGTGGCCCCTCCCCCACCCGGAGTGACGGCCAGAGAGACCCGCCTTTCCCATCGCGGCCCCGCCCTGGCTCGGAGTGACAGCCGGCGAGACCCGCCCCTCCGGGCACGGTCCGGTCTAGCCTGAGAGATATAGAGTCTCCAGGTCCCGGCCCGCGCACTACGCCCGGTGACGCCCGCCCCGCTGGCTTGGTTCGCCCCGCCCACCTCGCTCCGCCCCACTCCAGCGTCCACTCGCCCGGCGGCCTCGGGTCTAGCCGGCTTACGGACCCGCCCCCGAGGACGTGCAGCGCTGTGGCGCCGGTGAGTGAGGGAGGGGGGCCCTCGGAGCCCCTATGGTGGCAGGCGGGGCTGTGAGGCTGCTGAGACCCGGCTGCCGCCAGCGGCAGGTCGCCTCTGGCAGGTCTCCCTACCTCCCTGCTATCGGGTTGCCTTCTGTACTGCTCCCCGCCGCCCTGCGGCCTGGCAGTAGCGGAGTGGGGAGGTGGGACCGGGGAGACTGTGGGCGGGGCGCTCATTGGAGAAGGTGTGGGACATTGGCGTGGCAGGTGGGGCTGGGAGAACCGAGGTTTAGGGAGGGTTGGGGCACCAGGCGGAGGTCCTAGTGGGAGAACCCCAGCGAGGCTGAAACCCGGGCGGGTGGAGGGGATGGAGAAACTGAAGGCGATTTGGGGAGGTCCTTGATTCCTGCTTCCTGGCACTAGCGTAGGGGTGTCTCAGAGCGGGGTTGGCCAGAGCGAGCTTGCAGGATGATGCGCTCTCCTTAACTTTGGGGTGATCGGGTTTCCAGTCTTTTGGCTGGGAAGTATTGTACAGTTTAAATAATAGATATAAGTCTGGGGCAGTGCCCGGGAGACCCGAGAAATACGGATGGAATGGGCTTTCACTCCTCCTACATGCCTTTGTTATTTTTTCCTTTCACTTTTTCTTTTCTTTTGGGGGAGGGGGAATACCAGGGATTGAACCCAGGTGTTCTTAACCACTGTACCACATCCCCAGCCCTTATTTATTTATTTGAGACAGGGTCTCACTGAGTTGCTTAGGGCCTAAGTTGCAGAGGCTGGCTTTGAACTTGTGATACTCCTGCTACAGGCCGCTTTTATTTTTCCTGCCGCCTTCACAGCACCGGGTTTGGTGTGTAGTCTCTTCTGAAATCCCTATTCCTACAGCTGGGACAGTGCATAGTGGTCTCACACATAAAAAGTGCAGTTCAGGTTTATTGGCACTTCCAACACAGTTATATCATAGTCCCTTAAATCCTGTGGAGTTAAAAAAAAAAAAAGCATTGTAATCTATGAGATGTCTACTTCTATTTAAAGTCACAATAACCTAGAGGATTAGATATTTTTCAAGGGCTCATTCTGTTTTAAGTCTAAATAATTTTAAATTCAGTCATGTGTTACTTAAAATTACAACCTTTCTTATAAGGAAATCCCTCTCACTTTCAACCTGATCAGTGCAACCCTTCATTTTCTCTTAACTAAAGTGTTTCCTGTTCTACTTCAAGACAGTCATTTTGTCATTTTGGTTCCTATTCTCCTTGAGTTTGAAATAAGATAATTTCCCCCCCAGTACTGGAATACTTTACCACAGAGCTATATTCCTAGCCCTTTCTATTTTTTTGAGACAGGGTCTCACTGAGTTGCCCTGGTTAGCCTCAAATTTGCAATCCTCCTGCTTCAGCCTTCTGAGTTGCTGGTTTTATAGGCATCTTTTAGTGTGACAGGCTCTCAAATGGTTTTTAAAGACATCTTTGTGCAGTTCCTTCTTATCCTTTGAATTTGTGAAAATTCCTTTTTTTTTAAAACCCAAACTCAGGAAGAACATATCCCCAGAATAAAGAATTCATTATTCTTTTTTGATCCTTGATGAAATAAGCTTCTACTCTCTCACTCCCCTTAACCCTCCATGGTTGAATTTGTAGTACCTTTCTCTGTGTCTTAACTATCATGGTCAGAATTTCCCTCTGTGGGCCAGTATCTAGTAGCTAATGTGAAAACCCCATGAATCCAGTTCCTTTGTATGTCTCTCTTTGGTCCTGTGTATGATTTAGCACATAATAAAGAACAAAATTTGGCATACTTTTCTCTTGATCTCATGCCCCAGGACCTATGAGGAACTTGGCTGCTCTGTGTCCTATAGTTGTTCTCAGCTGCCATTCTGACTGACAGTCTTGACTAAAGGGGAAAATTGGCAGTGGTAGCAGAAATCATTCTACCCTCCAGTTCCCAGTCTATATGTTGAGTCATTGCTTGCTTTTAGATTACCCCTACTGGAACCATGAGATTCCAGTACAGCAACACCTAAGGTCTTCATAACCCCCTCACTTGGTACTTTGGTTCTGCTTTTTTGTCTAGTGTACATGGTAAAGGTAGAGCAAACTCCCATTATGAACCTCTAGTAAAAGTGGACTGCAGAACTTAGTTTAGACTGGGTCCGCTACCAGCCTTCTTATTTCCATGGCTTTGTGCCTTATGCTTGATACTCAGTCCTTTGGGCCAGCTAAGAGAAGTGGGACTGAAGCAGGACCAGATTCCACATTTCACTTGCAGGCCAGTGAACTGCAAGATGAAAGTCTGTGATACCCACATCCTGTTGCATATAGAATGTCAAGGGGGCAGCAGTCCCCCGAGAGAGGACATTCCCAGAGGTGTTAGTGTATAATGGCAGGAATCCCCTCAAGAGAGGGATTACCATGCCAGGGAAGAAGTTTCATAAGCAGTTGGCACTCCTGGATGGGGTCATGGAGACAGGAAGAAGAAACTACAGGTGGTGGGAGAGAGGATCTGCTTCTTAGTTAATCAGGCCTGCACATCCATTGTGGCTCAATGGATGTCACGTTGCAGAGAAAAATTGGGATCTCTCTTGATCTTAGGCCCAAGAGCCTCTGAGGAACCTTGCTACTCTAATATTAGTCATTCTTGCCTTCCATCCTAATTGATAGCTCTGACTAAAGGAGAAAGTTGGTTGTAGGAGCAGAAATCATTCTACCTTTCAGTGCTTAGAAAATCTGTTGAATGATACCTGTACAAATCATACCTGTAAAAATACAAAGCCACTTTTTCTTTTCTGATTATAAATAATACAGGCTCATTAAAATTCAGATAACACTGTTGATTATAAGAGCCCTTTGTATATAAGGAATAAGTTAGACTTGTATATCATACATTGCAAGTATTGCTAAGTTTGTCTCTGCACAATGAATGGCACAGAGTATCTTAAAAGAGAATTTAAAAGGTGAGCAAATATTTATCATGCATTTCTAGATAGTCCTCATATACCTGTTTTAAATGGAAACCTGCTTTTAGTATCTCAGAAAAAATGTTTTATGACCTAGTAGTTATGAATAAGGTGGACCTTTTGTTACTCATATTAGCCGATGCATAAATGTTAAAAACCTGAACTTCAGTGCATATCTATATATACTCCACTGAACACTTCATTGTCTCCTTAAACTAAGCATTATTTCCAGTTTTTCTATTTCTTTTCTCAGAGTTATCATTTTAGTCAGCTTTTTCGGTGCTGTGACCAAAAGACCTGACAAGAACAATTTTAGGAGGAAAAGTTTTAGTTTGGGGCTCTTGGTTTCAGAGGTTCATAGAAGGTGGGCTCCATTCCTTGGGGCTTGAGGTGAGGCAGAATATCATGGTGGAAGATTGTGGCAGAGGAAAGGAGCTTGGAACATGGCCACCAAGAAGCAGAGACAAAATATATACCCCTTAGGCACATTCCCAGTGATCTACCTCCTCTGGCTACACCCTACTTGCCTTCAGTTATCACTCAGTTAATTCCTATTGGGGATCAATTCACTGATTTGGTTAAACCTCGTATAACACAGTCATTTCATCTTTAATTTTTCTTGCATTGTTTTAAACATTACCTTTAGGGGAATACCGCAGATCTAAACCAGAACAGGTATTTCCAGGTTGGAAGCCTTGGAGTTATCTGTGTACCTATAATAAATGAAGGCTTTTCTGGTTTTCAGCCGTCTTTCCCAGATAGTTGATGTCCCCTTTTATGCCTACTCCTTGGATCCTTTTTTTTTTTTGGCGGGGATGGGGAGTGCTGGGAATTGGGCCTTGTGCGTGCTAGGCAAGAGTTCTACCACTAAGCTATGTCCTGAGCTCTCTTTGGGTTCTAACTAGTTCATGTACTCAGTGTGTTCAAAGTATTTGATGCATACCTGCTTCTGCTACTAGACAGGGCTCCTCAAAAGGAAGATGTAGACTTTACGTATTTTATTTATCTTTAGAGTCTCTTATGACTTGGTACATAAATGTTTATTGTGCTTGTTATTTCCATTTTGAAGGTAATGAAGTTAAGACTGTATTGGTAAACAAATTTTATGTCTACTGGCATATATAATATTTTTATTATGAAAATTTTAGTTAAGAGAGTTGAAAGAGCCATGTAGAGCCTGGTGCAGTGGTGCACGCCTGTAATCTCAGCTATTTGGGAAGCTGAGATAGGAGGATCACAAGGCCAGCCTCCACACTTAGTGAGGCCCTGTCTCAAAAAAAAAGAGAGGAGGATGTAGCTCAGTGGTAAAGTGCCCCTGGGAGCAATCCTTAGAACCGAGGGGGCGGCGGGGTGGGAGGGAAGAAAAGAAAGAATACCATGAAGAACACCCATATTCTCATCCTCCAGATTTATCTATTAAACTCCATTTTACTCCAACACAGAATCCTCTGTTCAGAAATCCACAGGGATTCCTTCCTGGCCATTGGCTCAAATGTAAACTATATCATTTGTTATTTGTAAATGACAACAGCTTGTGAACATGGCCCATACTCCCTCTGCTCTGGTCAGGCCAGACTTCTTTTCATATGCTGCCTTGTTCTGGCTTCATATATTTTATACTTATCCCCTTGTGTGATCTAAAACTTTCCCCTTTGCTCGATCTAAAACTTTTGTGCATTAACTGTTCTTACACAGTATTACTTATTTATTTATTTGGTACTGGGGATTGAAGGTGAGAATTGATCTCATCTGCATCTGTTTTCCTTTATAGAACCTCACATGTTGACCATTGATTTAGCAGGTGTCTAAATTGCATTCTTGATGCGTTTGTAGTATAATTTGAATCCAGCATTGATTTATTCGACATGTATTGCCCCAAACAAAACCTGTGCTCTGTTAGGAAGGAAATGTTGATCATTTAAACCAGACAACATAGATCTGTTTGATCAGATTGCTGTAGGATTGAAATTTCACCAAGAAAGGAAAGATGGTATATGGGTAGTTATATAGTGTGGGTCACTTCCTTTGTGACTATTCATATGAGTTGATTTGCATTTGTACTTTGGAATCATCAAAACTGATACGAAGTGCAAAGTTAGAGTAAATAGGACTAAAGTCTAAAAATCACCCTTGTTTGGGGGGATCACAGGGCTGGATCCACAGAAAAACCATTTTAGAGGGAGGACTTTAGGCTTTGGGTGGTCATTCCACTTGTGAGTCTCCAAGTTGACTCCAGTACTTTGCAAGGTCAGTAACAGAGGAAAAGAGGGTGTCACTGAGAACAGTAGGGAAACTGGGAAGAAGATGAGGCTGGGAGAAGTTCATGTTTAGTTTTGGATATGTTGAAACTGATGTTTTAGTGAGAGTTTCTAAGTGTTGGGACATTCCTGATGGAGCACATCTTAGACACAGATTGCAAAGACATCAATGCAGAGGTTACAACTTGAAGTTAAGAAAATGAAAGTGGTTTTAGAGGGAGAAATTGCATAAAAAGAAGGCAGAAGTCTAGAGATAGTAGCTTGGACACCATTTGCAGATTGTACTGGGAGGAGGCAGAAATAGGGAAAGGAGTTTACAGAGATAGGGAGAGAACCACGATAATAAAGTATCTTGGAGGCCAGAAAAAAGAGTCTGTGATCACTTTGATTTTAAATTGAGTATTTAATTTTCTGTGGTCCTAAAAGAGTTACTTCATATTTTTAACAGCAAATACAGGCTATTGCAACAAGAGCATTGCTGTGGTTTGGATATGAGTGTGTCGCTCAGAGGTCCTTGTGTTAATGGCTTGGTCCCAACATGCAGTATTTTGGAACCCTTAGGAGATGGGAGCTTAGTGTGAAGTTCTGAGGTTACTGGGTGCAGCATGGAGCAGAGTGCCCTCAGTGGAGATGATGGGACTCCAGCCCTTTCTGTTTTCTTCCTGGGTCATTGAGATGATTGGTTTTACTCTGCTGCATGCTTCTGCCACAATGTGCTGCCCTTATAAAGGCCCAAAGCAATAGGACTGGAACCTCCAGCACCATGAGCCAAAAATAAATTCTTTCTTTCTATAAATTAATTGCCTTAGGCATTTTGTTATAGTAACACAAAACTGACTAATGTAAGCCTCTCTAAGTGCATCGTGATTCACTTGGTAGACTTCTTTGCTAAGGCTAATTATTTTACTGTCACCCTTATCACACTTATTCTTGCTGGTGAGAGCTGGAACTTGATCAGAGACAGTTAAGTTTTCTCTGAAGAGTTTAATTCTAGGATTTTACTACTCTGTTTATCATATTTATTTATAATAGTAGCCAATGATCAATATGGTACTGTTGTTTTGCATGCCTACTTTGTAGCAAGTGCTGTGCTGTGTGTGTGTGTTATTTCATCACACACTAACCCAATGTGGTCTGTGCTTTTATTGTTTCTACTTTTCAGAAGTGAATAGATTGTCTAAAGTCACATAACTAATAGATTATGAATTGAACTTGAATGTAGGTCTGTTTAGTCCAGAGATCAACCATTGTAGTCTAATAATGTTGAGACAGATTGTAATATAAGACACAATTATACCAAAGCCCAAACTGCTGGAAGCAAAACAAAGGAACTAATCAGAATAACATAAACTACTGTATCCTTTGGTTCCCCATTTGTGTAATAGGCTCAAACAATAGATTTCTCACCTGTGGAACAATTTAAGGCAGTTTTTTGGACTGGTGGGCGGCTTACCTCCCTTGGTCAATTAGGGAGTCAGACTTTGCTCCCTAATTTGTGGGGCCCCTGAAATGGGAAATAAAACGTGGAGGAGGCATGACCCTATCTCTGGCTTGGAGCTGGCATTTACTACTGCTCATATACCGTTGGCTAGAATTTTGTCCCATGTCCACCTGATACAGCAGGCTGGGAAATATGGTCCAGATATGTGCTTAGGCAAAGAAGGGGAGGACAAATTTCAGACAGGTGGAATCTCTGCTGTAGGAATCAAGAAAAAGAATTGGGTAGAGAATTAGAAATAGAAACCTATTTCAAGAGAAGAACTTGAAGATTCTTGTGATATTCATTTGAACTGATCTTAAAAATGCAAGTCCTTTTTGAGTTCATTTCAGCTAATAAGACACAATTTCATAGACTTTAATTTTACAGATTGGTAAGAACTACTTATTATATTTCTTACTAAATTACAGATTAGGAATATTTAGTATTCATAAAATAAAATTAGTATGTGTGTTAGCATATTATTATAATGGTATACCTGAGATAATTAACTTGTTTAAAGAGAAAATTTTACTTTGTTTTGGCTTTGGATGTTCAAGAAGGGGCTTGGGGCGGATTGCTTTGGGCCTCTGACACGAGAGCACATCATGGCAGGAACGTGCGACAGAGTAAAACTGTTCACTTCAGGAGCGGAAAGCAAAGACAAAAAGAGGAAAAATCCAAGGTCCCACAGTCCCCTTAAAGGACACACCCCCAGTGACCTAAATAGCTCCCACTATGTCCTGACTCTTAAAGGTTCCACCATCTTCCTACTAGTAGCACCACCCTGGGGACCAAGGTTCAGGACACATGGACCTTTGGGAGACATTCAACATTCAAACCACAGCTGTATGTTTCTAGGGTTTATTAAAAGCTCCGATTCAGTAATCTACTAAAATGTCTGGCTGTTATTCAGGGCCTGTCTTTGTTACAAAGATTAATCTGCAGTCACATGCATGTAGATGGTTGGAATTCCCCAAATTGTGAGGAAAGATCCTCCATTAGTTCCTTGTCTGTATTCTATTCAGTTGGTGATGATTTGGACTTGAGGTTTATTTTTTGCTTGTTGAGTATTTTTTTGTTAGTTTTTGTCATTGGTGTTTGGGGGCGATTTTACTTATTTTTGGAAACATTGAACATTGCTTTAGGCCAAAAGATTCTGTAATATGTTTTCACTTTGTCATTTTATCTTTAACTCTATCCTATGTCATCTTCAATAAAAGTTGTATGGTAGGTAATTAAAAATTAAGATTAACTTTGTAAGAAAAATGTAGAATTTATATATCTCTAATGACTCTTTGTTTTCTCTAATTTTAAGCTCTATATCGTGGAATATTAATATCTTTTCTATTGTGAGCTTAGCAAAATAACTTCATCATTTGATTTTTTAAGAGTAAATTGTAGGATCGTTAGAAGGGTTAAATGGAATCATTTATGTATCAAAATCATCATTTGATTTTTTTAGAGTAAATTATAGGACTGTTAGAAGGATTAAATGGAATCATTTATGTAGGCACTTAACCTAGTATCTCATATACAGTAACCCTTCAGTAAAGGAGAATTAAAGCTGAAAAGGGATGGGATATTGCAAGTGCTGTCTGCTTACTAAAAGGAGAATTGATATGCTCCAGATCCTAGATCATCATCTGCAATTATTTCCTTCTGCCCTACAGATATTGTTATCATTTTTGGGGGGTGGGGTATTGGGGTTTAAATCAGGGACACTCAACCACTTGGCCACATCCCCAGTCCTATTTTGTATTTTATTTAGAGACAGGGTCTCACTGAGTTGCTTAGCCCCTTGCTTTTGCCGAGGCTGGCTTTGAACTTGAGATCCTCCTGTCTCAGCCTCTGGAGCAACTGGAATTATAGGTGTGCACCACCACGCCCAGTATCCTCATATTTTTTTAAATGGGTATATGCTAGTGATGAATCCTCTCAAGTTTTGTTTGTTTGAAAATGTTTCTATTTCTCTATTTTTTTTTCCCCCTGTACTACGGATTGAACCCAGGGCCATAATACACATAACTACATCCTAACCCTTTCTCAAAATTAAAAAAATCCCCCCAGTGGGGATTTTTAATCTGACTCTTCCACTGGTGAGCTCTCCTAATCACACTTTTTGTCCCCAAGTCTCTCATGGCCAGTAGAAGCCTTTCTTAGCTTCCCGCTTAGCTCCCACTCAGTCTCCTTCTTCCAAGTGGGCAGAGGCTTCTAGGAAACTGCAAATGCTGAGCTTCCTGTCTGTTTCTTCTGGATTGGGCCTCAGAATATCAGAATTCTTGTTGGCTTTCTGATATTCACAGACATTTTTTTAAAAAAGTGTGTGTGTGCAGTTTAGTTGTCTTCAGTTTGTCTGAACCTCTTAATGCATTGTCCTAGAAGTAGAGTTTGGCTTGCCTCTTGCTTAATATGTCACTTTTAGAATGCGTAGTTCTGGAGGACTTGTATAGCAGCGGCTCTGCCTAAGTGGGATGACTGCAGTAGTTTCATAATTTCATAATGACCATTTATTACCCACTGACATTTTTCCATTTTTCTTGGTCGTTTCATTTAGCCTAGTTATCAGCTTCTGTAGATTGCACCTCCAATCTGTACTTACTGCCTAGACCAGTACTAGCTGTTTCTAGACTACGCTAATGGCTTCTTAATGGGTCTCCCACACCCTCCCACACCCTTTCTGATCTGTAATTGCTCACATTGACTACATCAGTTCCCTGCTCATAATCAGTTGGCGACTCCCCTTGTGTATTGGACAAAGCCTATTTCGTTTGTAATCAGGGGCCCTAGTTAGATACTACCTCATTCCCATCCTTTCTTCCCCCTACACAGAGTTAATGCTCTAGCCATACCTTGAATTTCTCTGAGCCTATTGGCTATTTTCCCGTCATTATTTTTTAGGGAAATGCTATTTCTTCTTCTTAGAATACCATCCACTGTCAGTCCGGCAAACTCCCATTGATTCTTCTTTCTTACTCCTCTTGTGTTAGAGCACCTTTTGTAGTTATCCTTTTACCCAAGAGGCTCTCTCCTGCTGTGTTCTGAGTGGCTCACAGACAAGTTGGTGTTCTCTGGTCAGCCTGGCTCAGACATGTGCTTTGTCTCATTGGTTGAGCCTCTCATATAACCTGTTAGGATCAGAATTTTACCTTTATCTTGCAAACTAGAATTAGGTGGAATTAAGAAAAAATGAAATCAGCCTGTAGTATATTTATTTTCCAGAAGAACTAATGTTTACTTTTCATTTTAATTTTCAGCAAGTTTGTCAAAGATGAAAGTGTCCTTATCAGCTTTGGATACTTCTGAGAGTTCTTTCACACCTTTGGTGGTCATAGAACTTGCTCAGGATGTCAAAGAAGAAACCAAAGAATGGCTAAAAAACAGAATTATTGCTAAAAAGAAAGATGGAGGTGAGTGACATGTCATGACTGAAACTTAGTCATGCTCAGTGACTAAAAGTGTATTTGAAAAGGTGCTTTACAATTTTTATTGATGTTTTATTTGCTAATGTTTATTTTCTCTTTATTATCTACCCAGGGGTTGAAAGGAGGTCTTAAATCAACATTAGATCGTAAATTCCCTTGAGGCTGTAAGCAGTATGAGTGGTTTTCTTCATAGCTCATATTGCTATGCCTAGTACAGTACTTGGTGCATAGTAGGAGCTTAATTAATATTTGTCAAATGAATGAACTAGTATCTGTTGAGTGTTCTTTATGTGTCAGTTATATTGCTAAGAGAACTCCAAGAAGTCTTTGCCTGCAAGGATGTTATTGTCAGGGTAGGGAAACTGAATGCTATTTCCCAAAAATTTAGGTAAAGAAATAAGTTAGTGGAGAGCAGTCACAAAACAGTGCATGATAATTATATATGCATCATATATACACATGCTATAAAGGTAAAGGGAAGTGTGGATGACACTTTTGCAATACTTTTTGGAGTGGCAAGAAATGGCTTAAAGCACCAAGTTTTAGCCCTCTCTTGAACAGGGGTTAGGTGTGGGTAAGAAGGTAGAAGGTGTTGTACATGAGCAAAAATTTTGTAAGTTACCTGACATAGTACCTTAAACTGGACCAAGTACTGGACTAAAACTCTTTTTTTTTGAAAAAGTGACTATAAACTGAAATGGATTTTTCAATTTTAAATTAAAATGGAATTGAAACATTTTCCTTTCAAATAATTACAACCAAAGGAAAGAAAAACAAAAGTATTTGCTTGCTGAAATTTGAGGTGTTTCACTGGACTTGAGTCCCTTCTTTAACTATCAGTGATTTAAGAACATTTGTAGCATTTTAGAATGAAAGACTCCAGTATATTCCCAGCTTCCCTTTCTGTTGGCGTGCCCTTTCAGGGATACTTGGGGACAGGGAGGGAACGGCGACTCTGCACTGCCTTTGTCTTCCAATAAAGGCAGTGCATCTGTTTACTATCTCCTTTTATTGTCTTCTAGACTCCTATTAAAATGACAATTAAAAAGAACCTTTTTAAAAAAATATAAAACACCTAAGTCCACACTGACAAAGAAGAAAGGAAAAGATAAAACAACAGCAGAATTTTAAAAGCTAGAAAATAGTGGGATGAGTAGTACCTGACTTCTCAGATTTGGAGAAGCTGAGACTTAAGCTGGCAGGGGAAAACACTGAGAAGCAATTTGGTTTATGCTGCAGAACACTTCCCCAAACTCAGAAATTGGGGATATTAGGGACCTCCCCTGATTCGGGGAGAAAAGTAGTACAAAGAGGAAAAGAGGATTGACTGATATGTTTAAGAAATAATTAGAACTCTGGATCCTTCCAGTTTTCTACCACTCCAACAGAAGACTTGGGATTCATTCTCTGGAGAAGGTCAGATGCTTGGTTTTTGGCATGGGGGCTCCATGAACAGCTGGAGGCAGAAATCTATACTTGAAAATAAGGTACTAACTGAGTACCATTCTCCTTCTCCCACCAACCACTCTCATACCTCTTTCAGTTTCCAAAATACTAGAAGCCAGATTCAGACCATCTAGGAAGCTGTCCTTCTCTGGAGAATCTAGTCAGTTCAAGACAAAATAACGGAAGGTGCCAAAACCAGGGGGTTGCCAATGGAAAATGACTTGGCCATTACCACCTTGCATTAAAAGCCATCTCTGATAAGCTCTGAGAACTTTTAAGCACTCAGAACTTCCATTTAGCTTCTTAGAACCCCTTTCTTTCTTTTCTTTTTTTTTTTGGTACCGGGGATTGAACTCAGGGGCACTCGACCACTGAGCCACATCCCCAGCCCTATTTTGTGTTTTATGTACAGACAGGGTCTCGCTGAGTTGTGTAGCACCTCGCCAGTGCTGAGGCTGGCTTTGAACTAGCGATTCTCCTGTCTCAGCCTCCCAAAGTGCTGGGATTATCGGCATGCACCACCGTGTCTGGCTTAGAACCCCTTTCTTAAACATAAGCATTAAAAGAAAGATCCCCAAACTTCTGAGGAAAACCACTAATATGAAAGACAAAGCTAAAGCTAAACAGACAGGTAAATGCAACAAATCATGTGAAGAAGAAAACCAAAGGAGAACAAAAATCTCAGTCCTCAGAGTTAGGAAAATGTAACATCTATAAATCAAGAATAGGATTTCATAAAAAATAGTTATTTAGGAAAAAAGCAACTCTTATAAAGTGAAACTATGAAATCAAAGTTTAAAAGCTCATTAAAATGGTTAGAAGATAATATTGATAAAAACATCCAAGAACAAGAACAAAAAGGTATAGGATTGGAAATAATGAGAGGAGGGAAAAATAAAGATTGATCCAAGAGGTACACATCTGAATAAAAGGAGTTCTAGAAAAAGACCCAGTGTGGGGAACGGGGATCATCAGAGAAAAACTCGGGACTCCATGCTTTCATGTGGAAAGGGCCCATCCAGTGACCAGCTCTTTGGATAAAAATGGCAAAGTATTGGGAAGTTGCGGAGGCCTGAGGATGGAGAAAAAAACAACAAACTTTCAGAAGAAAGGAAATAGACCAGATGTAAAGTATAAGACTTCTTAACAGAAACATTGGACATTAGAAGGCAGTGATGTCATTTCTTCATTCCTGAAGGAAAGGTTTTTGATCTAAAATTCTGTACCCAGCTAGTTGCCAACAGGTGTGAGGGCAGAGTGAAGGAAGGTTTCTCTAAAAAGATGACATTGACAGCATGTCTTTCATGTCAGTGAATCAAGGGGAGACATGATTGGCAGAAATTTGGGGGACTGAATTAGATATATAGTATCTAAACTAGTGATAAGACAACAACTTTTAGGCAAATGGAAAGTGCGGGAAAGGCTCAGCCATAAATAGCATGTCATCATAATATGTAAATAGTGACTATTGAGGAAACTGAAGAATGACAGAACTACATTGTGAGAATGGGGAGATAGGAATGGCGAATGGACATGGTGAAGGTGGGAAAAAAGGGGAGCTAAATCTTCATCTTTCTAGACTTGAAACTGAAAAAAAAATCAAGAAATACCTCTGTAGGCAATATTATTCGGTGATATGAAAGCAAATAATAAAAGAATCACCTGAACAATTTGAAGGGGAAGGTAACTTGGGGGAGGGAGATGGGGACTACTGTCTTTCAAAACAAGACATTAACAAAGGATTCTTCGTGAAGGTTCCACAGTAGGCCGAGGGTGCCTTTCCTCACACACTCACCTCCAGGAAAGAGATACCACGATGGGATTTGAATACACTAGAGGTTTACTGAGGGAAAAATTTGTGAAAAGATAAAGAAGAAGGAACACACTTGTGAGAGAGGCAAGGGAGAAAGTTGGAATAGGAAGAGCCTGAAAGCACAGCACAGTTCTGCAAAGTGTCAGCCAGGCTTAATGGTGCCCTTTAAAGGAGAACTGTGTTGAACATTGGAATGCGCCAGTGTTCCCTGTGTATTCAGCTAGTGGCTAGGAGAAGCTGAAGGAAGCATGGCTTGGTGTAAGGGTCCCACCTGCAAAGGAATGGTGGCTGGAGCCTGCTCCTCCAAGCAGATTCTCCTGGAGTGGGGCACGTGGTGGCCACCACTCTCACTACCCTGTTATCAAACTTTCTACCTTTGCAGTGTGAGAAGAGAAAAATAGCATATTGGTATCTTTTCTTGTATTTCTCTTAATATGAGTGAGGTTAAGGATCTTATGTTTAAGAGCCATTTGTACTTTTTTTCTATCATTTGCATATACCATTTATTACAAATTTTAACACCTTTATTGTAAATTACCTAAATAATAGTGTCATAATGCATTAATCTTAGTGAACTAATCTATTTGGTAAGTGAATTATAAATTTGATTTCATTATCCAATTATCTGATTATTTTCATAATTTCTGTCAACCGTTTCTACAGAACTCACAGTAAAGAAGTACACAGTTGGGTGCAGTGGTGTTCTCTGCAATCCCAGCTACTCAGAGGGTAGGGGCAAGAGGATCACTTGAACCCAGGAGTCCAAGTGCATCCTGGGCAACTTAGTGCTACTCCCTCTCAAATAAAAAAAATAAATGTACCTTAGAAGTTCAATATAGGTAGAAATAATTAGAAAAAAATTCATTTTCGCTGTTATCTTTTAAGTAATAATTATATACACAGTATTATTTTTAATGTTTTGGGGAAATAATGATAATTTTGAAAAATTTTGCCGGGTATGGTTTTGCATATTTATAATCCCAGCTACTTGGAAGGTTGAGCTAGGAGGATCACAAATTTGAGCGCAGCCTGAGCAAGATAGTAAGACCCTCAATTAGGAAAAAGAAATTATTAAGAAATTTATAGAAAAATCTCTGAAAAGTTATATTGCTTCTATTATTTAGTATTTATCATTTATAAGACTTATTATACTCCATGTAGTTGTATTACATTTATGACTTTTTTTCACTAGTGTGTGTTATTTCGTTTTAATTTTCTTACATTTTAGTCTATTAGGTTTATATTAGGAAATTTCATCCTTTTACTCTGTATTTTTCCTTAATGCAGTTTTATACTTAAAGTTAATGAATATTGGATTCTTGTATCGACTCCTCATTTGAGTAAATGGCAAACCACTTACTGCTACATTTTCAGTTTTTTACATTTATTTTAAACACTTTATAAAGAATGGCCATCCCCAACTTCTATATTTTATTTCCTTGGAAGATAGATTTAAATTGTTAATATAATACTCATTTAGAAGGTTTTCATTTTTGGAAATTGTATGTTTGTTTCTTCCTAAGGTTGTGCTAATCTTTTGTTTTTGAAGGTGCCCAGTTGTTGTTTAGACCACTGTTAAATAAATACGAGAAGGAAACACTAGAACATCACAATCTGTATCTTGTTGGTGCCTCCCAGATCAGACTTTTGCTGGGGGCAGAAGCAGTGGGATTGGTAAAAGAGTGCAATGATAATACCATGAGAGCCTTCACATATGGGACGCGACAGAACTTCAAAGGTTTTGATGGTGAGCCCCACAATATTTTGTTTGTATCATAGCCTTATTGCAAAGAAGTTTTTGATGAATGGATTAGGAGTCAGCAAAGTTTTTTAGTAAAAGACCATATAAGTAAATATTTTAGGCTTTGTGGGCCATGTTGACTCTGCTGCACTTAATACTGCCAGGTAAAACAGAGAAGAAGCTTAGACCCTAAGTAAATGAATGGATGAGGCTGTTTTCCAACAAAATTTTATTTGTAAGACCATGTGTCAGGCCAGCTTTGGCTCATAGGCCATACTTTACCACCCCTGGAATAGAGAACACCCTGGAATAGAAGGACATATGTAACTTCTTTACATTATTCTGTACTCATTTTCATAATGATGAATATCCATTGGCTTGATACAGAAAAATCCTGTAAGAAACACAGTAGTGGATCTGTATCCTTGAAACCTCATTTCCTGAAGTTTTTGGCTCCTACTGAATATGGTAGGGTAAGTGATTAGGTCTCAGTCTTTTGGAGGAAAAGGAATGTTTTCTGGAAAGCAGTAGGATGTCAGAGTAGCTGTATCAGGAGCGGTGTTTGGCTTCAGAATCAAGCTGGCCCCTTCTAGAGCTTTCAGAGTTAGAAGATGTGATTAGACTTCTTCAGACCAATTCACTCTGCATTTTGTACTTTAGTGACTTAATGAGTCAGATGAACTTTACCTCATTTAAGAAGAGTCACCTGTTAAGAAGCAACTCTGTTTTCTTATCAGACTTGGTTCTTGCCTTCATGTTTGCTTCCAGAACAGAATGATGTGGGCTTGAGAGTTTGAAGGAGGAAGTTTTCCCATTCAGGCATTTCTGGTTAAAAATACTGTTAGAATTCAAGAATATAGTGTCTTCTGCTGAGATCATGCAAGTGTATGCTGTTTGAATGTTTGCAACATACTACATAATAACTATTAAAATAATTGAAGAATTGTAGTATGAGAAAGCATAACCAAATGCTTTTATTCTTATAAAATATCTGAGGAGCTTTATGTTCTTTTTAATTTACCAATTTTATACTTTTGTTACTCTTTGTTAATTGTTATTGCTTATATCTTTATAATATCAAATGTAAATGAAATATTACTAATTTTATTTTGTTACTGAGAAAACATATATTTGTTTTATTTTAGATAACAATGATGATTTCCTCACAATGGCAGAATGTCAATTCATTATCAAACATGAACTTGAAAATCTTAGAGCTAGAGATGAAAAAATGATCCCCGGTTACCCCCAGGCAAAGTTGTACCCAGGAAAATCATTATGTAAGTCATTATAGCAACCAGTTTCATGACTACACATTCTGAGGCAATTATATTTTAATAAACATAAGTAGCAAATTATGGAGGCTTTAACTTTTCCTTATACTGAATAACTTGCATAACTTTACAATAACATATTTTTTGTGAAAATGTCTTTCACCCTTTTAGCCTTATTACATTGTACCTTTAAATCATTGGCTTTGTTCTTGTGTGGTTCACTACTTGGTATTTATCAAGAAGTCGTAGCATATAGTTAGCTTAACATTCAGTGTAAACACAGATACATGTTACTCACTTAAAATTAGCTGTTTATTTTTATGCCTGAATATTGTATTACAATGGAAAATCTGTGGAGAAAGAAAAACGGAGGGAAGTGTTCCTGGAACACTCTTTCCATTCCCTCTTATCTCACTGGCGGTCAACATGTGCAAACACAGAAAAGCTTAAGATGATTTTTAAAAAAATTTTTTTTAGTTGTAGATGGACACAATGTCTTTATTTTATTGCTCTGTACGTGGTGCTGAGGATCGAACCCAGGGCCTCACGCATGCGAGGCAAGCGCTCTACCGCTGAGCCACAATCCCAGCCCACTTAAGATGATTTTTAAAGTGACGTAATTCCTGAATGTACAGTGGCAGTTGGCAACTTTTTGGATTGGTGTAATTCCATCTTAATGAGAATACTAGTAGTCTGCAGAATGAAAGAATTGACCACAATGTATAATTCTGAATTTGTGTCAAACCCAGATAGCTGTAAGGCCTCAGAGCATTTTGTTGTTTAAAATATACTTCAAACATGTAAGCTTCTGGGTCCTCTGGTCTGGTTTCCTGTTAATAGTCAGCGTAGCACTGCCTTTCGGTCTTCACCCAGGAGACAGATCCCCAGGAACCAGTCCATAATCACATGTTCCCAGTTATGTATTTTGTTTTAGAGCTTGCTTGCTCAAACCAAGATCCAATCAAAGAGTACTTATTTTATTTGATTGTTATGTGTCTTAAATTTCTTTTAATATAGAAGTTTCTCTTTTGTGTTATTTTTTCTCATGAGATTGACTTGCTAAAGAGACCAGGCCATTTGTTTATAGACATGTTATGTCCTCATTGTTCCTCTACCCTCTGATTTTTCTAGAAACTGGAAATTTTTGACAAGAATTCATAGGTGATTCTCCATCTTCTGTAGTCGTCCCGGTTTCCTTAGACATGATGGGTGACAGAAGGACTTTTGAGGTTTTCTTTTCTTTGCCTCTAACACAAATCTTCCTAACTTCCTGTCCTAGAATGGGTATTTTTGTCTTGCTTTGATAGCATTTTTCCAGAGTTGAATATTTCTTTACCTGCCTTATTTTATTTTATTTGAAGTATTTTCTTAGAATAAATTGTTTATTTTCACTTAAAAAAATTTTTTGTAGCTGTAGATAGAAGCATGCCTTTATTTTATGTGCTTATTTTTGTATGAGGTGCTAAGGATCGAACCCAGTGCCTCATGTGTGCTAGGCAAGCACTTTGCCACTGAGCCATAATCCCTATTTTCACTTTTTTTATAAAAAATCTACCCCACCCCAAAGTAACATAAAGCATTTATTCTAGTGTGTTCTGACCTGTATTCAGAATGTTGAGGGTGACCTGGTTTTTAGTTGTGCTGTGGACATTCAGATGATTCTTTTCAATTTATATAACACATGGCAGGAAAATTCTTCTTCCCCAAACATTTTGTAGTTTTCACATTTATTTTCCCCCAGGGATTATAATAAGGCATGTGGAAAGAAACTTGGAGTCTTAACTTCTTGTTTAAATTTTTGGACTATTAGAATTTTTGTTAAGTATCCTTTCTAGCCCATGCTCAAAATCTCCCTTTTTCCATTTTATATATCCTCAGAGAGATATTGTTTAAGAGAACACATGTTCAAACAAATGGGAAGTATATCGCACATACTGTTTTGGACCTTATTCTTTAACAGTATGTGTTATCGGTAGGAAAATTCCTAGAAGTAAACTTATTAGATCAAAGGCATATCATGCCTTTGGGGTATATATTGCCAACTTGCCCTTCATTGTGATTTCTTCAACTTATAAAAGGAACACTTGTTGTATCTGAACATTTAACAGGATATTAGCTTTTGACTTTAGGTATTTTTTTGTCAAGTTTAGAAAGAATCTATTTTTTCTACTTTATTAAGAATTTTTTTGTGTGTGTGGCCACACATTTTATACAGGGCTTTTTCAGCATCTGTGAAGACTTATTTTTTTTTGTTTTTGATGTTATGAATATGGTAAATGATGTTAGTAGCATTTCTAGTATTAAATCATTCTTGCATTCCCACGATGAATTCTACTTGCTTATTGTATATTATTTATTTTCCTGCTAAGTTTCATTATTACTTTTGCATCAATATTCATATGACATGAGTATTTTGATTGCTTTTTTTTTTTTGCATTTCTGACACTTTGTTACATGTACATGGTAATTGTTTTTTTCTTATGTACCTGTACTTTGTTTTTGTTTTCTTGATCCTTCATAGCCTAGAGATTCCCAACAATTATGGGAATTTTATTGTGTTTCTCCCAACTTGCTTTTTGTGTTTTCTTTTACTTTTGTAAGTTTTGTAGCTATGTTATTGGCTACATATTTTTGATAGATTTTCATTGTAAATTGTAGCTTTTATAGGGCTAGGATTGTGGCTCAGTGGTAGAGCTCTTGCCTCACGTGTGGAGGCACTGGGTTCCATCCTCAGCACCACATATAAATAAATGAATAAATAAAGGTTCATCAACAACTAAAAAAAATTTTTTTTTTAAATTGTACCTTTTATAGTCATCAAGTATTAGTCTTCACTTGTTTAATATTTTATTATTGTTGCTGTGTTCTACATTTTTCTTGTGGTTCTTGCTTTGAGTTTGCATCTGCTGGGATCTTTTTATCTATCCTTTTTAAACCCCTCTGAAGGTTGTTTCAGGTGGATCTCTTTGTGTTGGGATATCTTATTCAATGTTACATTTTCTGTTGAAATTGCTTATTTCTGTGCTTTTAAAAATATTTTGCTATCTGGGGTGTGTCATTTTTTTTCTCCCATTTCAATGGAAAAGGCTAAGAAATACATTTTTTTAAAATCATAAATTTATATTGATATAGTCAATCCAACTTTAACATTATGGAATTTTACTTAATTTCTTTGGTTTTATATTTGTATTTCTTTTCACTTTGAAAATCTTGATTCTTAATATTACTGTGAAGCCGGGCGCGGTGGCTCACGCTTGTAATCCCAGCACTTAGGGAGGCTGAGACAGGAGAATTGCAAGTTCAAAGCCAACCTCAGCAATGGCGAGGCACTAAGCAACTCAGTGAGACCCTGTCTCTACATAAAACACAAAATAGGGCTGGGGATGGGGCTCAGTGGTCGAGTGCCCCTGAGTTCAAGCCCCAGTACCAAAAAAAAAAAAAAAAATATATTACTGTGATTACTAATTTACTTTATCTTACAATTTACATAAAATAGCTTGTAAAGCCATGTTAATTACAATGTTAACAATACTAGTGAGTGAAGTTTAAGGTTTGTTTGTCTTTATTCTTCTACTCTATGTGGTTAAAATCAAATCTGTTTTTTAAAACTAAAGGCTTGGTAGAATTCCTTTAAGAAATCATCTGGTTTGATGTTTGTTCATAGGTTAGGCTTTGAATGGTTTTCTCTGAATCATTTGTAGAAAGGTTTATTTTGACTTTCCATTGCTATTGGGGTCAGTTTGGATAAATTATATTTTCTTAGAAAAGTTTTCATTTTCCATAGGCTTCTGCTATGTTTTATTTCTACCTTTTATTTGTGGTTTTTCTTTTTTTTATTCCTTCCAGTGTTTTTGGTTTCCTTGTAATATTTTTCAAAGCTATATGCTATTTTCTTTGTGATTGGATTATTTTTTTAATGAAGCCCTGTTTTTCCCAGACTGGTGTTTTTGGTTTTTGGAGGGAACTGTGTATTTTGGAAAGAGGGGTAACTGGGGCTCTCCATAGGGAACTGTCGAAGTGGGAAGATTAGCTTTGCCTAGCAATACATTCTTTTTTTTTTTTTTTTTTGTTAAATGTTTCTATCATAGTGAATCTTTTTTTAATACCTTTATTTTGTTTATTTAGTTTTTTTTATGTGGTGCTGGAGATCGAACCCAGCACCTCACATGTGTTCTAGACAAGCACTGTACCACTGAGCCACAACCCCAGCCCCATAGCAATACATTCTTGAGTCATCTGAGGCTCTGCAGAGAGGCCCTGTGGAGACCTGTTTTTGCAGGGTTTTTTGGTTGGGTTTGGTCCTTAGGCCTATCTTTGGCCAACCACAGTGCCAGACTTAGTCATTCTCCATCCTGGATTCTAGCTGGCAGTTCCTTCTTCCCACATGTTGTTTTCCCTCTCTATCTTCACCTCTCTTATCTGGCTGCAGGGTGGACATGCTCCAGGGGTCCACCACACATTCCTCATGTGCCTGCATGCTGGCCAGGGGACAGTGGTTACCCATCCCACAGTGTTCAGGAGAACCCTGCCCTTTGCCTGCTTGGCCCAGGTTTGCAGAGATGTGGGTGCCTTAGCTTACCTGGGGCTGATTTTCAAGGCCTTTTATAATAGTTATTATTTGGGTTTTTAGTTTGTTTTTCCTTATTTTTATCAAAGATAGGGGTTCCTTTTTCATGTTTCTTTTTATCTGTTTTTAATTCAGTATCATGAACAAAAATGGGGCAGTGGTGTCTTTCTGCTACTCGTAGTAACCAGGAATTCCACATTCTGTATTTAAGTAGTTATTTGGTGCTATTCTAAGATTTTTAATCTTCCTTATCTCTTGGTAGGCAGGCATGTTTTCAGACACAGCGGGTACTGCATCAAATAAAACCCAAGCCAGTTGAGACACTGTCCTGGTTGCTAAAGTAAACATCCTTCTTGTTTGTCCACATTGGTCAGACTGTCCTGTGGAAATCATGGTTTCCACGTGTGAGTTCCTACACATCCTTTTGGGTATAGCTGGGATAGAGAAAAGAATAAGTGTGCTTTTTCATCAGATAATACAATGGATCATCTAGTTTCTAAATGACCCTAGTTGCTTCAAAGACAAAAATTTTCTGCTGAATGAAAACCCTGAAAGAAATACTTGAATGGATTTCTCTTGAGTATATAGTCTGGCACCCTGAAGCCATAATAGATATAACTTACTTGCTGGCAGGATGAGCCTTTTGTGAACAAGGATCCTTCCTTCTTCCTTCCCTTTCTTCTGTGTCTTTCTTTTTTGATACTAAATATAAAAGCAAATAAAGGCATCTCAATCATGGTCATTGGAAAATTTTTTTATACCAGCAGACATAAGAATCCTATTTAAGTTGTCAAGTCTACATTTAAAAATTCTGCATTACTTTCTTTCTTTATACCTTTGGAAAAGTGATCTTTAAAATGCTGTGTTGCCTTTGTATATTTAAATTTAAATATTTTTTAATATTTTTTGTATATTAAATTTAATATTTTTTGTATATTAAATTTAAATATAATATTTGGTTGAAGAAGAAGTATATGCATAATTGTAAACTGTGCACTATTTTCAGAACTAATAAACTTAGAGTAAATTTAAAACCCTAGATTTTTTTTTTTACATTTATTTTTTAGTTGTAGGTGGACAGAATATCTTTATTTTATTTTTATGTGGTGCTGAGGATCGAACCCAGTGCCTCATGCATGCTAGGCCAGCACACTACCACTGCGCCACAACCCCAGCCCGTAAAACCCTAGAGTTTTAGTAAGTTATTCCACATAAAAAGGCAGTTCTCCTCTAAGCTTTGGGGGAACTGCTTCTTTCTTGGATAGCCTCTTCTCTGGGGCTGGTTAGGAGGAGAGACTTCATCCTGCTCAATATGAAGCCCATTAGCACTGTGAGAGGTGACCAGGGCTTTCATGGAAAATACTTCATATCCTAGGTTTAGTTTGATTTTCCTTTGACACACAGTGATTATCAATTTGCTTGCTGCTTGCTCTAATACTGGGTTATGATAGAAAGCTTTCATTAAGCAGATAGAAAGTTGTGTCATTGTAAAAATGATTTTGACACACTGGTGGTGTTGTGAGATGTGCACATGAGGGCCATTCCTCATTCAAATGGTGAGCAATGTGAAAAACAAAGCAGTTTCCATGTGTGTCTTAGTTGTCAAGTGTCGATCTTGACAGCTGTCCATTGCGTGCTTCTGTGTGTGCTAATACCTCTTCATGCCTCAGACTCTGCTTCTCCTACTGCTTCCTAACAGAGACGGGGGTCTGTGTATGTATATATACATGTGCCTGTGCAAAATAACCTAAGGAAAGATTTTCTTTAGAAAGAGGAGTTAAGGGTCCTAAGAATTGCCCACATATTAGCTGAATCTTAAGGAATGTTATTTAGTTGGGATTACGGTTTTGTCTCAAATCATCTTTAGATGATTAGCACTTTTTGATTGATGAGAGCTACTATGGTTTAGATATGGTTTGAGTTTGTTCCCAAAAGGTGCATGTTTTGGAGGATTGGTCCTCTGTGTGGCAATGCAGGAGGTGATATAACCTTTAAGAGATGGGTCCTAGTAGAAGACTTAAGACCACTGGGGGCATGATCTTGGAAGGGATCTAGCTTCCTATTTGTTGATGTGATTTTACCCTATTGCATGTGCTCCTACCATCTGCTATGAGGTCCTTACCAGAGCCAAGCTGATGCTGGTGCCAGAACTATGAGCTAAATAAGCCTCTGTTCTTAGAAAATACCTGCCTCAGGTATTTTGTTATAGTAACAGAAAAATGGATTTAATATAGGATCTGACTCATTTCATGTTGTCTTTAATATGATTTAGTTTTTAAATTATTTTTATTGGTGCATTATAATTATATATAATAATGGGATTCATTATGCCATATTCATATATACACATAGTTTGGTCACTCATTCCTTTGTACCTTTTCTTTCACTTCCCTTCTTCCTCCCCTGATTTGCTTGCTCTATTTTACTGATATCCCTTCTATCATTATCATTCTTATTTTTAATTTGTGCATTATGATTACATATATTTTTATATATATATGTATATATATATATATGATTCATTATGGTTTATACATGAACATAGCATAATTTGTAAGATCCTTTTTTTAATTCTTTTTTTCCTTCTCTACTTTCCACAAATGAGAGAAAACATTTGACCCTCAACTTTCTAAGTCTAGCTTATTTCATTTAGTATAATGTTTTTCAGTTCCATCTATTTACTAGCAAATGCCATAATTTCATTCTTCTTTATGGCTAAGTAAAACCCCATTGTATATATATGCCACGTTTTCTTTATCTGTTCATCTTTTGCTGGTCATCTAGGCTGGTTCTACGAGTTGCTTATTGTGAATTGAACTGCCATGAACATTGGTATGCTTGTATCACTATAGTATGCTGATTTTAGTTCTTTTGGATAACTACCATGGAGTAGGATGGCTGGGTCATATGGTGGTTCCATGTCTAGTCTTTTGATAATCTTTCTTAAATTAGATCTTAATTTGTTTGGCTGATTGCTTACTGGCTGTAATAGTTAAAACCCAGTACTTACAGGAGATCCTCCAGCATTCTTGAGGAAGGAATTTGGTTTAAGTGGTTGCTTTCTCTAAATAGGCCCAGGTGGTATTATATTTTCCTTTTAAGGTAAGCCTTCTTCCTAGTAATTACATTCTTAGCTGCCATGAAAAGGTTGAAGGATTTAAAAAAAAAAAAAATCAAACCTCTATTTTTAGAAGCTGAAACCAGAACCATCCTTTGGCATTGGTGGTGAAAAGAAGCCCAGTAATTTAGGCTTTGCAGCTTTATATTCTCTCTGAGTGCTCAGTTCACAGTCCTATTTTTAGAAACGTAGAAACTGGTTTTTATGCCTGCCTGGAAAATCTTCTGTAGTATAGTGGAGTCATTTTTTATAAAAGAACTTGGAAATAGTAAAATAATAATTTAGATGCCATTAAGTCAGCTCCAAGTTAAAAAACTTGGTATTGTAATTGGAAAGGATAGTGATAAGAAAATATGCTATAGCCTGTGCACCCACAAATAAAGGATGAGAATCAGGTTGGTTGTGACTTGAACTCTTTCTAGCTGAAAAAAGTCCATAGAAACACTTTAGTATAAAAATGCTTTAAAAATGGATTTGACAGCACCAGAGGCCGATGTAACTTAGACCATATGTCTTTTTACCATAGCTGCTGATATTTTGAGGATATACCCTTTTCAGTCACTAAGAAGGAGTATTTCATCACAACCCTAGTTTTTAAAGTCTTTCTCCTCTGTATAAATTATAAGCTATAATTGTAAGAAGAACCATATATTATGAATCATTTTTTAAACCCAAACTTCCCCCCATTGTTAGTATTAGGTATCTAATGTTTTTCTTTTTTTCATTTCTAAGGAATTAAGTTTACTTTTAAATTACTCTGAAGATTTTTATAATAGGGACCTGTTCTGAAAATATACCATCTCTGTTACATATAGTATTTCTACCCTGAAAACTTGGATTATGTTTCTCTTCCATGTTGCAGACATTATTTGCTGGTCCTCAGTGAGGGATCTAATTCCTGGGTATTCTCATCCCTGTCTTTGGTAGTAGATAGATAGCAGTGAAGGAGAGGTATCCCTTGGAAGAGCTGAGCTGATAAACCTTCAAGAGCTCAAATATCATCAATGGATGAAAATGGCAAAGCATTCTTTTTTTTTTTGTTTGATGCACATTCCATCTTATAAGTAGCCATGTTCCTTAGTAGGAAAATATACTAGAAACTCATATGGAAAATATCCCATGCCCTCAAATAATAGCAAAAGGCTTTGCATCTGAGTCCTCTGTTTCCACTGAAAGCCCTTTTTCCTGAGGCCCTAAAGGTCCCTTCCCACCCTATTAGGTCACTGTGAGTAATTAGGAGGAAGAGAGAATGCCCCATTTTCAATTAATATTGTCTTTGGTTAAGTTCATTTGTCTTTTCTAGATGTGTGCATGAGTGTCAAAACCATACTAGAAAAATAACTGCTGAAAGTATGAAATCATTAATTTGATTTGGATATTTCCTATCTGTGGGTATGTCTGTATAATTAGATTAGAAAATATGAAAATAATGGAAAATACTCAGTAACAAGAATGAAAGGAATTGAACATTTCTCTGCCTTCACAATAATGGGAGGACAAATAGTTAAAAAATTTTAGGGGTAATTTTGTAATGTGTATACAGATTTAAAATAAATGTGCCCTTGGACCTAGCAATTCCACTTCTAAGTACATATAATAAGGAAAGAGTGACCAGGTGGGAAAAGGTACTTGTGCAAGAATTTTATCATTATTCACAATAGCAAAAAAAGGAAAACAAGTATTTTGTCAATGGAAGATTAGTTGATGATAGCATTTCATACAAGGAAATATTGTGACACTGTTAAAGGACATTTCATGTTCTGTTGACATTGAAAAATATTACATATTATTACATGAGAAAAGAGTACAGAGCAATGTGACATATAAGATGATTTCACTTTTGTTATTAATGTGTATATGAATGTATATTTTGAAGTTTGCTTATAAGTTAAATTGTTGTTTATGGTGACTGTTTTCAGGGGAGGGAGAGAAAAACAGGGTCCTCTCATGCTAATTTATACATTTTTATGGTTTAGAATTTTACATGAACCTACTTTCACAAAGAAAATAGTAAAGTGCTTTTTACATTCTGAAAAACAAAAGAATGTACACCTGTGGAGCAGGCAGTGTGACCTCCACCTGTGTGTACTGCTTCTCTCTTTCTGGCATGTCCTTGTGGTGTTTGCTGACAAGTACATCATCTTCGCCATGAGCCATCTCCAATCCATTTTATATGGTTTTGCGCCTCTTCCTCTACAGTGAGAAGATTGCTCACGTCTGGCATTGTGATTCAGGTGTTTCCTCTACATGACCCTGAAGCCCTGAAGAAGCTTGAGGATACCTGGTACACTCGGTTTACTTTGAAGTATCAGCCCATAGGTAAGTGTCAATGCCTGTCTCTTACAGAAGAGGAGACCTCTAAAGAAAAGTCACCATCTCGCAGTGGAGTCATCTCCCTGGGGTAGATAATTTAGTGCTCTGCTAGGCAGAAGATGTAGGATGGACTTACTCTGCATATTGATTGGGAAATGACAACATGAAATGACCCCCACTTCACTTAAAAAAATGAATAATTTACTTGCAGTGATTAAAAAGGAGTGTTTGGTGGTCTTTACTTAGGTTCTTTTTTTCCTTTCTCTACAGACAGTATCCGTGGCTACTTTGGGGAAACGATCGCTCTTTACTTTGGATTTTTGGAGTATTTCACTTTTGCCTTAATCCCCATGGCTGTCATTGGGTTACCTTACTACCTGTTTGTGTGGGAAGACTATGACAAGTACGTGATCTTCGCCTCATTCAACCTGATCTGGTCCACAGTGATCCTGGAGGTGTGGAAGCGTGGCTGTGCCAACATGACCTATCGGTGGGGGACACTGGTGATGAAGAGACAGTTTGAGGAGCCCCGGCCAGGATTTCATGGGGTCTTGGGTATCAATTCCGTCACCGGCCGGGAGGAACCTGTCTACTCCAGCTACAAGAGACAGTTGCGCATTTACCTGGTCTCGCTGCCTTTTGTGTGTCTCTGTCTCTATTTCTCTCTGTATGTCATGATGATTTACTTCGACATGGAGGTCTGGGCCTTGAGTCTACATGAGGACAGTGGGTCCGAGTGGACAAATATCTTACTGTATGTGCCCAGCATCATCTATGCCATCGTAATTGAGATCATGAACCGCCTCTATCGATATGCTGCTGAGTTTTTAACTTCATGGGGTAAGCCTTGATTCTTTGCATTCATGTCTTATTTGCCTGTAAGATATGTTGCTTGGGGTCTAGGACACACGGAGCTGCTACCTCTCAGAGGAGATAGATGTTCTCGTTACAGAGATGTGAGGAAGAATTCATCGCCTCTATGATTTCTGCTGATCTCTGTGTTGGGTTTATCGTAGCTTTCATTTACTGAATGTTACTATGTTCTGGATACCCTGCTAAGCCTTTATCCACAGTATCTTATTTTCACCTCCTCCGGGTACTTTGAAATAGGAGTTATTTCACCATCTTGTGGATAAAAGATATTGATACTTAACAAGATTCTAACAATAAACTCTAGAGCCAGGCTACACCTATCTGTCTTAAACCTGTGCTCCTGATTCTATAATGTTGTGTTTCACGCTGAGGATAAAATAAATTAAAATTGTCTTCATGATCCTAGGCCAAAGACAGTATGGCTAGTGTTCTAAAATTGGCTTGTCTAGTTCGTTTGGGCACTGAAGACTACTGTCAGCAGAGGTGGGTCTCCATGCATCTAGCTGTAGAAATGAGGAACTTGGTTGTAGTTTAAAAATGGTCTGAATTCACTCATTAATTGTTTATTCAAACAAATAAATATGCTGTATTATTGCCGAGGAAGAATTCTAGGCCTTAAATTCATGGATCATAAAGATGGTTTAAATTATTTTAATTAGTGATATAACAATAGCAGCTATTATGTGTTGAGGGCTTCCCTTTTGCTGGTTCTGGGCTGAGGCTGCATGTTATTTCTGATTCTGACCCCAACCGCGGGAGGAGGGTGGTCATTTCTGTGTTGTAGGCGAGGAGGCTGAGTAGCAGGAGGTTAGGTAGCTGGCCCAAGGTCAGGCAGCGGCTAAGTAGCTGAATTGCTGTTCCGGTTCCACTCCCTCTGCAAAATGATACTCTCTTCAGAGTCTTCCTTTTTGTTCTTTTGTCCTGCTATCTTGGGATCTGTACAATGCTACCAGGTCTAAGCAAGGATGGAAAGTTGAATTTCCATCTCTTTAAGTTAATCCCTGTAAGCCACCTGTACAGAAAACTTTATAATGTCCTCCTCTTAGTGATTATGACCAGTTTTGCCACTTATCCAGGACCTTCTTTTAGGCAGTAGTTTATAAGATCATTTGCCAGTGTTTCCCGAATTTCTTTTTAGCATTAATATTTAAAAAGTAATTTCAGACTACATGATATTACAGTCCCATGAGGAATATGTCCTTGCTTGGTGTTCTTGGTGGCAAGGAATGACCATGCCCAGCAGCCTGGCATACTTAATGACTGAGGATCTGGGATTGTATGTCTCTGCTCTGAGCACAAGTCCCACTTTACCTCATGACAGTGCACCCATGTTGTTTTCTTATCTGAGAGAAATTACCTCTCCTTTTTGATATTTTAGAGAATCACAGGTTGGAATCTGCGTACCAGAATCATCTAATTCTGAAAGTTTTGGTGGTAAGTAGAATTTTTATGTATAAGTCCATCTGAATTTTGAAACTAATGGATACTATTTGGTATTTAGGAATACAAATATGAAGAGTTACTTCTAATTTAAGATAAGTTAACCTGTTTTGTATAAATAGGCAAGGGTTGATTGATAAGCTACTTTTATGTTCAGTGACCTTATTACAAATGTGTGTGTGCTATGCGACTTCACAATATAGAAATGAGTAATGTAGCCCATGTCCATGGTCAGCCAACTCCATTGCTGTGGGCCCAAGTGAGCCAGAACATCATGGCAGAAGGGATGGCAGAGGAAAGCAGCTCAGGACATGGGAAAAGGAAGCAGAGAGAGCTCTGTTCATTCATATATATATATAAACCCCAAAGTGACACCCCCAGTGACCTGCTTCCTCCAGTCAAACCCTATCTGCCTACAGTCACCACTCAGTTAATCCACAATTAGGTCATACCTCTCATAATTGAATCATTTCACCTCTGAAAATTCTTGCATTGTTTCACACGTGAGCTCTTGGGGAACACCTCATATCTAAACTATAACATACATTAAAAAGTTCACTTGAAAAGACCACAAGGAAGCTTTTGCCTGTAGACCTGAAAACATCCATCTTTCTTAAAGAATTCAGTTATGTGTAAGACTTTGTTATCTTGGGAATGCCAGATACGATGCCAGGTGACTGCTGTGTAAAGACCCATACATTTGAACCAGTTCCTCCTCCATTGTGTTTGCTACTCTCACCCTTTCTTTTTAATTTTATAGGGATAGGGTTTGTCAGTCTTCTCAGGCTTTGCTACTCAACTTCCATTCTGACTTAGCATCCCTGTCCTGCTCATCATCTGGACAGTGTCCCAGTTCTAACTAGGTGCTCACTCTTATACATATAGCAGCCTCAGAAGGTGATGCTGTGCAACAGGGAGTAGGCAGCAGGAGACTGGGAGGCAGAGAGGAACGCTTGGTGCAGGCTGGCTGCAGGTTCTTGAGCCAGGGAACTACTTGAAGGTATGGTACTTTTTGTGGCAGAATCTCCCTGGCTGGTGCCCCCAGCCCCAGGCTGCCACGGTGCCTGGCAGGGCAGAGAAACTCATGCCTCTGCTGACAAAGATGCTTCCCAACTGGGCTGATTGTTTGACTGGTGCTAGTGCCACCTGGCTACCCTAGTGTTTCCTGGAGGAAGGAAATCTTAGGCTCATGAGCATGAAGAGGCTCTGGTATTGGTCTCTTGTTGTGATAGGCCCCCTTACCAGAGTCATGCAGATGCTCTGCCATCTCCTATAGCGAGTCTGTGGGCACAAAGAGGCTTCCAAAGTAGGACTGCTTGTTGCTGTGGGGTCTTTCTTGCCATGGTTGCCTGGCTGCCATGGCATCGCTCTATGGGACAGGGAATCTTGGGCCCTACAAGGAAGGTGGGCACTTCCCCTGCAGCTTACTGCTAGTGGGGCCTGATTGACACCCCCATTCCCATTCTGCTGGGCTTGCTGGTATGGACGGGACTCCCATTTGAATGGGGAGTAGTGAACCAACCTGTCCTACCCAGTTCCTTAGTTGGGGTTGCTGGGCCTTGGTTTTCCCTTGAGTAGGGACAACTTAAAACCCATTAAGTCCCAGGTTTTCAGTTCTGCAGATATTTCAACAAAATTGGCACAAGTGCATTAAAATAGATTGAAATAATCTGGAACTTACATGTGTATATATTATGTTAGTTATTATATAATCATATTATTATATGCTTACATGGTATATGTTGTATAGCATACAATTATATTTATAACTGCACTCAAGTTTTTATAGGTGTTCTACACATCTGGGATGATGGGGCAAAATGGATTAGTATGCTGGTGCTCTGCTGTTCCTCTGGTCTTGGGGTCCCCAACAGTTTGCTTCCTCCTAGTGCTTTTCAGAGTTCTCCTTTGGTTTCCTTTCCCATTATCCAGAGTTGATAATTATATTTAGTAAGAAGGCAAAGGGAAGTACAGTTCTGTTACTTATTATCTGGAACAGAAGTTCCTCATTGTATTTTTTAATGCTGCATTTAGGATTATAATAAGGTGCTACAAAACTGTATTTAACATTGTTATATTTTTTTGGTAGTTCAACTTTCTAAATTGCTTCGCCTCACTCTTCTACATTGCCTTTGTCCTGAAGGATATGAAGCTTTTGCGCCAGGTCAGTGTGAATAACAGAAAAGCATCTGTTTTTTGGGGTCTTAGAGTTGGTTCTGTATTCAGGTCATTGTCTTCAGAGTATTTTTACAAATAAAATCTTTCCAATTTTGTAGATTTCTAAGCCCAATTTTAAATATGAAAACCATTGGCACGTGAGCCCTGTGTGTCATTTTAAACTGAAAAGAAATTAACCAACTTGCAGAATTAACCATAGTGGACAGTAAAATCAGTTATGTAGTTCACTTCAAAGCTTATTAAACCAATTCCAACAGCCAAGTGTATTCATTAGTTGAACTGCTGTGGGTGTCTTAGGCAGGGGGTGATTGGTATAACCTTAAACAGGCCTTGCAAATTTTATTTTTCACTTAGTAAGTTTTTGAACTTCACAGACCAGTGGATCCTGTCCTGTGCCAATTCTTTTATTTTGGCATTTTGTCATTTCTGGATCATATAATGCTAGTGACTAAAAAATTAATTGCAAGGGCTGGGATTGTGGCTCAGTGGTAGAGCGCTCGCCTAGCATGTGTGAGGCACTGGGTTTGATTCTCAGCACCACATATAAATAAATAAAATAAAGGTCCATTGACAACTACAAAATATTTAAAAAAAACATTGATTGCAAATTATTAATTTCTAAATTCTGATTTTGCACTTGAGCCGGTCATCAGTAAAGGGCTGTTTCTTCCTGGTTCTAATATTCTGAGATGGTTTGTGAGCAGTGTCTGAAATCCTAAGCTTCTTAATACCTATATAAAATATTGGGATAATTTCCTAAGAAATTAACAAATTTGTGTAATCAGAGAAATTAAAAGATTTTATAGTTTTGGTGCTAACAGCTTGCATAAGAATAAAATTAAATGTTGTACTCTTATCAACTATACTAGATACATTACTACCTTTTAAAAATTAGTTTGCAAATTGGGAAAGTTATAAAAAAGTATTTGGATTTGATAAGCTGAATGTATGGACCTTCTCTGATCTCAGTGTATTATTGAGGTGTGACTTCTTATTTATTATATTTTAGAGTATCTCCTTTAGTTATCAGAGGAGAATGAAAGAGATCTTTTTAAGAATCAGAATTGTAGTGCCAGCCAGGTGATGTGGGATGTAAATACTCATTTATTTCCACCTGGCAAAGGTGGAAATTGGTCTGTCATCTCTGGAAACCACTGAGGTAGCTTCCCTCAAGAACCTCAGCTCATTCCTACTATGTTATCAGGGATGTGGTCAGGACTCATAGACCTGGATATCCAAGAGCAGCTTTTATAATAACACAAGTTGGGCATAAATTTAATTTAGCAGCAGTATATGAGCTAAGTAAAAAGAATATTTAGTGACATAGGAAGATACTTACAATATGTTAACTGAGAAAAGCAATATACAAAAACATATATATAGGATGATTATAGTTTAATTGTGCTCATGATTGGAAAAAAAATCCCAAGATGTGACAGCAGTTCTGTCATGGTCTTGGAATTATGGGTAGCTTTTTCTGTTTTCTGTTTTCAAGGATTTGTTAATTTTATAATAATTTTAAGGGTTTTTTTCCCCCAAAGTTGTCAACATCATATAGGTTCATGTTATGGACAAGATGACAAAGAACCCAGTTTCGGGTTACTACATTTTCCTATTGACTCAATTGGCTTATTTCTTATCCTCTTATTTGTATTTTAATCTAAGTGCTTTCTGTGACAAACTATAAATTAGAAACACTTTTCTAACATGGTTTTCTAATACTAATTTTTATAACATATAATAGTACACTTTTCAAGAGTCCATTTTATTTATTGCATAACTGTATGCATGCTGTAGTTTTATTAAGCTACCTTGCTAAACATGATTTATGTTCTTCTCTTTAGAGCTTGGCCACGCTTCTGATTACTTCCCAGATCCTTAACCAAATAGTGGAATCTCTTCTTCCTTATTGGCTCCAAAGGAAGCATGGTGTGCAGGTGAAGAGGAGGGTGCAGGCATTAAGGGCAGACATTGATGTTGCATTATATGAACAAGTCATCCTGGAAAAGGAAATGGGAACCTATTTGGTAAGTTGGAATATTGCTGAATTAAACACTACTGAAAGTGAATAACAGTTATGCCTGACTTCAACAAATGTTGTACACTGATTGTCTCAGAGATGACTATTTTACAAGTGCTTTCTAGCCAGTTTTCTCACTGTGAACAACTTTAAAGTTAAGAAGATGGGGTCGGGGGTGAAGCTCAGTGGTAGTGCACTTGCATAGCAGGTGGAAAGCCTGGGTTTGAGCCCCAGCAGCATGTGTGTGTGCGTGTGTGCACATGCACACATACACTCACACACACATGGAGAGTGCATTGAAATGCTGCTATCTTGGATCAGAAGTTATGCCCAACAACACCAAAGGGCAAATTTGGAAAATTACTTGACAACTTTGTGGAGCCGGGAGGTAGGAATATTGCTCCAAAGATGACAGAGCAAGGGAGAAGTGACTGCCCAGAGAAGCAACAGCGTTGCTCACTCTTGGTGTTTCAAACTTATAGAAAATCATCACTCAAGCAAAAGATTGAAGTCCATTGCTTAAAAAATGGAATGCCAACACGAAGATTAATTTTTAGTTTGAATTAGTGTTGTGGTGGATATAAAACAGTTCCTTTGACAGAGTTTATTTTTAGGAACTATAAGAAGATTATTAGAGGTTTTGGTTGCTTATAATATTTGGAAAATCTAACTCATAAAAATCTAGCCATGTATTCACAAACTCATTATGTGTTCTGCCTGTGTTCACCATCTCTGTATTTGATGGGCTGGGGTCTTTGGGATTACATTTCCTTTAGGTCTCTTGCATTCTTTAGGTGTCTTGCATCCTGTGCCTTCCTTTTTGGCATGGTATTATTCCTGGTGAAATAGATCCCTCAGTGGTTCACTCGGTGAGGGTCAATTTTGTTAGATACCTGTAGTCTCATTTTTCATGGAGAATAAATTCATCTTTTGATTATTGAGTTCCTTGGCTGACTTTCATAGTTTTTCTAATATCCTGAAGAATTTCGGTTTTTATGTTCGTCTAGAGTAAGAGTTATCCCTCCTCTGCTCACTTCTCCCTGCCTTATTTATTGCACCTGTTCCCCTGGGCCTCGCAGCCTCTAGTCTCAGACCTTGTTTTTGTAGCGCAGAACTCCCACCCCTGGTGGTGCTGGGGATTGATTAAAATACCTATATACACACTCACATTTTCTACCATTTGTGTGTTTAGGGGAGAAGATGTAAAGTGTAAATGCACAGCACAATAGAATGGCAGTGCTACTTGTGTTCACGTATGAAGTGCAGAGAACATGCGCACAGAGGAGGAGTTAAAGATGGGGAGCTCATAGACACAGTGAAGCCACCCTTTCTGAATACTAGTCTGTTGTGGGTTAAAGCCCAGTCTGAGTTAATTCACATTCTATCAGGATACTTTCCTTGCTTGTGTGGGGAATGGCTTTCTTTTCTTTGGCCAGATCTGTTTTCTTCCTTCACTCTTCCAGAAACCAACGCTGCAGTTCATCTCCCATGCTCATCATTCCACCCCCTCTGCCATGGGGAAGCCGTGTTTTCCCAGCCTTTGCCAGCGGCTCCTGGCTCTCCCTCTTCCTTCTCCTTTCTGCCTGCCCCGACCCTAAGCAGCCTTTCCTATTTTAGATTAAGCAAACCCCTCACCTCCTGTGTGGTTTGTCCTGTTTCTTTCTTGCCCCTCACAATTTCTTGAGATATGTCTCCATATTATTATCCTCAATGTCCTAATTATCTTCCTATAATCCATTAGAACCTGCTTTCAGCTCTTCTTTTTCTCTGAAATTGGGTCAGTGATATCACCCCCTGAAGTACCCAAACCAAGTTCACAGTGTCTCCAGACAACTTTCTCTCTTCCCTGGCTCAGTGAGTGGTATACAATAATCCAAACTACACAGCCCTTGTCTGTGCAGTTCTTACTCCTCTGAGAACTGTGTACAATAAGGTGATACTGCCACCATCATAGATCTTGCCTCTTGTGGCATTTCAGTACACCGGACAATGCCTTCCTTTATCAAGGAAGGTGAGGGAGGCTCATATTTCCCGTATTTACTGTTTATGTGTAATAGCACTTCAGCTCTAGAATTACACTGAGATTTTGAAGAAAAGTAGACAGCTGAAAAGCTCTATGTTAGTCATTTGGTGACTAAATCAGGAATAGGGGTCAACCCTTGGTTTTCTCAGTTCAGAGTCTTTCTGTTTGTACCACACAGAGGATCCCTGATGTGACCTGAGAAGAACTGGTGTATTAATCTCCCTGGCAGGTCCAGGGATGGTGAGTGAACTCTGGGCTCACAGGTTCCTCCTCAGCTTGCCTGCAGTGTCCTCCTGGTGTCCTGCAAGTTCCCAGTTTACTCTCTCCACGGGGTATTTGTTTCTCCAACCATCTCCACGCATATGGAGAGGGGAAATGCTTTGGGGCACATTTGTTCTAGACGATTGTTTCCAGTACACCGATCCTTCCCTTGCTCCTAACTGAAGTCAGAGAGTTTAGAATTACATGTTTTGTGATTTCATCCTGACTGCCTGCATGAGTCCAAGATAATGTTACCAAGCTTTGGGAAAAAGCAATTTGGCGGAAATTTTTGAGAACATTACTGTAAAAGTAATACTTGCTCACTTAACTATAGAAAACTTGGCAAATGCAGGACAGAACAAATAAAGAAAAAGAAATCCTCTGTCATATCCCTACCTAGGATGATCCACTAACGCCCCTGACCCCTGCTTCACCAGGTCAGGTCTAGGGCTGTGCAGCTTCTTGGGTCTTCGCTGTCCACTTCCGCCCTTTTCTTGAAATTACTAGTTTTTATCTAACTACCTAGTCATGGAAGGTTGGATTTTTCACATTGCCTGCTCCACCCAGAACAACAGTCGCCACATAGTGAGCTGTCATCTTTTAAGCGAGACATTAGAGAGGCTTGCCAAAAATGTAAATGAATGTCCCTTTTCACCCTTAAACACTTTTTTGGGGAAGTATATTTTTCTAAAGATATTTTAATTTTTATTAATGTTATTATTTTAATGATTAATGAAAAAATTAAATTTCTGAGTTTTAATTTCAATATGGTAAATATCACTAGATAAAACTCACATACTTAACATCTTTAGTAACTTTTAAGAGTTTAAGCCACAAAGTTTGAAAATTGCAGATCCAGAATACTCTCCTCTCCCTCATTCTTGAAGGCACTGACTGTTGTGAATCCGCTATGGGTTTCCTCATGAGACCACTGTGAATGAAGTTGGAGGTGCTCTGCTGGTGCATCAGTTGGGAGGCTCTGCCCTTGTCCCTTTGGTGGGGCTTGATCTCTTGGTTAACTTCCTGGCAGATTGTAAAAATTCTTTTTCATTTTATAATGAGTTATCCTTGGGTAGATACTTTGAGACTTCCCTGTTCCCTATACATGGTGTCTCTTTAAAAATACATTTTCTAATCATTGCTAGCATATGAGAATACTGTTGAGTTTTGAGTCTTTTACCTAGCATGTTTGCTGAATGTTGCTGTTCTTTCCAGTATTTTTCCCCCTATGGATTTAGTTGGATTTTGTACATAGGCAGTTATTCCAGCTACAAAAAATGTCTATTTTCTTTTAATATTTTTTTTAGTTGTAGATGAACACAATACCTTTATTTATTTTATGTGGTGCTGAGGATCGAACCCAGTGCCTCATACATGAGGGGGAAGCGCTCAACCGCTGAGCCACAACCCCAGACCTATTTTCTTTCTTTCTTCAGTTTTTATTCTTTTTATTATCTGTTAGGCTTATTCTCATGTTCAGTGTAATTTGGATATTAGTGGTTATCACAGGAATCTTTTTCTTGTTCCTGATTTTTTGTCTTCTCACCATTGGGTGTTATATTTATTCCATGTTTCTGGGGTATAACTTTTATCAGCTTAAAAATGTTTTCTGCTGCTTATTTCCTGAAGTTTTTTAAAATTATGAACAATGTTAAGCTTTATCAAGGGTTTTTGTAGTTTTTGTTGTTGCTACTGTTGTGATTGTTGTATTATTTCCTTAATTTATTAGTGTTTTTATTTATATTAATACATTTCCTAATGGAACACCATGTTCAAATTTAAATGATTAACTATTTTTTTTTCAATATTTTTTATATACATTTCTATGGTCAAGTATGCTGATGTTTTATTTGGGGTTTTTAAACCATTAGCTCATAGTTTTCCTTTCCTAGTCAGTGGAGTTCATCATGGAAATGCTGTTTCAAACATAGAACATTTAGCAGACATTAAATATAACACTTAATAAGGAACAGTTTGGGGAACAGAACAGTCCAGACCTGTGGTCTCTGCCCTCGTGTCTTTCATTCTGTGCTTTTTATCCTTGCCATTCAAATCTGCACTAAATGAGTAAGCTCTGTGTAGGGAACTCTGAGAACCATGTAAGGAGCAAATGGGGTGGGTCACCTCAAACCTGGAACTTAGTCTTTATACACTAAGTAGATATGTAAAATTAGTTATGACTTTCACTGACATATCATAGTATTCTTAAAAACTATTTGGTTCTTAAAGTTTGCACATAAGTTCTTAGGATCGTCTTAGTTGGTCATTGCTAACTTTTCAGCTAATAGGGTAGAGAAGTGCCTTAGTTGATGTATTCTGATTTTATGTGTGTTTTTACTTTGTTAAACATGGATTTTTTTTTTCCTTCTTGAGGTTAGGTTATATCCCTGGTTTGCTAAATTTATTGTTTCAAAAACACTCAGAAACTTATAAAATACTGTGATCACTCAGAATCCCCTAGTGGGATTGAAACACAGACTAGAGAGCACACTGCTGTGCTGGGAAGAGGCTCAGTACACTAATAATGCCAGAGGCCTGTGTGTGACTCCCAGAGTCTGCCCAGGAACATCTGAGAGATACTGTCTGCACGTCCCTACAAAGGCTTGACCTTTACAAGCTGAAACAGTATAATTTGGAATGCTGAGCACAGGATATTAGGATTTCTTAAGACTGAACTATCGGTAAAAATTGCTTGATTGCTAAAATTTTTACTCTTTCCCAACTTGTGATTTCTTCACTCTTCAAGAAAGTAAATTGATGTTATTTTCCTGGGCATATTTAAAAACCACATCTTGATGCTGCAACACAACAAGGAAATATTTTTCAGAGCCAAATGTAACCAGTGAGCAGTTTAGAGACTGCGCCCCACTGAGCCCCAAGCTGAACATTTGGCTCTGAGGTGTGGTGCGAGGTGCTTGTGTTTGGTGTTACCGTCTGCTTAATCTTGAAAACAGCCACTGAGACCAAGAATCCTGGACTATTTGATGCAAATATCCTGAACATTTGAAAGAAGTACTTCCTCTGTGCTTACTCCTTACAATTATGTTTAGGATTTTCTATTTAAGTGAGGTATAAAGTAAGAAAAGAAACTGACTGGAAGTAGAATCCGACTTACACTAAAGCTTTCAGCTACTGATCCTAATATGTATATCTTGATAAAAGACCAAGTGGGAGATACAGCAATAATTATTATAGTTATTAATTTTAAATATAGTACTCAATATTGCTTTTTAAAAATATTGCTTTGAAACACTGTGATGAGTATTTCTTTTAAACTGGAATGATTATTGTGTGTGTGTGCTGCATGCATGACCCTGAGGCCTGAGGATGCCAGAAGTTGGAAAAACACTGGTGTAGCCAGGCGTGGTGGTGCAGGCCTGTAATCCCAGCACTTTGGGAGGCCGAGACAGGAGAATCGCAAGTTCAAAGCCAGCCTCAGCAATGGTGAGGTGCTAAGCAACTCAGTGAGACCCTGTTTCTACATAAGACACAAAATAGGGCTGGGGATGTAGCTCAGTGGTCGAGTGCCCCTGAGTTCAATCCCTGGAACCAAAAAAAAACCCCCAAAACAAAAAACCACTGGTGTAAGGTGTGAGCGTGACTTCTGGTGTTGTGCAGGCTGGCTGTATACCTTGATCACTGTGCCCCAGGAGCACAGTGCCTGGCTTCTCCCAGGTCAGGGCATTCAGAGGTCAGAGGTATTGTGAGCCCTCAGCCTCTCCTGAGGCACTTGAGTGGCACTGTCCACATATGGTGACTGAGGTAAGAGTCACCATTCCCAGGAGTTCTACTTTAGTGAGGGCTCCTTTCTTCTGCATTTACTAAAGATCACAGTGACTCACCTCGTACTGTTTACTTCTCTTCTGCAGAAAGGTTTTAAAACACAGTTTGAGGGTGATTTCTTCATGCTTCCATGGTATCCCTGTTTTCTGCCCTAATGAAGCCATTAATATATCCTTTCTTTGGCCTCATTAATGTTTTTGCTACTTCTGTTAGGATGACTCTGGGCCAGCTTTCTTGTTACCAAGGTATTTTTCTCTTTACTTTAAATGGAGATGTAATTTATGTACCATAAAATTCACCTTTGTAAAGTATGCAGTTTTTTTTTTTTTTTGGTCCTGTGGATTTAACTTGGGGGCACTTGGCCAGTGAGCCACATCCTCAGCCTTGTTTTGTGTTTTACTTAGAGACAGGGTCTCACTGAGTTGCTTAGTGACTTGCTGTTGCTGAGGCTGGCTTTGAACTCGCGATCCTCCTGTCTCAGCCTGTAATCCCCAAGCTGCTGGGATTACAGGCGTGCACCACCACACCTGTCTAAAGTGTGCAATTTAATAGTTTGTAGTAAGTTCACAAGTCTGTGCTCATCACCCCTTGTCACTCTAGGACATTTCATTATTCCATGTCCATCAACAGTCTTTCTTTCCCCAGCCTTTGGCAGCTGCTAATCTATATTCTGTGTCTGTTATAGTTTGGTTCTGGAATGTCCTCCACTGGCTCATGTATTGAAGGCTTGGTCCCCAGCTGATGGTGCTGTTGGGAGGTGGTGGAAACCTTAGGAGGTGGGCCTAATTGGAAATGGGTCACTGGAAAGGGGTGCCTTTGAAGGCTACATCTTGTTCCTGGCCTCTGGCTCTCTCTCTCTTTCTCTCTCTGTTTTCTGGCTGCCTTGAGGTGAGCAGTCTTTTTCTACCACCATGCTCTTCTACCATGATGTTTCTGCCTGCCTCCTGCCTAAAAGAAATGGAGTCAGCTGATCATGGACTGAAACTTCTGAAGCCTTAAGCCAAAAAATAAAAAAATAAAAATCTTTTCTTCTCTAAGTTTATTTTCTCAGGTATTTTGTCATAGTGATACAAAGCTAATACAGTATCTACAGATTTACCTATTCTTTGCATTTCATATAGATGAAATCATAATATGTGACTTTTTGTGTCTGACTTCTTTTACAAAGCATAATGCTTTTAAGGATCATCCATGTTGTAGCATGTATTGATATGTCATTCCTTTCTATGGCTGAATAATATCCTATTTTATGGATATACTGCACTTGTTCATTCATTAGTGGTAGATATTTGGGTTGTTTCTGCATTTAGGTTATTGTGAATAATATTAGAAGTTTTTGTACGAACATATATGTAAATGTACATTACCACATGCTGGGTCATATGTTAACTCCCTGTGTAACTTTTTGAGGAGCTGCAAGACTGTTATAAAAGCAGCAGTACTGTTTTATTCCTACCATCCTTGTATTAGAGTTAATTTTGATACATATTTACCACCATCTGCTGGGTTTTTCTTTCTTTTTTTTTTGGTAGCCATCCTAGTGGTTTTGAAATGATAGCTCATCGAAGGGTTGGACTTGTATTTCCTTAATGACTAAAGATGTTGATCATTTTTTCATGTGCTTAATTGGTTATTTGTATATCTTCTTTGGAGGAGTATATATTCACATTCTTTGCCCATTTTTTATTGGATTGTGTTTTTATTCTATTGTAAGAATTATTTACATATTTTGAATCTAAGTCTATTATTGGATATGTAATTTGCAAATATTTCCTTTCATTCTGCAGGTTGTCTTTTCACTTTTTCTTTTTCTGTCTTCCTTTTGTCTCTTTTACAGTGTTGGGGATCAAATCCAGGGCCTCACACATGCTGGGCAAGCATTCCACCACTGAGCTATACTCCTAGCCCTCCTTTTCTTAATAGAGTCCTTTGATCTATACATGTTTTTAATTTTGAAGTCCAATTTATCTCTTTTTTGATACTTGTGAGTTTGGGGTTACATCTGAGAAACCATTATCTAATCCCATGCATGGTCAGTCAGATCTACTCCTAGATTTTCTTGTAAGAGTTTTATGCTTTTGCTTTAATATTTAGGTCTTTGATCCATTTTGAGTTAATTTTCACGTTTGATGTGAGGAAGAGGTTAGGTTCAGATTTGTTCTTTGATATCTAGTTGTTCTACCTCCATTTATTGAAAAGATCATTTCTTCTCATTGAATAGTCTTGGCTCTCTTGTTGAAAATCATATGACCTTTGATGTAGGGGTTTCTTTCTGGATTCTTAATGCTATCTATATTCCTTAGACCTATCTGTCTTTCCTTATGCCTGTATCACCCTGTCTCGATACTATAGCTTTATGGTAGGTTTTTTAAATCAGGAATTGTGATTTTTTTTTGAACTTTGTCTCTCTTTTTTAAGATTGTTTTGGTTATTCTGGGTTCCTTGAAATTCCATCTGAGTTTAAGGATCAGCTTTTCCATTTCTATAAAAATGCAGTTGAAATTTTGATTGGGATTGCACTGAATCTATAGATCAATTTAAGGAGTATTGTCATCTTAATGACATTGTCTTCCACCTCAGTAAATACAGAATGTCTTTACATTTTTAGGTATATTTCAGTTTCTTTCAACAATGTTTTATAGTTTTCAGTGTACAAGTCTTACTCTACTTTGGCTACATTTATAGCTAAATTATTCTTTTCAATGCTATTGCAACTGGAATTGTTTCTTAATTTTATTTTCAATTCATTCATTGCTAGTGTATAGAAATACTATTGATATTTAGGTGTTTATCATGTATCCTGCAACTCTACTGAAGTAATTTGTTAGGTCTCAGAAGTTTTTGTAGATTCTTTGGGAATTTGTATGTGTAAAATTATTTTTCTGCAAATACAGATTGCTTTAATTTTTTAACTGTTCTGGATAGCTTATTTCTTTTACTTGCCTAATTTTACTGGTTAGAACTTCTAGGTCAGTGTTGAATAGAAAGGAACAGGTGTCTTTGTCCCATTCATGACCTTGGTTGGGAAGCTTTCAGTCTCTAACCTTTAATATGTTAACTGTGGGTGTTTTGTAGATATTGTTTATCAGCTTGAGGGGATTTCCTTATATTCCTCATTTTTTTGAGTGTTTTTAGCATAAAAGGGTTTTGTTTTCCTGTGTCTTTTTAAACTTTATTTTATTAATGTGGTTGGTCACATTAGTTGATACACATATGTTGAACTAACCTCATAATACTAGGATTAATTTCACTTAGTCATGGTTTAAATTACTTTTGATATGCTGCTGGATCCAGCTTGATAGTATTCTGTTGAGGTCTTTTACAGTTCTGTTTATAAGAGGTATTGGCTTATAGTTTTCTTTCAATGTGTTTGTATGGTTTTGGTACTAGGATAATATAGGCCTCAAAGAATAATTTGGAAATTTTTCCTTCCTCTTCATTTTGGAGGAGTTTGAACACTGTTATTAATTCTTCTTTAGATTTTATGGAGTTTACCAGTGAAGCCACCTGGGCCTTGGCTTTTCTTTGTGGAAGTTTTTGATTACAAACTCGAAATTTTTACTTGCTATAGGTCTTTCAGATGTTCTGTTTTTTCTTGAGTCACTTTTAGTAGATGTGTCACTCTAGGAGTTTTCTCATTTCATCTCTGTTTTATTTTCTTTTGGCATCCAATTATTCATAATATTCCCTTATAATTCTTTTTTATTTCTGAAAGATCAGTAGTAATAGTCCCATTTATATCTTGATTTTAGTAATTTGAATCTTCTCTTTTTTTCTTTTACATTAAATAATGGTTTTTCTTTCTTCATTCTTCCTCCTTTTCTTCCATCTATCCATCCATTCATCCTTTTTTAAAAAAGTGTTTTCTAAGAACCAACTTTTTATTTTATTGATCTTCTCTGCTGGTTTCCTATTCTGTTTTGTTTATTTTCTTTTGTTATTTCCTTCTGCTTGTTTTGGATTTAGTTTAGTTGTCTTTTCCAAGTCTGTTTTGATGGATGTTTATGTTGTTTTGAGATGTCTTCTTTTTTAACAGTTGCATTCCCAGTCTTAAATTTACCATTGACCACTGCTTTTGTGGCATCACATAAGTTTTGGTATATTGTACCTTTATTTTCTAATTTCTCATGTGATTTTTTTCTTTGACACTTTTTAAAATATTTTGCTCAATTTTCATGTATTTATGAATTTCTGATATTTACTTGTTACTGATTTCCAGTGTCCAGAGAGGATACTTTGTATGACTTTAAGCCTTTTAAATTTATTGAGAACTGTTTCAAGGCTTACCGTATCATCTATTTTGGAGCTTGTTCCACATGCATTTGAGAAGAATGTGAACTTTGCAGTTGTCGAGTTGAATGTTCATAGCTGTGTGTTAGGTCTCTGCTTTTGTGTTGGGCACACTGTCAGTGCTTAGCCAGGAAGTTTACTACTCCTGCTTATGCATAACATCAAGGTCAATTAGAGGTGAGATTTTAGAGCCTTCTCAGGTCTGCCCTGAGCATGTATACGGTCATATCCATGCGCTTGGTCTTCTAGAGTTCCAGGAAAGTATTAGAGCTTTTTAAATCACCTATTGACTTCTTATTCCTTAGCTTTGCCTTTGAGTTCTCTGGCTAGTCTACTGTTTGTCAGAGTTCCACTCACCACCCAGGGAGACATGAGGTTGGAACATTTGACAGCCACCCCTGGGGAGAAGCCTTTAGCACTGGGAGAGACTGTGAAAATTGACTAACAACAAGCCTTTGGAGTGGGAGTGTTCTAGAGCAGCACTAGCCAGATCGGATAATGACTTCCCTTTGGGAAGGAGGCTTTCAATGATTGTCATTCCCACTCTGTTGTCTCTGATACTAGGAGTGCATGCTGTTATGTTTCAAGGCTGCTGCAGAACCAATGAGTGGGAGACAAAGTTACAGTTCCACAAAACTCAGCTGTTTTTCTTGATTAAATGCCACCTGGGTTGCTGCCAGCCTAGGGTTAGAGTCCAGAGTAATAAAAACATTGATTCTGGGAATTTTTTTTTTTTAATCAAAGAGTGAAGTTTTGTTGATCATTATCAAGTTCACTGGCATGATCACCGCTGATTTTTTAATGGAAGGTCAGGCACTGACATTCTGGGGTGTCCATGTCTAACAATAACACTGGATTCTTTTTAGTTGGTTGAGCAATCGTGTTTAGCTTTGCCATTGTTTGACATACAAAAAAATACAATGATTCAGTAATTTGGAACAAGGAACTGAGCAACTAAATCTTTTATTATTCTTTATTTCAGTGATTTAATATAAAATCACCTTGGATAGTATTCCTATTATATAACACTAAAACAGTACCTCTTTCTTGTTGTTTACATTTGCAGGGCACCTTCGATGATTACCTAGAGTTATTCCTGCAGTTTGGTTATGTGAGCCTTTTCTCCTGTGTTTACCCATTAGCAGCTGCCTTTGCTGTGCTAAATAACTTAACTGAAATAAATTCAGATGCCTTAAAAATGTGCAGAGTCTTCAAACGTCCATTCTCAGAACCTTCAGCCAGTATTGGTGTATGGCAGGTAATTATTTGAGAAAAAATATTTTTAAAAATATGAGGGGGGCTGGGATTGTGGCTCAGCGGTAGAGCGCTTGCCTCGCATGCGTGAGGCCCTGGGTTTGATCCTCAGCACCACATACAAAGCAATAAAATAAAGACATTGTGTCCATCAACAACTAAAAAAAAAAATCTTTAAAAAAAAAATATGAGGCATTATGACAAAAAATAAAAAACATACCAAACAGACAAAAAAGCAATCCCTAAAAGAGAGATTAGGAAAACTAGAGGTTACTGAGTTCTTACTCAGCAACATAATAGTTATAGGACTTTTAAAAACCATTCACTTTAACTTCCTTTTTCTGGCTTCACTTCTTTTGGTTTTAAATTTGGCATATGGGGAAGGTAAGATGAAAGGTACAATCTCAAAGGACCCTTACAGATTTAAAACTGACAATTCTCAGGGAAAGTAGCCAGCTGAGACTTTATCTCTTGGGGTGGAAAGAGGTCCTCCCTGCTGCAGTTTCAGGGGAGACCACATGGGAGCCTAGACTTCTGCTCTCACCTATGAAGGTAGTAATGAGGCTCCCTTTGTAGTCCCTACTAGGTGGACTCAGAGGGAGCATATGGAGTGTGCATATTGGAGGCTACATGGAAATACATATGAGGCACTTGTACCTCTCTCAGCAAAGGAGATATCAGTGGAGGTCTAGTGAGAAACCAGAGTACCCACTCCTGTCTACTAATCATAAGTACTTCCTGCCTCAGCTGTCAATGATCTTCACTGGGGAACCTGGACTGCTATCAACAAGATATTACCCCTCTTCCTTTGCTGGAGTGGTGTCAAAAGGACCAACTACAACAGGAGGTTTAAAGACCTAGAGCCCTATAATACCCCAAATGCCGGGTTTCTATTTCTTAAAAAATTACTCATCATACAAAGAACTGGGAAGATACCAAACTGAATGAAAAAAGACAATCAGCATGTTCTGCCACTGAGATGACACAGATGTTAGAAATACTGGACAAAGATTTTAAAGCAGCTATGATAAAAACACTTCATAAATACAAGTATTTATGAATACACCTGAAGCAAATGAAAAAGAATTTGACTGTCCCAGCAAAGAAAGACAAGCTATAAAAGAGAATCAAATTGACATTTTATGAGTGACAAATATAGTACCTGAGATAGAAGATTCAGTGGGTGGGTACAACAGCAGAATGGAAGATGGGATTGAGGAAAGAATTAGGACCTGGAAGATGGAACAAAAGAAATTATACAATCTAAACAACAGAGAAAATAGACCATAAGAATAAACACAGCCTCAGTGACCTGTATGACTGTAAGATTTATTGAAGTTACAGGAGAAGATGAAGGAGGTACCAAGAAATATTTGAAGAAATAATGACCACAATCTTTTTAAATTTTAAAATACCTAAAACAATAGATTCAAGAAGCTATGTAAACACCAAACTCAGTAAGTCCACAGAAATCTGTGTCAAGATGCATTATATTAAACATAAAAACTAAAGACAAAGACTTAAGAACCAAAAGAAAAATGTCATTTTAACTATAAGGGATAAACAGAACAGCCAGTTTCTCACTGGAAACCACAGAGGTCAGAAGAAAGTGGCATGACAGTTTCAAGTCCTTAAAGAAAAATTTTAATATAGAATCCTATACTAAGAGCAGATATCCTTCAGAAGTGAAGGGGAAATAAGACACTTGCAGATGAAGAACTAAGAGAATTTTCTGCCAGCAGACCTTTCCTAAAAGAATGGCTAAAGAAAGTTCTCTAAACTAAGGAAATGGTAAAAGAAGGAATGTGGAACATGACAAAGAAAAACTATAACAACCCAAAATACAAGTGAACACAATAGACTCTCCTTCTCCACTTGAGCTTTCTTAGTTTTGCTTGATGTTTGAAGCAAAAATTACAATGCTAATAATTCTAAATCTATGTAAAGAAAATATTAAGAGAAGTATATTATGGATAAGGGATAATAAAAGAGGTAAGGTTTCTATGCTTCACTCAAACTGGTAAGTGATGGGACAAGTAGAATATGATAAGTGTATATGTAATGTAATCCTAAAGCAATCACTAAAAATTTATACAAAAGACATACTCAAAACAGTACAGATAAATCAAAATGGAATTCTAAAGAATATTTAAGTAAACCTCAGTAAGGCAAGAAAAAGAAAACAGAAATGAAAAACAAGGAGCAAACAGAAAATGAAGAAATGACTGACTTAAGTCCTAACACTAATAATTACTTAAAATGTAAATGGTCTAAAGATACCAATTAAAGAAAAAACAATATGTGTATATAGGTAGTCCATAAGAAACTCAGTCCAAACAGTGATATATGTGGAATTAAAGTGAAAGGAAAGAAAAAGATACATATGGAGCTATTGCTCTTAAAAAAAAGCAGGAGTGGCCATATTAGTATCTGAGAAAGTAGACTTCTGGGCAAAACATTACCAGAAGGGAATATTCTATGGTGATAACAGAGTCATTTTTTTTTTTCAGGAAGATAACAGCAGTCTTTAAGTATATATGTACCAAACAACAGGTGACTAAAAAACCTGACCAGAAAGGAGCAGTAGATAAGTTCAGAGTTATAGTTTACGATTTCAACACTCCTTCCTCAACAATTGATAGAACAACTAAATGCAAAACTGGCAAAAATACAGAAGAATCCATCAATGCCATAAAATAACAGTACTTAATTGACATTATAGAACATTCCAACCAACAACAATAGAATACACATTTTTTCCTAGTGCATTCAGAGCATTCAGTAAGATAGACCATTTCTTGGGACATAGAATAGAATTGAAATCATACAGAATCATACAAAGTATGGTCACAGTGGAACCAAACTAAAAATCACTAACAAAAAGATAACAGCAAAATCTCCAAATACTTGAAAATCAAACAACACATTTCAGAACAAACATGTGTAAGAGAAAATCAAAAGATACATTAAGCTAAATCAAAATGCAAGCACTGTATATCAAAATTTGTGAGGCACAGGTAAAGTAACACTGAGAGAAATTTATAACATTAAATGCATGTACTGGAAAAAGTTCAAGTAAATAATCTCACTACCTATTCAAGAAACTAGAAAAGGAAAATAAACTAAAAGGAAGCAGGAAAAAAGAAATAATAAAGAGAAGGGTACAAATCAGGGAAGATGAAAGCAAGAATAGTAGAAAATCAATGAAACGAAGATCTGGTTCTTTGAAAAGGCAAATTCAATCGACAGACTTCTAGCAAGACTGTGAAAAAGAGAGAAAAGACAAATAACTATAAAAATGAAAGAGGATGTCACTAAATAGCCTACAGTCATCAAAAGGGTAACAAGGGAATTCTGTGGGCAGCTCTACAAACACAAACTTGACAACTTGGGTGAAATGAACCAATTCTTTCAAAAAGTACAAACTTCTGCAACTCACCTAATATGAAATAGGTCATTTGAGCAGCCCTATTACTATGAAAGAAATTGAATTTGCAATTACAAATTCCCTCCAAATCAGTGTTCTGGCTCAGATGATTTCACTGGTGAATTCTACCATTTAAAGAAGAATTAACAGAAAATAGAGGAGGAAAAAAAGATTTCCCAGTTCATTTTATGAATTCAATATCAATTCAATAGCAAAACAAGACATAAAGAGTTTTTAAAAAATCTCTCATGAATATATACACAAAACATCTTAAAACTTACTAGCAAGTACAATTTGGCAATATGTCATTAGAATTATATACCATTACAAGGGGGATTTTGTCCAGGGATGAAGCCTGATTTTGTATTTGAAAATCAATTGATATAATCCACCATAATAACCTAAAGAAGAAAATCACATGATTATACCCATCAATGCAAATGAAGCATTTGACAAAATCCAACACTGATTCAAACTCTTAGAAAAGTAGTACTTCAACCTGATAGAACATCTATTAAAAAAAGTCCTAAAGTTCTTATCATAATGGTGAAACAATGAATGCTTCCTTTCTAAGACTGGGGAGAAGGCAAGCACGTCTACTCTCACTACTTTTATTAAGCATAAGTACTAGAAGCTTAGTGTAAATAATTAAGAAAAAGTATAAGACATACTAATTGAAAAGGAAGAAATAAGACAGGCTCAAGTTGCATGTGATGTGATTGTCTACATAGAAAGTTCCAAAGAATCTGCAAAACTCTCTTAGAGCTAATAAGGGAGTTTGGTAGGGTTTCAGGATTGATACACAGAAATCAGTCATGTTTACATTTCATCGTATACTAACAATGAAAGGTGAAGAAATTTAAAAACAGTAACATTTTTAATTGCTTCAAAGAACATGAAGGTAGACACTTAACATGTTCAGGATCTAAATGCTGATGATTGTGAAATTCTGAGAAAAGAAAGAAGACCTGAGTAAATGGAGAAACAACATGTTCATGAATTAGAAGACTCAACAGAATAATGATGTCATATCTCCCCAAGTTGATCTATAGATTTAAAGCAATAACTGTCAAAATCTTAGCAAGGATTTTTCAGACATAGACAGTTTATTCTAAAATTCTTACGAGTAGCACAAACACTTGGATGTGTAAAACAGTCTTTAGACAGAAAGATCAAGTGTTAGGACAAGACATGCTACCTGGATACCCAATATTAAATCTTATTACATAATCAAGTAATCAGTAATCAAGATGAAGTAGTATTAGCAGAGGGAAAGACAGAAGAATGGAGTCAAAAACTCAGAAATAGAGACCCACACCAGTATGCCCAAGTGGTCTTTGACAAAGCTGCCAAAGTAATCCATTCAGTAGAGGAAGGACAGTGTTTTCAACCTGGTGCCAGATTAATAGGACACACTTTATACAAAAATAATCACAAAATGGATCAGGTACTTAAATGAAAAATGTAAACTTATAAAACCTTTAGGAAAAATTGGAGACAATATTTTGGTTCTAGAGGAAGGAAAAAATATCTTAGATATAAAACCAAAAGTACAATTCATAAGAAGGACTAATTTATATATTGAATTTGATGATAATTAAAATTTCTGCAGTGAAAGCCCATGTGAAATAAGATGAACAGACTGAGACAAAGTATTTGAAAACCACATATCTGACAAAGAACTAGTATCTAGAATATATAAAGAACTCTCCAAACTCAATAGTGAAAATAAACAGTCTGGTTTAGAAAGGACAAAACATATGCACAGGCTTTTCCAAAGAGGACATGTTAATAGCAAATAAGCACATAAAAAGATGTTGCACATTATTCAGGGAAATCAAACCAAAACCAGAATGAGATACTACTGCCTACCTACCAGAGTGGCTAGAATAAGTGAGATGACAATACCAGAACCGACAAGGATGCAGAATAATTAATATAAAATGACACACCACTCTGGAAAACAGGTTGACTATTTCTTAGAAGATTAAACATGCAACTGCCTTATAAACCCATGATTCTACCTTAGGACATTTATCCGAGAGAAAAGTTACATTGTGTTTGTATAAAAATCTGTACAGCAATGTTTATAGCAGCCTTATTGGTAGTAGCACAAAAGTGAATCAGACCAAAATGTTCTTCATACCATAGAATGCCATTGTGCAATAAAAAGTAACAGACACTTGCTATGTGGAACAATTTGGATGAATGTCCAGGCAGTTATAATGAATGAAAAAAGAGGTTGCATAATATATAACTTCATTTATGTAGCATTTTCTAAATGACAAAATTTTAGAAATGAAGAGCAACTTAGTGACTGTGAGACGCTAGATAAATTATACAAGGGGACCAACAGGACACCTTGAGATGCTGAACTGTTCTGTGTCTTGACTGTGGTGGCAGATAAGTGAAATCAAACATGTGATACAATTGTTTGAACCTACACATGCACACAGATGAGTGCAAGGAAAACTAAACAGGAATAAGACCCGTGGATGATTCAGCATTGATATCCTGCTTGTGATGTTGCACTATTGTGTGTGAACTAGGTAAATACACATAGAATCTCCTTGTGTTATTGTTTACCATTGCATGTGAATTTACAGATATCTCAATAAAATATAAATTAATGAAATGTAAAAATACAGATTACCTTTACTTGAAGATAATAAATACACACTAACAAACAAAACCAAATGGCTGGTTCATAGATAAGGATGCCTATGATCAGTTTTAGTGTTCCGTATGGCTAGAAGTACTGCCGAACCTAATTAGACAAGAAAAGGAATTATAAGTATATAAAGCAGCAAGAGAGAGAAAACTGTGTTTGGAGATGATGTGATCATTGGATTATATGACTGAGAAAACCCAATCAAAATGGCTACAAGTAATATGAAGATATAACAACTCACAAAAGTAACATACAGAAGTTAAGCAATTATTTAATATATAAATAACCATTAGAAGATACAATAGAAATAAAGACCTTGTATTTCTTGGAATTAGTGGTTATCAAGTAGTGATAGTCAGAACCTTATATTAAAAATAGAGAAAGAGCCATGGCCATGACTCTTCCGTCCGTACCTGGAAGGGTGCACCAAAGTCTCCCTTACAGGATCAGGGATGAGAATATTGAGTAGGTCTCAACAGAGCCTGGCATCTGTGTATTCTAATGTTGTATATGGGTGGTCTGGTAAATGCCAGTAGGAAGGGATCACTGTTTAGAATTGGTGTTGGTTACAGCTGAAGTGGATGTGGTGTGTGATCTGTCAAAGTGGAAAGAGTTTCACAAAATAAATTGTTTCAAGTATTACCTGTATTTGAATGTGAAACATTTTCTCTAGTGGCCCTTCTTTAGATTTTTCTTAAATATGAGTACAGTAGAATAGCTTCAACAGTGTGTTGGATATATTCCAAATTCAGGTCCCTTGTTGCATCCAGTTGGGAAGGTAGAACATACGACTTAAGGATATTCAAGCCAAAAGTGTCTAAAATACCTTCTAACAGTATAGCTTTTTTTAAGCTAAAGAAAAATCATAACATGAAAGAAGAAAGTTTAAAATGTACTTGAAATGTATAGAATGTGGGGAAAGACTTTTTCCTTGATTCTTAGATAATATGAAAAAAGGATAAGGAACTATGAAAATGGTCATTGCAATTTCACATTCTTCTTTCTCTTAGCTGGCTTTTGAAACGATGAGTGTCATATCTGTGGTCACTAATTGTGCTCTGATTGGAATGTCGCCCCAAGTGAATGCAGTCTTTCCAGAGTCAAAAACAGACCTCATTTTGATTGTAGTGGCAGTGGAGGTAAGTGAAAATTTATCATTTGAAATAGCATCCATATCAAATGTCTCTGTTATTTATTCTAAAGCAGCGCTGTCCCTGCTGACCGTGACTGACAATCTAGTATCATGCATTTACTGGTAAGAAAGCAAACAGTTCAAATGGAGGACATCAGGATTCAGGCTGTGTATTTATGGTTACTGCCTAGACCATCAGGGCACAAATAGGAAATGACTTTTCTAGGTATTGTGTGGCCCTGTCCAGTGCTGAGTGGATAAATCTTCTTTGGAATAACATTCTACAAATTTAACAGGTATTTTTAGTCTATTCTAGGGAAATGTCCCTTCTATTTTCTTAAGCAAATCCTAAGAAATGCTTGTTAATAATGATTTATATCTCATTTGCCACAGCTATAAAATGTGTTGTGAAACACCATCAAACTCCACAATGTAATTTGTGGAATGATACATAATTTAACATACAAAGTACAGGTAGGCTGTCTCTGTACCTCTCACTTTTTCCTTTGTTATCATGTTTTAGAATATGGATTCCTACAACACCTTGAAAATTAAAACACTAATCAAAAGTAAATAGAAGAAATTTGTAGGAAATTATTTTATTGCTAGTGATTATCATTGTCAAATGAATACCATAACCTTTCATTTTTTTGAAATTTTAAAAATAGAACAGTTCTAGAAATTTATTAAAGCAGGATTTAGCAGGACCATAGAGTAGTGTTTGATATTCCCCAGGCCTTACTACTCAGGGCTGACCAGAAGAAATGAAATTATGAACATGTACATTTCTGGAATTGGCTAGAGAAATATATTCTACTTTGCCCTTTTTGCTCTTTTATCACATTTCATTGGAATGTGTGTTCATGATAGATGCTATACGTAGAATATGTATTTTGGAGAATGATTTTAGATAGCAGTGTGTATTGGCCCTGGCAGATAAAAGAAAGTCAGTTTTGAATGTTGTGAGTTGAATAGGATTTTGGAGAGCTATTTGCAAGACTGATTTATTATCTGCAGAAATGAGAGAATAAGACAGAGGTTCCTTGGAGAGGGAGAAACCCGCTGGCTGGGCTTCTTGATTTAGGATATGGCCCATAACTTTGCATATCTAGAAACTTGCCTTTGCCAATATATCCAGAATTAATTAGGCTTTTGGGATTGATATAAACTGAAAACTATTAAGATGCATAAGGGGCCTACCAGAATGTCAGGTAGCTGATTTCCAATGAGGAGATACTTTTCCAGTGACCATATAGTCAGTGTTAAAAGTACAAGTGGAATTGGTTATTAAATGATTTCCTGGTGAATGATGAGCCAGAAAGGGAAAGCGTTAATAGTCTTGAGGGACACAGAAACCTGAAAACCACCCCTGCCCCCAAATAGAGCAGAGCTCTGTCCTGAGCCAGGTCTTAGTGTCCATTGTCAGCTTCTGAGCAGTGCCAGATGAGTTCAATTTAGCCCATGTCTTGATTTTGTCTTCTTTTCTTCCAGATTTCTGACTACCTGTCTTTTTTCTTGTATAGTACCATTGATCACGCTGTTGCTTTCTTTTGAATTTAATGATATCTTAATCAGGTACCCAGGGCTTGGTTCTCTCTTACTTTAGGAGATTTGCTGGCTGTCTCCTGTTACTTTACTGACTTGCCTACATTTGAGAGTGCCCTCACTTTGGTTTATAAATTGAGCATTTTGTGTGTAAGTACAAAACTAACCTCAGAGAAGGTGTTAGAAGTAACCAAAAAATTAGTTAAGTTAGCTAATTTTATTCTAGTGTTACTGAGATCTCATCTGAATGCCATCTGGTCTTGTAACGATTCCAAAAAGTGGAACATTTACAAATAAGGAAAAATAAGTTTTTGGTTTGTTACCATATAAGCTTATAAAATCATGCTGAAATTATGATTCCCATTGTTATAAGGTAACTGTGTGAGGTGATGGACATGTTAATTAGCTTAATTGTGTTAGTCATTTCACAATATATGTTGTGCCCTTAAATATATACAATTTTTATTTGTTAATTGTACCTCAATAAAGCTGGAAGGAAAAAAGAATGTTACAGAAAGTTTATAAAAACTATCAGTGGGTCAAATTAACATTTTTAAAAATATTTATAAGATTTTCCTCTTAAACTTGGAAATATCTTTTCAAGTAAGGAAGTAAACTCTTGAATTTATTATTTTAAAGTAAAACTATTATTTTATATATTCTTTATTTTTTCTGGAGTCTAGATTATATTAGTATTTATTTGGTTTTAAAATAATGTTTTTCTTGTAGCATGTTAATGGCATGCTATACTTTCATAGTCTATTCATGGCCTCTAAATGAGTACAGATTTCACTAATTCCCAAAAAACCATAATAAATAAACTCTAAATATATATTTGAAGTAAAGTCTTGTATACATTTTTAACATCTTGATGGAAAAAGCAGTTTAAGTTAAAATTTTTCTCCAAATTAATTAGCATCTAAATATAATTATATGGTTAGAATTTGTTAACAAAGAAGTCTTAGAAAATACAGTAATTTTATAAAGTTGATGTTTAATTTAATTTAAAATTGGATGAATTGATAGTTTCAGTAGCTTTTTTAGCTCTCATTTTCAAAGCCAGCTAACTTTAAATTGTTAGTGAGGTTTTTAATTCTTCAGTCTTTTTTGAAGCTTGATTTAATGCAGCATGAAATTGAGTCAAGAGTAAAATGGTCATTACTACTACTTGCTGAGAACTGTCATGTCACGGCTTTTGTGTATTTACTGCCATCTAGTGTTTCTTTTGAGAGTCAATGGTACTTGAACTTTATTTGTAAAATAGCTAAGACATTTATTATAGACTGAACCGTCTATAATTAGCCTGCCAGTGTATAAGATGAAAACACACAACTATGCCATTTTTGGAGGTCAAAAGTAAGCAAATACTGGCATAAAGTTTAGCCCACAAGATCAAATCAATACTCAATTCCCCTTGAGAAGTAATCCTCCTCACTTTTAAAACAGAATTTAGTTCACTTCTTTGATGTAATTTCAAGTGTAGGATCATTGACTTAAATGAAGAATTGCATTAAAACTCCAATTTTTAAAAAATATAAATAACCTAAAATCTTACAAATATCAAATGTTAGATAGTATTTCATTTCAGTATCAAATGGATATATAGTTTTCTTTTATTTCTAAGCTTGGCAAGCTTTACTGGTTAGATGTATTAAGTGCTAACAGTTACCTACTAAAAGCTGTTGTTTTTCTAAGGTGAAAATGAGTTAACTACTTACTCCAGAAGTTGCATTGCATTTTTAATGATTAGGACCTGGTGATCAACAAGTCTGTGTGCACCATGCATGTTTAATTGTAGTTTTAAAAATATAATTTAATTACAGTTTCTTGAAACCAACCCCTGCCCCTGCTCCACAGTGCTGGTCAGAAACAGTTGATTCTCATGTGTTTGTAATGACTAAAGGTATCTTCTGAGGATGGACTAAGCCCTCATGGTTTTTTATGTCCTCACAGGGTTATTTTACTAGTTTCGGACTTAAAGAAAATTTGTAAGACAATGCAGATAATCCCTATATACCCTATATCAGAATTCACTAATTTGGAACATTTTTGTCACATGTATTCTCCCTCTGGAGAGAGAAGATGGGCAAAAGGAGGAAGGAAAAGAGGAAGGGATGGGGGAAGAGGGACAAGTCAGAGTCTGCTTATATTTACATGTAGACATTTAAAACTACATAGATGTGGTGTCTGCCCTGCCCTGCCTCTTAGTGCCACCACCTTGTCTTGTGAGCCCATTTCTTTGAATAGTAGATTGAGGCATATTCTAATCCCATGTGCTGAGCATTGAGCAGGTTCTGCTACCACTCTTACAAGGTGAGTGTGAGTGAGATTGTGTATGTGAAATGCCAGACACAGAGCTGAGTACCGGGTTGAGGCACAGGGGATGTGAGTAGCAGTTCTGACTTGGCTCAGCAGTGGCAGAATAGCACTTGATTATCTTATTATCATTGTCGTCATCGTTTGTTAAGCAGACAGTGTCACAGCATAAAGTAGCTTAGGGTGTCAGAGTCATTTGTAGCTGAACTAGAATCTCAACTTTTCCTCTAATCTCTGTGCACCTCCATTTCCTTAGAAGTAAAAATAGGGATGTTGATAAACCAAGTGAGAAGTGACAGGTACATGTTTGACCCAGAAGAGGAATTGGAAAACTGGTAACAGTTAATAGCACCATCATTACTGATGGATTGATCAGTCTGTGTCTCCATTGGCTCTTGGATGTATTTCCATAATAATGCTGCATTGGTTTTGGTGGTTGTTTATATGTTAGCCTCCCTCTCTTTCATCCTGTGACATGACTGTGTTTCTCTCTTCCTGATCTTGCTCCCACACCTCAGTTCACCCCTTTATTTTCCTGCCTATTCATGGATCAAGTCTTGCCCATTTGGACTTTGGAGTATTGGTTTGGTTTCTCTCACTTATCACCATTGGCATGGTTTGAGTTCAGGTACTCACCACTTATTGCCTAGACTTGTCTTTTAAAATGGATTTACTGTGTACAATTCCTTTTTTACTACTGAGTGTCATTCACATACCACACGGTACAGTGGTGGTTCTTACCCAGACTCTTGTGGCAGAACCTCACTAGCCATCCAACTCTCAGGCTGTCCCTCCTTTGCCCCATGCACTTTATTCCTGGAGTTGTTATTCCTAAGTGAACTTCTGATCTTATCTCTGCTCTGTTATGGTGCATTGGTTTCAGAAGACATACCTCAGTGGAATGCAATTTCCTTTTCCTTTTCACCTCCCCTGGTTCCCATTCCATCCTTGGCCATCCAAGAGCCCTTCTTACAAGTCACTGTTAGCATTTACCGGAAGCTGCAGCATTCCTAAGTCTCCTTCTCCAGACTATGATCTTCCTGAGAGCCTGGGCAAGGACCAGCACACAGCAAATACTCAGGAGCTGAGACATGTTTATCAAATTATTTTAACCCTTTGTTTTCAAGTGATTAAGTAATGGCTTAGTGGATGAATGATATTGTAATTTTTTTCCAGTGCACACATATTATACTTAGTGGCAGACATTTAAGAATTAATTTCAGATTTATAATTGAAGATTTTGATGTTGGACTTTTGGGAAAGTATTTAAAGAAAACTTTGGTAAAATATTGAAATTATATTACTTATAAGATCAGCTAAAGGATGTTAGGTGGTATGGCCAAGTGGTTAAGAACAAGGGCTCTGGATTCAAATCCTGAATACACATTGGCTAGCTCTGGTCTTTGACTCATTTCAGTACATTTTTCCTGAATTGTTATTAGGATTAAATTAATAAATGCATACAGTATATTTACCATAGTGCCGGTCAAGATTAAGTATTCAATATTTGTTAGCTGTTATTATAATTGTTTTTGTTAGGGGGAAAAAAATCTATTCTCATAGAGAACTCTACACAATTGAGAGGTTTGGTTAAACTCTGCGAATACAGTTTAAAACTTAACTTAGGAAGGAACCCTCAGCCAACCAGATCTTTCATGTGGTTACTACATCCCCGTGTTGAGTTTCTAGGAAGATAAATAATGTTTTGACATTGGGATTAGGATACATTCTAATGGAATTATGGAGTTATGTTTTTTATCCTACTTTTGTTTCCTTTATTCCTATTAATAATCTTGGTTGTTTTTGTAGTCTTTCTATGGGCTGTCCTTATCTTCAGTTTTTATCCAAAGAAAACTTCTTCTGTGCTTTCCTAATGGGGTGGGAATAATTAAAGACAATCAAGGCAGATTCTTTCATTGAATACATGTTTACTCTGTGCTTAACATACACCAGCCATTGGTAAGATATAGCCCCTGCCTTGGAACTCTACGGAGCTATCTGAGAGAGAAATTCTGCTTCACTCCTGCTCCAGATGACCCAGCTTCCTCCATTCCTTCCCACAGGTGCCCTGACTACAGGTGCTCCCTACTGAATAGAGTTGGGATAGGAGACAGTGGAATAGATGTCTACTCACTGAGTTAAGTGTTTACCCAGAGGTATTTTGTTACTAAATTTGTTTATGTGTGTGGCATTCTTGTTACTGTAATTGGCGTAATTTAATTAGATGAAATGAAAACTGATGAAAAGCATGTGCTAAAATAGAGCCATCATTTCTGTGCAAATCTTTGGAAAGACTCCATAAAGACAAATTACTATCAGATTGGATAAAAATGAGAGAGTTATAAAGGATTAGGGAAAAATCTTAAAAATATGGGAAGTTTCCAAATTCTGTTTTCATGTTGCTCCACAAGTGTCTTCAAGTTTTCACTCTTCTTTAAAGAAAAGAAATCTGGGTATCTTAGGCATTGTCTTATATGTTATTATTTCACTGCATGCATTCTAAAATGCATAAATATATACATTTTTATGATTCTGCATTTCAGCTAACTTTTTTGATTGACTGAGGAATTACTGGTCCCAATTCTGTCAACTCTGTGGGCTGCTTCTGTCCTTAGGGATTCCTGAATTAGAGGCCTGCCTTTTAGGTGTGTTGGCTAATGGGAAATATTTGGTTGAAAAACCCAAAGCCCTCATAATTGATGGTTAGCACATATTCTTTTTAAATACAGTTTTGTTAACATGCAAGTTTTGAAAATTACTCTGCATTTTTTTTTTTTTTTTAAGATCTTACAGTGGTTAGCCTAACCTATTTCTTGGCCTGGAAAGTTTAGGAAAAGGCAAGTCTCACACTTGTGAAAGAGATCCTTTCACATGCACAATAGTATTCTTTTCAGAAAAGAATTACACAGAATTAGAAAACCAGCTCCATGGCTTTTCTACGTTGTAAGTCATCATTTCAAAGTCTGACTGCATTATTTTTATTAAAGTGAAATCACAGATCATATGTATGCACACTCAAATGTAAATACCTGCCACGCTCTTAGCAGCAGATAAGCTTGGTGCAGTAGTTTCCCCTTGAACTTGCCTGCTAATCTCATTCTTGCATGACCATGAGCTTTCCTTTTAGATATGGTAACCAACTCCAATTCAAACTTACTAGTTTCTCTGAGTTTTTCTACCTATTTTTTTCGTTTGGGAAATGAGGAGATAAGAAAGCATTTTTAGCTTCAATTTTTTATCTTAAAGTAGAGAAAGCAAGTTGTTTTAGGAAATTGAAACTGGAATTGAAGCACATAAGACCCCTTAAAATATTGCACGGAATGTTGAGCAGTTTGGGAGCTGGGGGAAATGCACTTGGCGGAGGCTTTGTGTGGCAGGGAGCACCTTCAAAGGATGAATGGGACATTGAGGCAGCTCTAGAGTTAGGAGTGCATGCGGGACAAAATCAGATTGTGGGTTTTCTTAGGGAGAGGGGAGAGCCTGAGTTGGAGGTGGGGGATGATAGTGGGGAGACCAATGGAGAGCTTTGAGCTCATGATAAAAATATCACATCCCATTTCATTCCAAAATGGCCTCTTACCATGCTAGTATGAATGACTTCGACATTTATTTTCTTTCACTAACATAAACTCTAAACTTGACCATTTCAGTGATGGGTAAAAATGAAAATTGAATTTACTATTATCTTCCCACTGTGAGATTGAACCTCCAATTCTGCTCTTGCTAGGGAGCAGCTCCCACGTGGGGTTGTGGAGTGGAGCAAGGGTGGTGTCTGTAAGGCTCCCGGCCCCTGTGTGTGTAGACAGCAGGCTGTTCTCCACCGGCAGCTGCCTCTGCTCCTGCCCACCCTCCCCTGCCAGTGGCCTGCTGGTCTCTCTGCTCTTTCTATATCAGTCCGGACTAGCTGGGGTCTACCAATTGCTCTTCCCCATTATTTTCAAACCCACCTCGCCTTTCCCATTTCTGGAATCCTGTTTAGGTCTCAGTTCTTTTTGGCTGTCATCCTTACAGTTTCTTTTTTTCTGCCAGAGTAGCGAAGCTGACACAATAATTGTTAGAGAATACTAATTATTTTAGATAGCCTTCTGCGTTTTCATATAACTTGTTCTATTTTCATTTAACAACTCGGAATTTCTAGTTTGTTCTGGAGACAGAAAGAAGATAGACCATATTTTTTCCTGTCGCGGGAGAGCTCAGAGCAGTTCATTTCAATGCTGTAGTTTTCATGGCTCTCATCTTGCTTTTTCTATCAGTTAAAATACTGTCTCTAAATTTGTATTTATCAATATCTAGATCTTGCTTGGTGACTGATGTTCTTCAGGAAACTTTTCCCATATTAACAACACCCCATATTTTATTATGTTGTGTTAGTATTCTAGGTCAAATCCCATTTCAAGAAACACTTACCTGGTTTTACACTGGAATTATATAACAAAAATTGGATTCAGTTTGACTCTCTTTATTTAGTACCATAGGCATTCACATTTTCTTTGGGTTTGGTGAAATGCACCAATTTGATCAATTCATAATATTTTTCATTATTTTGATATATTGTAATTGTTCTTTTGTTGTTACTACTGTCTCTCCATCCCTTTAGTCTATAGCTTAAAAGCTTCAGAGCTTTTGATTAACGAAATCAAGGCTTTGGTTTCTTTTGTAGTCCCCTAAGGTGCCATGATACATCATGGATTAAATTAGAAATGGTATGAGAGCGTTTTGTGGACTCCAAGGTGCTTGCAAATGTAAAATGTTAATATTGCCACTATAATTGATACAATGTGTTCCCAATCCCATTATGTTATCAGTGTTACTAAAAATGGACTACGTATTTCTAAAGATGTTAAGAGCCATGTAGGGAAGGGAAGGAAAAGTTTTTGAATGCTGATCACTTTCTAAGAAATTTTCTTATTTCACACATATTAGTTAAAAAATCCTCATCTTCCAACTGAAGAAATATAAATGTCATATTTTTACACATACATCTATATGTGTATTTTTTTGTAAGATGTGCCCATTCTGAGCCTGAAGGTCCAGGCTGTCCTTGGCGGGTTGAGCACAAGATGAAGATAAGCTTCAGAAGGTACAGAAGTGGTTGTCCCCAGGCTGTCATCGTTGAGCCTCAGCCGTGACCATTCCTACACACGCAGGGAAGGCTGCAGTGCTGCCATCATCCTGTCCATCTCTGCACTTCACACAGAAACTAATTGGCACCATCTGTGCTAATAATTAAGCCTGTGATGTGGTCACTGGATGAGGAACTTGGGTTGAGGGAGTATTTCAGAGCAAAAATGTGGTGAGGTAGGAGCAGAGAGAATACAGCTTGTTAATATTCTTTTTTGCTACTCAGTCGTAGAAAGGGAACCCAAGGAAAAAGCAGCTGTCTGATAAATCAGTTCTGTTGATCCACAGCCTAGAAACACAGAGTGTTCAGGAAGGACTTATGAGCTAGATCATAGCTAGAGCTCTGCATTATCTTCTCTTTGCTTTCGGATTTCTCTTGAGGTTGCTGTAACATACATCCCTTCTAAATTGGGACATTACTGAGGGTGGTTGCCAGTGGTTAGGAGTAATGTGCAGGTTTAAGGGCAGTTTCTGGAGCGATGGAATTGTGCCATCTGTTGATTATGTGATGATTTCATAGATCAGTACTTTTGTTAAACTCAAAGAACAGTATAGCAAGATGAGTAACTTTTACTGTGTGTAAATTACAGCAAATTTTAAAATGTAAAACAAAACATTTTAAAAATGTTTGGAGAATATTTTATCTGTGACTCAGGATATGTTATAAAGAATTTTTCCTTTTTCAAAATTGAATGAAACAATCTAAAACCAGTTAATCTAAAATTTGATTTTGCATAGCAAGTGGCTCTTTTCAAACAACAAATAAGATTTTGTAATTGACTCTTCAAGAGACATTGTTAAAAGGAACATGTCAAGAGAAGTAATGAGCTTCCTTGGCTTTTCTTGCTTTGATTTCCTATAACTTGAGAATCATTTTGCTGATGAGAGGAAATTAATGAGGTGAAGCTTAAACACATTTGATAATTCACTGATCATACGTAAGAACAAAAATGATCTGCTGTTTTATGCTTTTGTTATTTGCAGACTATGTTTTCAGAATGTGGGCCAGGCACAGAAATACAAATAATTATAAGGAAAGTGATGTGCCACTGTTGTCAAACCTTTTGGAGGCACAGGGTAATCATGTGCTCCCAGGATCAGCAGGAGCACAGTGGCAGTGACTGAGAATTCCAGTGTTCTAATGAGTGAGGGACTGAGGGGGTGTCGGAGCAGGTGTCAGAAACCATCAAGTTAATTTCAGGTAGTTTTTAAATAAATAATTTCAAATTAAGAATAGCATTTTAAACAACTCATAATGTTAAATTTACTCACGTGCTTGATGTTTATCAGAAATGTCTAAATAACTTATAAAGTAATCTAAGCCAAGAAGCTATTTAAGTAGAGAATATTTTTTAAATATAAAAAATACTAACACATATGTAAAGAGTATGGCCCAATAGAAAGAAGACTCAGCAATTGGATAACAAGGATTTGTTGAGTAACAGTAAATATCTTAGAGGATTTTTTTTTTTTTTTTAATAAAGGCTGGGCCTGGGAATGTAGCTCAGTGGTAGAGCGCTTGCGCAGCATATGTGAGACCCTGGGTTCTATCCCTAGCACCACACACATGTGCACACACACATGCACACATACAAAACAAAACAAAACATAAACCAGAATGCCTTGTCCTACTTATTCATTACTGTAGGAGAAAGGTTTATAATCTTTAATGTCTTTGAGAAGTGTCCTATGCCAGCCCTTGTCAGCTGATGACATAGTTATTCATTCATACATCACCAGAGTTTAAGGGAATTTGGATTTTCAGGATTTCTCCCAGTTGTCCTAGTTGTTGTTACTGAAACTTCCTGTCATTGTGCTCGTAGTTTGTAGTGCTACTGTAGGTGTGGTCTACATACTGTGCTGGTCTGAGAACTGCTTATTAATTTCACAGCAAGAGAAAGAACTCATGCTAAAGTGCAAATCAGCCTGTTTCTTTCATTAAGAATGTTTAGGTATGAAAAAAAGTTGATTTGCACTCTGGCACAAGTCCTGCCTCCCAGTGTGAGCTGGTCACAAATGCGTTTGACCTGCAGTGGCTTGCAGTGCTGAGGTTAAATACATCACCCTCTCATCCCCAGGAAGGTTGTGGATTTGGATGACATTCATGCTGCTGAGCAGTAGCACTGTCATATTGTTTGCATTCCTGACTCTGAGGCTGTCATGCTCCACTGCCTTATTCCATGCATGTGTATTTTGCAGGTGGACCCTGGGACCATGGGCAGGGGCAGAGGACTGTCCTGTGGAGAGGTCACCACCACTCTTTGGCTCACATTATTGTTGGGAGTGTTGTCTGGGTCAGTGAATGGAACCCTGCAGAGCAACTGTGCTGCTACTGTGCCTCCCTCCTCTCTCCCTTCACACACACATGTGCATGCAGGCATACGCGCGCGTGCACACGCACACACACACACACACATACACACACACAGAGTTCTGAAAATAGCAGAAGATATTCAGTTGGTTCTTTCAACCTTTGGGAGAAAGTACCATTTGCAAGCATTCCTTTTCGGCTCTCTGTAGAGAACTATTTTATAGAAATTGTTCTCTCTGTATCTTTCATGTGTATTTCACCTCATCTTCCATGTTGCTTTATATCTGATAGTGTCTTTTAATATAGTTTCATTTTTGTTGTTAATTGACAGCATATAGAAACTAGAAAGGTATAATTTATAGAAGTAGTCATCTTTATTTAAATTTCATGTGTGTGTTCTTTAAATACCAATGTGTTTACATGATTCAGAATTTCTGTTTCCTAGTCAACAAATTCCCTGCTTTGGCAGCCAGCATGATGGTTTCCTGTACATGTTTCTAGGGATGTTTAATATACCAGTAAACAAGTATATATAGGAATAATGATTCATGAACAAAATTTAGTGAATTTCCTAGTTGTTTAGTATAAATAAGAGAGTGCTATTAGCAACCAAAATTTTTTTTTTTTTGAAATACTGTGGATTGAACCCAGGGCATCACACATGCTCATCAAGTGCTCTACCACTAAGCTACGTCCCTAGACTGTTTTTAAATTTTTTTATTTTAAGACATGATCTTATTAAGTTGCCTTAGCCTCCCTAGTAGCTGGGATTATAGGCATGTGCCACTGCACCAGACTGGGGAAAAAAAATCACGTAAAGGAATGCATATGTAAGATGACCTCTGATGCTGGTGAACTTTAGAATTTATAATTTGAATGGTATTTCACAAAGCAGTTTTGACCTTTTCAGAATAAGTTCTTGCATCATGAATAAATGATAAGTTGAAGAAAAGTGATTGGTATGCTTGTTGTTTCAGGCTTGGATCAGTTTCACCTCCAGTTTAGCAAGATCAAGAGCTGCTTATAATAAATATTTTGTCCTGCTTTGTGCCAAAGGTAGGACCAGGACTAGATTGGGGTCAAAGTGAAGGAACAGTCTATTTGTGGATTTGTTTACATTGTCTTTTTCTTTTTTTTAAATAAGAATGAATTTCTTTAGAACTGCTCCTAAGGCCAAAGCCTATTTAAACAGATAACTGTGCAACTACGGAATAAGAATCAGTTTTAACAGTATAATTCAACAAAAAGGCATTAGAATAGGAAGCTTTGAGGTGTTATTGAAATAAGCCTCATAAGATTTAAACAAATGTGAAACAGGAATATTCTTCGACCTACAAATTCCATGTCAAATAATTTATCTTGAGGAGAGGGAACTGGAGGCCGGGGAAGGAGGCACACCTGAGCCTCAGTGAGACAGATCTTTGGGTGCACTTGCGGTAACCTTCCAGTTCACAGCCCCGTTCTCATTCCCATTTTCTGCTACATTTCCTTCCTTCCCCAACTCCCTTAGCTTTCCTGGCTGTTTCACTTGACAATGTGCTTCTCACTTCATTTCTATTGTCTGAAATGTATTGCCATCTCTTCTGCTGACAGCCCCTATTTTAGGTTTCCATCTTCTTTAATACCTTTGACCATTTTGATCACGTCTTGGCCTTTGTCCTGGTCTGGGAGCAAGCAGGGGTATGTTGAGCCCCTTCTGAGTTCAGGCCCTGGTCTTGTCATAGAATCCACAAAGAAGATATCTTATGGGGTGTGGAGCATGGACACCTGGCTAAGGAACAGTGCCTTTAGAGCAGGGCATGAGTTTCATATGAAAAATAAACTGAGCCAGGCGCAATGGCACACACCTGTAATCCTAGCACTTTGGGAGGCTGAGACAGGAGAATCACAAGTTCAAAGCCGGCCTCAGCAACGGCGAGGCACTAAGCAACTCAGTGAGACCCTGTCTCTACATAAAACACAAAATAGGGCTGGGGATGTGGCTCAGTGGTCCAGTACCCCTGAGTTCAATGCCTGATACCAAAAAGAAAAGAAAAAGAAAAAGAAACTGAGCACACAGAAACCGAAACCTTAAATATATCATGAGTTCTTTTAGTGCCTAGATCAGTGATTCCAGTTGTTTTAGAAGGATTGTTTCTGCTTTTCTTTCGGAAAAAGCATTAAAATGCTTTGTGAATTAAGATTGTGAATTAAGATTGATTCTGTTGTGTATAGCATGAGGGAGTTTGGGGTGCTGACACTGTTCTGCACCTGATCATGACATGAATCTGTGTGTTCAGATTCGTGAAACTGCACACCAAAAAGTACATTTTGTAGATTCCTTGCAAATAGAGGTATACACCTGTGAAAGTTATTAAGATTTGACTGTTATATTGGATGAACTGTTATAGGACCCCCCTCTTTATAAAAATTGAGTTTTCCAAGGACTGAGACTATTACTTTCTGTCTACAAATTAAGGATGGTAAGTCAGTAATGGTGGCTGTTATTGTTTCCTCAATCCTTGATAAGAAGTTTGAACCATTAAAAATAGAAAGTTTCAGTAAAGACGAAGCATATGCAGCCATCGAAGCATCAGTTACTCTTGCCTCTTTGTTCAGAGTCTCAGTCCTTGTCCCTTGGACAGATGGACCCTTATCTCCTCTGCACTGTGAATACCTTAATGAGAATATTGAGATTTTAATCCTGACTGCTCGTAATTCTACTTCTCTCCTTGTTGGCAAAGCACAACCAGCATCCCACACAGGGTTGGCAGATGAATGGACAGGGTGCTGTCTGGGGCCACGTCCATGGTGAAGCTCAGTGATGGGGATTTCTGTTTATTGGGTGAAGCATCATTGGATTCTGACAGTGCTGTCAGCTCCTGGCTCCTTCATTATTATGTTTTTAATTACCATGGAAATGACAAAATTACAAAATCATACATTATATTGTCGTATTTGAGATCTGCTATATATTTTTATACCAATTAGAAAACAAATATCATAACCTTTTATTTCATATTTTAAAATATTAATGCAAGGAAAAACACTAATGTACACTTCAGAAAATAGAGAAATTTGGGGTTGGGGTTTTGGCTCAGTGGTAGAGTGCTTACCTGGCACGAGTGAGGCACTGCATTTCATCCTCAGCACCACCTAAAAATAAATAAATAAAATAAAGGTATTATGTATGTCTACAACTAAAGACATTTAAAAGAAAAGAAAATAGATTTATGTCATGAGAGTTCCTTATTTTACCTTCATTCACATAAAATAATATGTAAAAACTAGCTTATAAATTAATATAAAAATAACAGATCTTGGTGAATTCTTGGAGTAAAGAATAAGCCAGGATTTGTAATCTAAAGAATGTTAAAAATATTTCTCCAAAGTAATCATAGAATTTGCTTTTAAAATATAGATTGGTTCTTGAAGATCTATCATTTTGTTTTGTCTTAAATAGTGGAATATAGGCCTGGTGCAATGCCACACGCCTGGAATCCCAGCAGCTCAGGAGGCTGAGGCAGGAAGATCACAAGTTTGAAGCCAGCCTCTGCAACTTAGCAAGGTCCTAAGTAACTCAGCAAGACCTTGTCTCTAAATAAAATATTAAAAAAGGTCTGAGGATGTGGCTTCTCCATGATTAAGCACCCCTGAGTTCAATCTCTGATACCAAAATAATAATAATAATAATAATAATAATAATAATAATAATAATAATAATAGAATATTAGTTAAATAGTATGTTGTTGTACTCAAAAGTTAGAATAAATATACTGGTGACATAGACTTATTTTTCCCCTAGGGTTTATTAATAATTTTTCACAAGCAGGTTTTAGTTAAAAATTATTTCTGGATACGTACATGCCACCGGAACCTCAGGAGTCTCTGGGTGGCCTCTGACCTACTGGTTCTCAGACCTGTTTTCTGAGGTTCCTCACTCAAGGTGGCAGAATATCCTTCTGGATGTGATTTTACTGTGTTCCCACACCTCTGTTTTCTGCTCTACTGTTTTTCCCTTAATGCCTGACTTGATTTCCCACCTAAATGTGAGCTCAGGAGCTGGTCTCACTGGATTTGGGTATTTATTCCCTGTTTTCACGTGATGTAGAGTGGTTGTAAACATGAAGGATAGATGCTTTCATTAATTCTTTCTTTATAGATCTGTTTTTTTGTTTCTGTTTGTGTTTTTTAAGGACTGATGGAGAGATTGGGATTTTGGTGGCTCCCTTATCCCATGGCAACTCCGAGATCTGTAATAATAATTTTATATCTGGAAAAATTGAATTTATCTTGGTGTTTTCATGCAATTTTAGTATATTTTGTTCATTTGTGAATTGAAGAACAGTGCTTCATCTTCTGTTCGGTTTATGGTGTGTTTCATTTTACATTATTTGAATTATCATACTTATTCTGATTTATACTTAGTTCACTACAGAATCTATTCTTATTAATGCAATAATAAACCTCTAATATATCATCTCTAGGAGCGTGCTGGGCATGTTGTAATAGTTTAATTGGATAAGGGGCATTTTGAAATTGAATTTTTATAAATATATAGCTGTTCAAAATGTGAAAACCTTCCCCAGAAATCCATTACACAGATGAGTCCATAAACCTATGACTTAAATCCTGTGTAAATTGTTCCAAGCCACTGAAGAGTAGCCTGGAGTGTGTGTGTGTGTGTTAATTGTATGGGATGCATGTGTATATACATGCAGGAATTTTATAAACATGTACTGTTTTTTTCCAGTATTGTGGAAGTCAAACAATAAATTAGAAATTATTTTAGATCCTCAGAGAACTTAAGGGACCTCTGCTATCCCTGCTTAAAGTAGGGCTGCAGTAAGAAGGCAGATGCTATATTCTATAACATTTTTATATTTTCAGGGTATTTTAAATAAACATTCAGACTATTTTAAGCTTTTTAAATTAAATATATTTCTAGATACTGGTTGTGGGTGAAAAACTCAACTGAAGTTTAAAGTGAAACCATTTGTAAACACAGAACATTTACCAGAAGCCCCTTTCTGCCCTTCCTAGTCACGACCACCCAAAAGCAACCATTGTTCTGACTTGTACTGCTATTTGGTTTTGTCTCTGTTTAAAATTTTTGCATAAATTTTACCATACAGTATGTTCTCTCAATATATATTTTTTCGATTATCCTAGGATGTTGGAATTGTTTCCCAATTATGGTGCTTTTTAGCAGTTTTCTCCTCTGACTTGTTAATTAATCATTTCATATTGCTGTGTTGATGTGCACACTCCCGCTTCCCCATGGCTGGCAGTGAGCTGCAGTCCCCGCAGATGCACTGTTTCAGGCATTACAGAAATAACCATAAACATTACGTCTCTAAATCCAGTGAAGAAATTGTCAAAATGATGGTTAATTAGAGAGATTAATAAAATATGAAGGTATTTAAAGATCTGGTGACTGAACAGGACAATTGGTATGTTGCTAATTCTGAAAGTGAATCTAAATAGGGAAAGATAATTTTCCAGTCCATATGTTTGTCATATCCCTGACTAAAGAGATCAGTTGGCAGTCTTTTTAAAGCTTCATCGTTTTCACCATTCAATTGGTTTTATTTCTCTAAGTGTGCTGATTTTAATGACTTTTTTACTTAATACTTTCTAAGTATATTATGTGAATATGCTAGAGTGTATGAATGTTGCTACTTGATGATAGAAGTGATAACTCTGTTACAAAACAAACAAAATAAATAAATCCAAAGTGGAGAGATGATGTTGGCAGTAGTAACAGATCCTTGGATTTGGAAGCAACGACTTCCAGAAAACCTGAGGTTTGACGTGACCAGCCTCTATTAGAGATCTCATAAATGCCTGCCATTTTGATACTGAGGACAGAAGAAGAAGAACTTGCAATGGAAAAGAGCAGATGGGAAAATGGACTCTGCTCTTCCTAAATGCATCAGCTTCCCTCCCCTGCCGCTGCCACTACAGGTTTTATTTTAGGAACTTAGAGAAGAAAAGACAGACCAAACATCTTTTTTCCTACTTCATAATTCTGCTCCCTTTACCTTACTTCCTCCCATGAAATGTGGGTAAACATGCCTCGTTGTGATGGGGAGAGGGAGTTTGTTGACCATACCTTCTGGGGGATGCTTACCTGTTGATACCTACAAGCAGAAGTGGACTTGGTCCCTGGCCTTGGAGCTTTATGTAGCATCAAATATTCCTGCTGATAGACATAAAATTACTGGAGTGTGGGGTAAGGGAATGACCTCATCAGAAGTCAGGAAGAGATGTTTTTGAAGAGGAGTGATCACAAACATGGAGCCTGAAGTGAGAGTTGGGGATGAGAGACTGAGGAAGGGATGGATGCTTTAGGCAGAGAGGAAGAGTGACCTGCCTGAGGTGTGCAGAGTCCCAAGGGCTACAAGGATGCAGAGAGGAATGTGGTATGAGGCTGGAGAGGACAGAGAAGCCAGAGAGGCTGGATGACCTGTGGACATTTTGAGGAACTCTTTCTTCACTTAAGGAGCCCTGGGAAGTTATGGATTAGGGGAGGTTAGGAGTAGCAGTGTGACTATGGTAATGTGTAAATGTGATTTCATCCCATTTACAGCTTGAAAAACTAAAAAAATGCTTATCTCACTCACCACGGAGATGTTTTCAGGGGCTCAGAAGAGGAAGTGAAGCCTATTTGGCTGAAGATCCCAAATTTGTCTCTGGTTCTGCTACGTCTTTAAGTTACCTGAGAAATAGACAAGAAAAGCTCAATAGGAAGTTGGGTGAGCTAGAAACTCTGTTAATTGCCTGCGTGAAGCATCCAAGTTTCCTTTACCCTCTCCTTTCTCCCTGGCTCCACAGTATTTGCACAAAGCACTTGGAGAAGGAAAGAGGACGTGGTCTCTAGCACCAGGTCAGCTGTATTCTGTGGGCAAACTATAAATGCAGGGTCTATTGCATGCTGCGGCTACCACCTTGCTGATCTCAGAGGTCTCAGAATTACATGAAAAAGGGCAAGGCTGAGGAACTTAAATAATATTGAGTTAGAAATTTGATGGTACTTTTTCTAATATTTTCTTGGGATATTTTTCTCCCCCTAAGAATCCAGGTCTTCAAAAATGGTTAGAAATGTACCCTTAATGGGAAAAGTGTTCACCTGACTATTACAGAAGCGTGAAATGTTATCATTACCCGTGTGAGAACTGCTGGAACAGAAGCAAGGCAAGATGAGTAGCCATATCCATGCTCAGTGCTTGTTTGAGGTGAATGACTCAGCTCATTCTAGAAATTCCTTCTTGGACTGCTGTGAGATTCATTCTCCAGTTTTCTTTCTATTCTTTGACTATTCATTCTTGACCTTATTTATTCCTGAGCTTCCTTCTGGGCTGCTTCTTTTCGGGGTTTCTTTCCAGTCGTTGTCTGCTCCCCTCATCCCTTTCCCGGGTAAGCTTGTCATTTCATGGCCTGTTCAGCTTTGCTGTTTACCTAGGTTAACTTCACCTGGGTGTCAGCCAGGGATCTCAAACTCAGCCATCCAAAACTGAGTTTATCTATAACCATCCATGTAATCTTGACTAGAACTTGGGGCTCTCAGTACCTTACTTCCCACATCCTCAGATCACCGTCCAGGCAGTTCTCTCATCTGGACTCAGTTTCTCTCCACTGGTGTGCCTTATGCATAGCCTCTGAGCAGGTTCTTATCATTTCTTGCCTGAATTGCTACAGCATTTTCTTAACTGGCACTTAGGCTTCCCAGTCTTGGCACTCTCCAATTCATTCTCCTGCTAAAATGATAATTCCGAAACACAAAGCTGATCTTATTCTCTCCTTAAAAGCCTTCACTCTCTTATCATTTTCAGGTTTAAGGTCCTTGCATTCTAGGCCCTTTATGAAATCACGTAGCTCTTCCCCACTGCTCTCCTCTCCACACTTTGATAATACTGAGCTCCTGTGGCTTCTCCATGGGACTGAGCCCCTGCTTGCTTAGTATTTTAAGTTGTGCTGCTACCTCTGCTGAGAACCCTCTTTTCAGGTGTAGTTAGCTTTAATAGCTAATTGTGCATATTGGTTTGTGTGTAGGCATGTTGCATATAAGTCATTCTGTTTTGTTGCTAAGCACCTAAACCTCCTCCAGCGTCCAGAGAATCTCTGTGAGCCAGGGGCCCCCTCCCTTTCTAGAATCTGACAATACAGATTTTCCTTTTGCAGCCTCCCTCACTTCTAAGGCATGAACATGGGCATATGAGCTATACTAAGCCAGTATAGACTTTCCACCCTAAACTTTGAACTAGATGCTAGTAAGCCCAAGGTGCAAGGACTGTGAAGAATCCACTTTGGCAAGGACAGCTATAGCATGGCTGTGCTCATGGTGTTATGTCTGTGTCTAGTAGTAGTCGCTCTGTCATCTTTGCTGGTCCAGCTCTAAGAGTGATTTTGTACATTGCTCTTGGCTGTGTGACCGCTAACTCTGGTTCCTTATGCCTTTTAGAGGGTAAGTAACCTGCTTGGTAGGTTTTTAACCAGCATTTTTTTTTTTTGTTCAAGTGAACCAGAATTGATATTTTGGGCTTGCGAATGAAAACCCCACTTAACTCAGCTTTCCAGCATTGATACTTTCAAGGATAGAAGGCAGCACACACTTACCCATGTAACTGTGTGACACACCCATAATGCGTAAGCATGATGTAAAGCTCTCGACTTGCAGGTAAATAAGTAATCACAGTATTTAACAGGAGGGTCTTGTGCTACACATACAATGACATGATTGAGGTCACAGAGTTTTCTCAGAACTAAGAACACCAAAACATTGCTGTGATCATAAAGATGGTGAAAGTGTAGATATGGATATAACTATAGAGCTTCTTTTTCAAAGCATTATAGTGATAAATGCATGTAGCACAACTCGCCATTTTTATTTAAGGATATAATTTAATGACATTAATTATAGTTACAGTGGTGTACACCATCACCACTATCAATCTCCAAAACTTTTGCCTCACCCTAAATAGAAATTCTGTATCCATTAAGCAAAAACTCCCATTTGCCTTTCCCCAATCCCCTGCTAATCTCTGCTACACTTTGTCTCTATGAAGTTGCCTATCTAGACATTTCATAAACATGAAATCGCACAATTATTTGTCCTCAATTCTAGCTTATATCACTTAGTATCATGTGTTCAAGACTCTTTGTTGTAGCATGTTTCAGAACTTTATTCCTTTTTATGGATGAATAATATCCCATTGTGTATTTATGCCATATTTTGTTTACCCATTCATCTTTTGATGGACACTTGGATAATTACCATTTTCTGGCTGTTTTAATATGATTATAGGTAAAGCCATGGGAACATTGACATGCAAGTGTCCTTGTGAGTTTCTTTTGTTAGTTCTTATGAGTGTATATCTATTGGTAGAATTGCTGGGTCATGTGATGATTCTGTTTGACTTTCTGAGGAATTTGCAAACTCTCTTCCACAATAGCCATACTATTTGATATTCCCACCAATAATATATGAGTATTCCAGTTCTCCATGTTCTTGCCAGCACTTCTTTCTTTTTTTTAATTATACTCATCCTAATAGGTGTGCTGTGATATGTCACTGTGGTTTTGATGTGCATTTATTTGATGAATATTGATGTAGGCCATCTTTTCATATGTGTGGAGCTTCCCAACTATCTTAGTTGTCTCAAGAGCATCTTGATGAGTTGAGTAAAGTTCCATTTCTATAATTGGCATTTTTCCTAAAAGTAAGAAATCAGGGCTTCTCTGCTTTTTATCATTTTAGCCAGGCCTGGCTTCAAACAAGGCTTCCCTATAAATTCCAGTAAAGGCTTGACAGTCAACAGCTGTTGAAATTTATTCCTTTTCTTCAACCTGATACAGGACATCTATGCAAAACCTACAGCTTACATCATGCTTGATGGTAAAGGACTGAATGCTGTCTAAGATCAGAAATAACAAAAGGATGCCTACCCTTAGCAATTGCCAGTTTTATTGAACATTGCCCCAAAAGTTCTAGTCAAGGCATTTAATCAAGAAAACAAAATTAAAGGTATTTAGATTGGAAAGGGAGAAGTAAAAGCATTTCTGTTTGCGAATGGCATGCTCTTAATGTAGAGAAAATCCCAAGGAATCTACTAAAAACAATTAGAATGAATAAATGAGTTCAGCAAGATTACAGGATATAAGAACACTGCACAAAAATGAATTGTATTTCTAACCAGTAGCAGTAAGCACAACAAAAATGAAATTAACAATACAATTCCATATACCATCATAATAAAATAGAAGGCTAAGTGTTGTTGGCAGTACTCCTCAAATTGGTTTCTAGATCTAACACAGGCCCCATTAAAACTCCATGTTAGTCATCTTTCTGTTACTGTACAAAATACCAGATATGGTCAACTTATACAGAGAAAAGGTTTATTTTGGTTTATAGTTTTGAAGGTTTAATCAGTTGGCCCTATGGCTTTGGTCCTGTGGCAAGGTAGCATATCATAGCAAGAGTGAATGGCAGAGAAAAACCACTCACCTTATGGCCAAGAAACAAGAGGAACCGAGGACATGTCCCCATGACCTAAGGACATCCTCCAAGGCTCTACTTCTAAGGGATTGTGCCACTTCTCGTTGGTGCCATCTTGGGAACCAAGCTTTTAACACATGGGTCTTTGGGGGCATTCAAGATCCAAACTATAGCTTCAAGTAAATTATTTGCAAAACTTAACATGTTGACCCTAAAATTCATATGGACATGTAAGGGACTCAGAATAGTCATAATAACCTTGTATTAAAGAACAAAGTGTGAAGACTCACATTTCCCCATTTCCTTATTTCAAAACTTTGTACAAAGCTATACTAATCATGCTGGCATAGAGTGGACATGTAGATTAATGAAATAGAGTTGAGAATCTAGGAATAAACCTTCTTGTTTATGGTCAGATGATTTTTGTCAAGAGTGCCAAGACAATTCAGTGGGAAAAAGAATAGTCTTTTAACAGATGATTCAGGGGCATCTAGATATCCACATGCCAAAGAATGAAGTTGGAACCCTACCTACATGCTGTGGTCCAAATGTTTGTGCTCCTCTAAAATGCCTCTGTTGAAACCTAATCAGCAAAGTGATAATATTAAGAGGTGGGGGCAGCTGGAAGGTAACTATGTCATGAGAGCACTCCCTCTTGTGCAGAATTAGTGCTCTTCTAAAAGAGACCCCAGAGAGCTGCCTTGCCCTGTCCACGTATGAGGTCATAGCAAGAAGACTGCATTCTGTGAACCAGGAAGGCCCCTGTCAGACACCAAGTCTGCCAGTACCTTTATCTTGGGCTTTCTAGCCTCCGTAACTGCAAAAAATAAACCTCTTGTTTATAAACTACCTATTTTATGATACCTTGTTACAGCAGCCATACTGGACTAAGACACACCATTGACCTACATGTTAACAGCTGGGAAGGTGAGGATATGCAGGATGGGCAAAGGGAGGGTTTTATGGACCAGGCCTGGAAGGAGCGGATATCACTCCTACTCACCTCTCACTGGCTGTGGAATCAGTCATGTGGCTATTAGAAGACCGCATGAACACCGGGAAGCTGGGAAGGAGGAAGGAAAAATGATTTAGGTGAAAAACGAGCTGTCTCTGGTATAAGGAGATTGCTGCTGGTTATTCCTGTGAATCTTGATAATTCTGAAATTCTGTTCTAACTGTCCCTTGTTGAACCCTATAGTTACAAGAACTAAAAAGAAGTGAGAAAAATAATATGCAGTTTCTTTTTTGTTTGACATAAAAACGTAAAATTCAGCCTGCAAAGTTAACTTCACAGTAGTCATGCTTGCAAAAAATATTTCTGAAATCTTCGAACCTATCTGTTTGTCAAAGCACGATGCTGGCTTCAGACCATGATGCTCTCTGCTGATCTCCATTCTGTCTCCATTTGAGTCAGAGGGATAACTGATTCTCATTTGTGACATAGAAGCTAATGAAGCTTTTGAAGGTGAACCTCTCTTATGGAATGGCACACAAACACACCAATAATGACTTAGAGTAAAAAACCCAAATGTATGGATTAGATTTCATTGAAGACTCTGAACAGTTGGACAGCTCCCCATCAGGACCACAGAATCCTTCCCTCAGTGGCAGGACGACAAGCGTAAATTTGCTCATCTATCTAAGTCAGTCTCTTGAGGGCATCTGTTTTATGAGTTTGATAGATATTCTCAATTGAAGAAGAAGTAATACTCCAGCTGTGAGTTTGTAATTTAATTGTAATGTGCTCTGTGGATATGATTACAGAGACTGATGGAAGAGCTAAAGAAAAACAGAATACAAGGGACATTATAAAGAAGGCTCAGTGCTATTAATTTCTCAGAACTACATTCTGCAGTGTCTTAAGGGATCTTGTCCAGATATGATATAAGATCATAATGAGCTTCTCTGTTATTCCATCACCCTGCAATATGCATCTGATTCTAATGTGTTTAAAATCCATGCCTTTGAGTTCTGTGTTTAAGCATAAATGTTGCATTTTCCCCCTAAAATAATCACAGAAAGACTATAAACCAATGTTCGTTGAAATGTGGTCTACAGACTGTCGTTAGTCCACAAAGTGTTGTTGCCAGTCCATGATGAGATAAGCACAGAACTTGAGGACAAGCATTTGAAACTTTTAAAGCAGTTTGACGTGGTGCTATTTAAGCAGTGGGCTCATCTTGTTGAACAGTTTAGACCAGTTGGGGTAGTGTTCAGCTTGTATAATGAGCTGCGTATGGTGCAAGCTTACTTTAATCACATGCAGTGTGCATTAGTGTGCATAATACTGCCAACTGGGGCTTAAACAGAAATTTATTTTATCACAATTCTGGAGGCTGAAAGTCCAAGATCAAGGTGTTGATAAGGCAGGTTTCATTCTGAGGCACCCCTTCTCTTGACTTGTAAGCTATGTGGCTTATGACCTCTTTGTGCACGTAGAGTGAGTGTATGAGTACAGGAGTTCTCAAATGCCTCTTTTTTTAAAAAAATATTTTTTAAGTTGCTGGTGGACCTTTATTTTTTTTTCATTTATTTATCTGTGTTGCTGAGAATCGAACCCAGTGCCTCACACATGCTAGGCAAGCGCTCCACCACTGAGCCACAACCCCGGCCCTCAGATGCCTCTTTTTTTTTTTTTGGTACTGGGGATTGAACTCAGGGGCACTCAACCACTGAGCCACATCCCAAGCCCTATTTTGTGTTTGTTTGTTTTTTTAATGTAGAGACGGGGTCTCCCTGAGTTGCTTAGCGCCCCACCATTGCTGAGGTTGGCTTTGAACTCACATTTTCCTGTCTCAGCCTCCCTAAGTGCTGGGATTACAGGCTTGAGCCACCGCGCCCGGCTCAGATGCCTCTTTTTATTAGGACACTTATCCTATGATGTCAGGGCCCCAGTCTTATGTGTTCGTGTAGCCTTATTAACCTTTTGTAGGCTCAATCTTCAAATGCAGTCACATGGGGCTTCAATATATGAATTGGATGGGTGGTTGCAGTTTGTAGCGCAGTAAGACTGTAGTGGATTGACAATCTTAAAAATTAGTCCTTCATAGCAGGGTGTGGTGGCACACCCCACCCTTGTTCTTCCTTCCTTATGTCCCAATAGATAGGAATGTTATTTTTAGGGTGACTTAATTTGAAACCATGGGACTTCTTTTAGTTTTCCTCTTTTGTTTTGAAGATCTCCTTCCTTTCCCACCTGCTGATTCTGCCACCAGAATAACTCCTCTCCTCCCCTTCTCGGCAAGGTCCTGTGCTTCTCCCACTGCCCACCCTCTCGTGCTTTGGAGCATTGCAGTGAGCATGACTCTTTGACTTCAGCTTCTTCCTCACCAGTGTGAGGCACAGTTCTGACTATACCACTGGCAAGTTGAAAATCCTTTTCTGGTTTCCCTTTCCTATAAAATAAGGCCCAGCCTTCTTAGCAAGGGACTTATGGTCCTTCAGAATCTGCCTCTTGTCCATCTGTCTTCCCTCTCTGTTCTCCTGTCATCCAATCTTTTCAACATGTACACCACAACATGTAATAGGCAAGTTATAGTTTGCATATTCCTGCCTCTGTGTCTGGAATTCCCTGTGGCCTAGAGTTTTCTTCTATCCAATTTCTGTTCATCAGAGAACCCCTTATCCTTCAAGAGCTAGTTCAAACACCACCTTTTCCACAGTTATCATCCTCCTCCTCATTTTAGTATTAATTAGTATGTGCCTACAATGTGCTGAGATGACATCTCGTATTTCCCTGTGTAATCTGTCTTCCCCAGATGTTGGACTCTTTGGGAGCAGGAGCCGTATTTAATGTTGGCATTGCCCTAGTCTCAGGTCACAGTGGTAGGTTCGCAGTCAGGATGTTGCTAATGTCAAATCTATGATCCATTTGGGAAAGAAGATTACAGAAAATCAGACTGTGGAGAGAATGATAATGCCTCTCTCCATCTCATTTAAAAATCAGACTTGAACAGAAAATAAATTAATGTCCTCTGCCTGACTCTGTTTATCTATAGTCATGATTTACATGTGAAGAAAGATGCTCAAGTTTATAAAATAAAAGATGATTTTCAGGCAGAGGTAGGCATTGGACATTGTGCAGACATTAATTTAATATGGAAGAGTTTATGCAGACACTACTGTGGGGCTAAATATGATTGGAAATGTCAGTCTAGAGCAAGGACATTGTAAAAACATTTTTCTGAGATTTTGCAGGTACTGTCAAGTCAATGAATAAATTGAAATATGACCTATATTTTGTGTTTTTAAAAAATCTAATTTATGTTACTGGAGCAACAGTAAAAAATCTAGATAGCCATAATGTATAAGTAAATTATGTTGGAAATATAACAATACTCACTTTTATGTTGTGCATACTGCACTCCATTATTTTATTGGACTAACTCTTTGCATTAACTATCTCTTGTATGATTTAAAGCTATAATCTTTAAAAATGAAATCATTAAGGAGATCATGAAATTTTGAATGTTACTTATAAATATTCACTAATTGGTTACATTAATCAAACTATAACATCTTATTAACAGTTTTAATTAAATTATGAAGTGGGATAATCATTAGGTAGTTAATTTTTGCCACCTTGAGAACAGTGTGATTATACTAAAACTAAATATGACCATGCCATACTACTTAAAAAGATCATCTCTTTAAACTCTAGCTGAAGATATATATGAATATCATGCAGAATATATAAACTCTGTCCAACTTAGTAAGAGAACTGTCGGTTGGAGAGTTTTTAATGTAAATTTTATGGGTTCTAATTAAGCATCAGTTGAACCAAATACATTTTTTGACTCTACAAACTCATTCACTCCCTTGTATTCAGTAGCATATTCAGTTAGGTTCCAGGGATTTGGGAAAAGGTGTCTGATCAGACGGTGCTAAGGTAATGTCTTCATGACTTTTTCAATTGAAATTTTTATTGAGATAATTGTAGAGTCACATGCAGTTGTAAGAAATAATACACAGAAATCTCATGTCCCCTTTATCTGGTTTTTTCTAATGATATTTTGCAGAACTGTAGAGCCATGTCATAACTGGGATATTGACATTGATACAATTCACCAATCTTATTCACGTTGCCTCCATTTTAGTGTTTTGTGTGTGTGTGTGTGTGTGTGTGTGTGTGTGTGTGAGTGTGTTCAGTCCTCTACAGTGTTATCACATGTGTGGGTTCCTGTATCTACTACTACAGTGGAGGTACAGACCTGTTCCATCACCACAGGATCTCTCTTGTAATTCTGCCCCCAATCCCTGTCAGATGACAGACGTGGGCCTACCTTTTCCTCCCTGGTACCAGGATCAGTTTAGGCTGTACATCCTAAAACTAAAAGTGGGTTGCCAAGGTGCTAATTACAGACAAGAAGGGCTCTGACAACCATTTCAAAAATTTCATCTTTTTAAAAAATGTATAAATGAAAGGGTACAGTATATAACCTCTTAGGATTGGCTTCTTTCATGTAGCACTGTTCCCTGGAGATTCCTTTAAATTATTGTGTGTATCTTTAGCTTATTCCTTTTTATTGCTGAGTATTTTTGTTTAAACATTCATTGATTGAAGGACATCTGGACTGATTTCAGCTTTTTAGCTATTACAAATAAAACTGCTCTAAACATTTTTGTACTGGTTTCTATGTGAACTGAAGTTTTTCATTTCTCTAGTATGAATGCTTAGGAGTGATATTGCTAAGTTGTGTGGTAATTGCATGTTCAGTTTCATTAAAAAATTGCAAAACAGTTTTCCAGGGTGGCTTCTCCACTTAACTTCCCCGCCTTCAATGTGTGAGCCATCCAGTTTCTCCACATCCAGAATTTGGTGTTCCCACGAATCTTTATTTTGCCCATTCTCTTTATTTCAACAATTTTTGCAGTCCTGGGGATTGAACCCGGGGCCTCACACATGCTAGGCAAGTGCTTTACCACTGAGTCACATCCCCAGCCCTTGTTTCACCCACTGATGGGTATGCAGTGAGATCCCCTTGTGGTTTTAATTTCCATTTCCATGATGGCTAGTGATATCAGACACCTTTTCAAGTGCTTATTTGCCATCCATAAATCTTTCAATGAAATGTCTATTTATGTCTTCTTCCAGTTTCCTAACTGGATATTATAAACTATTGTGTTTAAAATCCAATTATGTATCCTAAGCAGTGGTCCTCTGTTGGCTATGTGGTTTATAAATAATATCTCATAGTCTGTAGATTCGCATAAGCTTTCAAAAGTTTTAATTTTGGTGAGGCCCTCTTCATGACTTGTTGCTATTTGGTCTTTTTTGAAATATAGGGAGAAGTATTTTCCATAAAATTAGAACATTGTTCTGGTTTTTTTTTTGTGTGTGTGTGTGCCAGGGATGGAACTTGGACACTGAACCATATCCCCAGCCCTATTTTTTTGTATTTTATTTAGAGACACTGAGTTGCTTAGCACCTTACTTCTGCTAAGGCTGGCTTTAAACTTGGAATCTTTCTGCCTCAGCCTCCCGAGCTGCTGGGATTATAAGCATGCACCGCTGCACCCGGCTCATTATTCTTTTTCAATTATTTTTATTCTTTTCTGTTCTCTTCTTTTTTCCCATGTTCACTCCCTCTTTAGAAACAAACTATTTCTTGGTTGTGAAAAATATTGTAATTGTTTGAATCATAATTGAGTTCCATTGTCCTGAAATAAGTGACTTTGCATTTTTCTCTTGCCCTTTACAAACATCTGGAGCATTTCCTTTTTGACCACATTTGCGAGTGCTTTTTGCTGATGGTTTATGCACATCAACATTCATGTGCCATCTTTAGAATCTTCCCTTTCTTTTTAAAACCAGACCCATATGCAGATGGCATTTGTTTTTATCACAAATGCCATAGTGACAGAGTGGCTCCTATAGAGGAGATCCTTGAGTTTATATATTAAGGGTTTTCCAGTTGTGAAAAGGCTGTCCCCATGCCTTTCCTGAGTGTCCCTGAGTGTCCCATCAGTGCCTCCTCTGCACTCCAGCCTCCATGAGATATTTGCCATGTTTCCTTCCTTTTCAAGTAGAAGGACAGTGGGAGGCTGCCTCACACCCTGCCTGCAGTGCTCCTTGAAGGAAGCATCCTGGGCAAGTGGGGAGAGTGCTGTCCCTCCTGGGAGCCTTCCCTGAGCTAAGTCACTGAGCCCCACTTTCTTCTGGTAAAGAAGGGTTGGGGAGAGATTAAATCCCACCTGTCCTCTCTCAGGGGACATTGTAGGAACATTCCCACCTCTCTTTTCCTGTCTTATCTGGACTTGGGAAAGAGAAGATGGTACCTGGCAACTTGCCTTGCTGTAGGAATGCAAAGATTTCAACTCTTGGTATCAACTCTTGGTAAAAAGGTAATGACACCAAGTCCACATAAGAACATAAAAAGCTCATGAGAATGAAGTGAACTTAGAATCTTCCAGTAAATAAGAATAAGAACTCATTAATTTGGTGAGGATTTCTTGGCACCTACTTGTGCCAGCCACTTTTCTTGGTAGTGGTGGTACTGCAGTGAACAAAGGAAGAAAAACCTGTGTACACATGGAGCATGTACTTTATGAGAGAAGAGATGACAGTTAACTAAGTTACAAAAAGAAAAAGAAAAACCAGTGTATTAATTAGTGATAAGCACTTAGGAGAAAAATAAAGTGAGGAAGGGAGATGGGAAGTAGGGGTGGGGGTGGGGGTATGGTTTTAGGGACATTGGTCTAGAGAAGGTTTCCTAGAGAGGTTGACATCTGAGTCAGTCCTGGGGTGTGGGATGGGAAAGCTGCGCAGGCACCTGGGGAAGAGGGAACAAGAGGTCAGACCTGGAGATGCTGGGCCTGGTCTGCAGTACTCAAGGACAGCCAAAAGGGTCAGTGGCTGTCCTAAGAGGAGTGAGGGGAACAGTGGAAGGGGATGACCCCAGAAATACAATGAGGGGAGCGTGGAGGCAGATCACACAGGCTTTTGTGGTCACGGGCAAGACTTTGGCTTAACCCTGGGTGAGGTTGGGAGCTGCTGGAGGGCTCTGAGTGGAGGGGTGGATGGTCTGACCTGTGTGTGAATGGGGTCACTCTGGCTGCTGGCTGGACTGTAGAGCACACAAGCAGAGGCAGAAAGACCAGCTAGGTGGCCATGGTGTTGATCTCAGAGAGAGATCTCAGTGGTGTTTGGCCAGGGGAATACATGTGGAGGTAGCTGCAGTGGTCAGACTCAGGATAGCTTTTCAAGGCAAAGCCAGGTTTTGATAACACGTTGGAGGTGGGATGCAACAAAAGCAGAGCATGAAGGATGACTCCCAGCTTTGACTGCAGCCATTTAGAAAATGGAATTGTTGTTTCTGAGATGGGACAATATTATATATGATTTGTGGCCAATATGATCTAGACCATGCTGGAAGAGCATTATGCTTTTTTTTTTTTTTATTATTTTTTTTTAAAGTTAAAGTCTAGCAAGCCTGAAGTGCATTATAGTGTCTTCATTATAAATTAAAGTTTTTCAGGAACTGTATCTTAAATATATCTTATTCATTTTTAAAAATTGGAGGGGGGAATAATTTTTTTATTTGCATCTTAAATTTTTTTACCTTTCTTAGCTGTTCTGAGAAGGAAGGCACGTCTATCTCTGCCAAGACAGCAACATGAACTTTATTTTTTCCGTAAGAATCTTGTATGCTTATTATGCAAGCTCATAATGTTGTGGCCCTATATGGAGATTAAAAAGTACAAACTCTGCCCTCAGGGACCATATTATTTAGTTAAACATAAATGCATGATGTGAAAAGCAGAATAATACCAGTTTCAAACAAAGGCTGCTGAGTGATGGTTTTTGATTTCTTGTCTTTGCATGTGTGTATGTCACCTCCTCCTCCTCTGGAATATCTGTCACAAAATAAGTGTTTTGGTTTTATGATCTGAAAAATGACTTAATGAAAAAAGCATAGGAGCAAAATGTGTTACATCATTCCTGATGAGTAAGAGAGCCAATTGAGGTTTTGATGCATACCTCAAGTAAAGGGCTTTGATGTGGCATAATTTGGGGGTTTAATGGTTTTGGAGATAATGACATCTTGTGGAAACATGTACTCTTCAGTCAGTTAACTAGTGAAATAATTTCAGGGGAATCCAGCTTGTGGGCAGTCCTTGTGCCGAACAAGAAAAGTGCTCTGACAATTAAAACAATTTTAGTTTGAATCTGATTTTCCTGTAGAAAAAGAAATGTAAGAGTCAATTTTAACTCTGACCAGGGACCTGATGCTCAACATTTTGTAGAAATTGCCATAAACTCTAGATGTAATTATACTTATCTTTTTTTTTTTTTTTTGGTACTGGGGATTGAACTCAGGGGCACTCGACCACTCAGCCACATTTTGTGTTTTATGTAGAGACAGGGTCTCACTGAGTTGCTTAGCGCCTCGCCATTGCTGAGGCTGGCTTTGAACTCGCGATTCTCCTGTCTCAGCCTCCAAAGTGCTGGGATTACAGGCTTGAGCCACCGCGCCCGGCTATTTATACTTATCTTTAAGAACAACTTTTATTCTAGTTAGTAAAAAATTTACATGCAGTATTATTTTTAAAACTCAGACCAGCCCTGGCATTTTACTTTGTTGATGCCATATCAAACTTCCCCAGAGAACTGCTTTTGTTCTCACATATTCCACCTTAATTCTACTAAAGCAGAGAAGCTGTTATTGCACTATGGGATTCAGAAGAACTTCATTCATATTTTTGCCATCATTTTTGAAGAAACTATGGACTATTTAACTTGTTCTTCTTCTTCTTTTTTTTTTTTTTTGAGAAACTGATTCAAACCAGAATCATTTCTGTTGTTTCTCATCCTGATATTTTGTTGAAAAGACTTCTTTTCTCTAAACTTATGTGAACTAATCTGATTTTTTAAAAAATACCTGAGCTAGCAAAGGAGGGAAATGTATTTCATCACAGCCATAGCTGTGTTCATTTAGGTCCCAATTGTGTTACCCATATGGTTTATAATGGTTGTCTAATGCTTTATTAGTGGAGTTATTTCACACTTTTCCCTTGATTCCTCTGCCTTTGGTAAAGCCAAGGGCAGAGGAATCAAAGGAGAAGTGTATTGATTTTGATATTGATATTGATTTTGTTCACCTGTAGAGTCTCAGCATGTTTTATTTTTTTAAACATTCTGTAACAAAGCTCAAAGCTTCAGTGCAAATGGCACCCTTGCTTAGGTTTGCTGCACTGTAAAAAATGCTTTAATCTCAGCCATAAAAATCACCTGACGACAGTGAAGCTTTTAATAGGATGCATCACTATGAAGCCACAAGACCTTTCTCATGTAGTATTAAGAAAGTCAAACAAATCTTAACTTAAATCTTAACAGAGCAGCCGCCATAGCCCAGAAACTGCATACTGAGGATGGCCTAAACCCTGTTTGAAACTGTTTGTAATTTTCCAGAGACAATTTCATAGCCACATGAAGAAATTCATTTCTTACATCATGTTTGCAGCTCACTCTTCCTTTGCCTTAAGACCATCCACTTTTTCCAATCTCCTTATGTCACTGGCTTAGTTCTGTCCTCATTCCTTCATTCCTTGCTGAATTGGCTTTTGATGGAATTTATGGAAGGAGGCAGACTTGGTTTGCAACTTTGAAGCCATCACATTTGACCTCTGGGCCCATCACCTCTCCTCACCTGTGGTGATGAGTCTAGGCAGTAATGTATTTGTAATATTTGGATTTCTCAAGAGGAAATGGACTCGGTTGATAACCCCACCATACACCACCCCCAAAAAATCAAAATAAATCAAAGTCCATTTCCATATCTGAGGATATTTAAATGAGTTGTAAACCACTAGAGGGCGCCCATATTTTTCTGATTTTTGAATCCTACAGTGTTTTAACAGCTTGATTTCATTGGCTATAGAAAAGGGTACCACCAACCAATAATTTACTCATTCATAACTGTAGTGATCTCCTTTGGTTTGGAATTTTCTTTTCTCTACCCAGTTTTTAAAATTCTAGCAAAATATTCATAACACAAAATGTTCCATCTTGACATTTTTGAGTGTGCAGTTCAGTGTATTCAGTTATACATTCATAATACTGTGCAGCCATCACCACCATCTATCTCCAGAATGCTTTTCATCTTGTTACCCGTTAAACAGTAACTCCCTCTGTGCCCCTTCACCTAATTCCAGCAACAACCATTCTGCTTTCTGCTTCTGACTTCGATTACACTGAGTATCTCATATAAGTGGACTTATACAGTGTTTGTCTTTTTGTGACTGGCTTATTTCATCTAGCATAACATCCATCCTTTAGGTTCATCCATGTTGTTAGTGTATGTCAAGATTTTCTTCCTTTTCAAAGCCAAATGATAATACGTGTTTATACGCATTTTGCTTACTCCTTTATCTGTTGGGTTGCTATTGTGAATAAGGCTTTATGAACAAGGGTATACCAATATCTCTTTGAGACTCTGCTTTCAGTTCTTTTGGGCATATGCCCAGAAGTAGAATTGCTGGATCATAGGGTGCTTCTGTTTTTAATTTTTTGAGGCTCTTCTATAATGTTTCCTCAGGAGATGGAAATCCCATTTTACATCCCTACCACTATGTGCAAGGGTTCCCGATATCCACATCCAATCCAACCCTTGTTATTTTCTGTGGGCACACTTGAACGTCATGGGCATTCCTGCTCATGTGATTTGTTTAGTAATCATCCTAATGAGTATGAGGTGATTTGTAAGTTACTTATAAGGAGAAAAATGGCGGAACACCAATGGAAACTGTTGTTTACGCATGTTCTTGTACTCCATGTCACTGAACATGAAGTTGGTTAAGTACTTTGAGAGGGCGTTGCAATGGCTCCTTGGCTTTCTGCCTTCTGCTCTCCATAACTCACTGTCATCTTCTCCCACCTTTCTTTTCACCCACATCTGGACAGATTTAGTTCCATTCAATAGAATATTGTCATGTATAGACATCACTCTGTTGGGCTCTGTGGCAAATTGGAAGGTGAATAATCACTTGTCTTCAGTGCTCTTGGGAAATATGTTTTGGCCTCTTTCAGTCTCTCTTCCCTTTGCTTTCGTTGACCTCTCCCTGAGGAGCTTTTTCCTCATAGTTTCTCAGATTCCCTTCATTGCTTTGAATTCTCTAGGTTTTCTATATTTCTGTCAGTGGAGTTATCTTTGCCTTATTGTTTTGAATGTTTGGAATTTATAAAATTGTATACTTCCTATCCCAGAGTATAATTAATTTCCTTACTGAGAGGTCTGAGTTGATTTGGTTCTATACACAGCACCCTCCCCAGTCCTTTTGCAAACCTTCACGGGGTGTTTTGCCTTTTACTTACTTATTTTCTTGTGTAGATTTGGAAGCTTTTTCAGCCTTTCTAAACCTTATATTATGGCAACCTAATTCAGACTGATAAAGCTATTTATTGGGATAATTTTTAGGATTGTTTCTGTAATGGTTATGTGTGTGTTCTGATGGATTCAGGATTTAAAAGGCAAATTCTGTCTTCAGTTAATTATGTTCAAGAGCAGTTTTACTATCTATATCTGTAGAGTAAGTTTAGGAGAAAAGTTTAAGAGGTTATTCTGCCACCTTTCACTGATCATAAGGGTACATTTCCCACATTTTAAGCTCTCTGAAATTGAACACACTTTACGGTGACTGTCACAGGACTGCCATGATGTCGCCATTGTCAACATGTGGGCACACTTGAATGTCATGGGCATTCCTGCTGATGTGATTTGGTGACTGCATCTTCTAATGGTTTCAGTCAACAAGAAAAATGAGTCCTGGGAGGTTCTTTAAGCCTTTCATTGACTCCTCTGATATGATCAGGACAGTACCAGCATTGAAACTTCAAATGGATGTCAGCTGCTTGGAGGGAAATCCTGCACAGTGATGGAGCACTGCTCCAGAGACTGCCTGCACAGCGGAGGCCACAGATATGATTCTGTGCGGGAAATCTGTACATTATCCACTCTGAGATCAAACTTGATTTAAAAATGTTGGACTCTGACCATTGAAAGAAATGAGAAGCACATAAACTAGTGTATTATGCTTATGCTTTCTTTTATATGCAGCACAGACTAATGATAAAATAATTCTACCTAAAGAAATTTAAAAGAGCCCCTGCAAATTGGAATTCTAGGTGGTAAGAACATACCATGTAACTGTTTAGCAATATTTTTTTCTTTCTTGGTACGTAAGAGACGGGTGTGCCTTGCAGTTTGTGAAATCTGAGGTTGGGTGAGATGAGGTAACCGTGGGAAGCCTGGGCTTGCCTCTCACTTCTGACTCTTCTTCCTCTCAGCATCCTGCTGCTGATCCTGGCTTCTGAGGCTTGCAGATGCCCTCCTTCTCTGCTCAGTGGCCCTCTTGTCTGCTGAAGTCCCCTGATCCCTTTGGGGCCCAACCCAACACAGTCTTCTGTGCCAGGCCTCCCCTGGTGAACACTTTCTCTTCTATAGCCTTTCTTTATATTAGGTATCCTGGTACATGATTTGAACTACACTTGAATGTATGTTGCTGTGGAAATGTTTTCTATTTGCTTCATGACTGCATTCCTCAACCATAGCAGATTGTCAACTTTTGACAATAGGACCTACGTTTTCAATTTATTTTACCCATAATGCCTCGCATTTCTGTGTACTCACTGGTTAAATACTTGTTGAGCTTGTGCTCTACATATGGGTAGACATTGCCTGTACCATTATCAGAATATGAAGACATCTTATGTGAAAAACAAGGGCAGGCCCTTTAACTGCCCCTGATCTGGTGTTTTCTCTAGTTGAGCTCTGGAATGCTGGTGGAGAAGGCTAAAGGTGATCCCCCAGTTACCAGTATGATTCCCCAGGACTCACCACCACCTCAGGACACTCAGGTCGGGGCATTCAACACCATTTCAGAACTGTTGCATTGCAGAATCATTTGATGATGCAAGAACAAGGATTATATCATTCCATATCACAAGAAATGTTACATCATCTGACTTTTCTGAATTTCATTCCTCTCTGAACTCCATTTAACGAATAGAACAGGCTCATTTGTGTTTTGGTTGATTTTATCTTTCTTCTCCCTAGAGATGTGCAAGAGTAAGAAGGAGGGTTATATTTATTGAGAATGAGGAACAGCATTAATGAATCTCAGCTACAGTTAGCTAGATAGTTCAGACCACAAGGTACAGGAAAGTAATGACAGGTTTCCTGTTTGCTGAACTTCAGACCAGGAATCTTCCTCCCAGGTTTTGAAAGACAGCTGTTGCTGCTTACTTCCCACCTAACCTCCACATGCTATCCTATCAGAGTTTCTATTACTTCCCAGGACACACAGGGCAGGTCTCTTCTAATAACACAACTGGTTGGTAACACTCCCATTTGAGAGTGTCCCCTCGGGTGAGGTCACATTGCACAGTTCTCCTTAATCAGCTGGATTAGGGGGTGGGCTGCCTGCTGTGTGCTACCCATTTTCTGTGGGGGCATTAGAAATCCCAATGGCCAGAATGCCCAGTGGCTTCCCAAAAAGTGGGAGGGAAAAGCGACTCCCATGGCTCTCCACTGCACCGGCCTGCAGCCAGATGGCAGCTAGACCTGCTTCAGAGTCCTGTCCAACTGCACATGCCCACTTCACAGTGCAGAACAAGGCTTCAGGACTTCCTGCCTTGTATAAAAGACACAACCAGAGGGTTTCCTGCTCCTTAAATCCTTTTACAGTTATGGGTTAGATTGTTAGTACTTGATTCACAACTGAGAATTTATTCTGATAGGGACACAGAGTGTGAGTCATTCTATATTGGAAGTACAGAGATTATGCAACAATATTGGAGATGAAGCATCAACATTTAGATACATAGCAATTTTCATTTTCAAGCCTTTTAAGTTCATGTTTGTTAGCTCAATTTGTATTTTGTTTTCTTTGACTATATCATGGCAAAAGTATTACCCAAAATATTATTTGGAGTGAATGCTCAAGTTCTACCAATAAACTTGCAGGGAGCAGTCCTTCCACTCTTCTGTCCTCTCATCCCCACACAACAGTGAGCCTATGAAGGCTGGTGGAGGGCAGAGGGCCCTCCTGCCCTGCTCACTCCAGGGACTTGTGCTCTTCTGGAGGTGTTCAGGGATAGCTTCACAGGGATCCACTGAGATGGAACCTTTGCAAGCCCCAGGCCCACCCACTGAGGGAACACAAGACTAAAAGGGAGGCCCTTCTCCCTTTTTATAGAATTGGACTTTCTGTGATTAGGAAAAACAGAGCAGCAATAGTACATGATTGCCAAAGGATGGAAGAAGAGTCCCCCAAAGAAAGAAGCTGGAAAATGAACATACTTGTAGCAAGGGTTGTGTGGCTAGGGGGATGCTTTTCTTTATCTTGTAAACTATTAATTAATGTTTTCTGCCTTTACTTTGTTAATTAAAAAAGTATGACTAGCTTATTGCAATCAGATAAAAAGTCTGGAGGTTTCCTTAAGGTGCACATACTGCCATGTGCTTATGGATAAGACTGCATATTCCTCCTCTGGAGGTGAGGAAATGGAAATTATCCTCACACATTCACCGTGCAGTAGGTTTATTGTCTCCACTTAATTCAGAATCACGAAAATCTTTTGAAATGTGACAGAATTTTTTTTAAAAAAGTGCTCACATACATATCTTCATCCCATCTGCCAAAGAGAATTCTACCATTGTTAGCTTATCTCTACCCCTATAATTTGAAACAGGGTTGTTCTTTGACTTGAAGGATGCCCAAAATAAAGATGGGCAGAGCATATGGGATTCCTCCTCTAAGGGAGGACAGGAGCCTGAATGTGAGAGGTTAAATCACTGCATCTTCAGAAACAGGGAAAGTAACAGAAATCAACAGGATTGGAATTTTGGACCAGATTTGGGTTTGTTTTAAATGCTGTGGTTCATGGGGGGAGGGTGAAGGAGAGGTTCAGAGAAGCACAGTGGGGGAAACCTAGAGGAAAGATTGGCATGTGACTAAACACCATGTGGGAAAAGACAAAGGGTAGAATTGTTTTTAAATTACTTTTTGGTTTCTGCTCTGTGCTTCTGAATTTTGACCTCCTTAGGGATAGACTAGTAGGGAACTGTGTGTCATGGCCACAGTGGGGTTGCGTGTATAAATATACATACACACGTTTGCAGGAATTTTGTATATTAAGTACATGTACTCTTTGATGGTCACATATTAAAATATTTTCTTACTATCATTTATCTTTTAATTTCATCACTGGCTTATATTTTTTAAATATTTTTTTTAGTTGTAGATGGACGCAAATATCTTTATTTTATTTATTCATTTTTATGTGGTGCCGAGGATTGAACCCAGTGCCTCACACATTTGAAGCAAGCACTCTACCACTGAGCTACAATCCCAGCCCCACATCACTGGCTTATATTGCATAATGCTTTTTCCCCCCATTTTTAAGGCGTCCAGGTGTTACTTTTCTTTGTTTCTTCTGGTTACTTGTCTTCCTTAAGACGACTTATAATCCTCAAAATTTCTTGGAAGATTATTACTAATATTTTTGTTTGCTAGTTTGGTGTCTTATTTATATTTAGGTTGGAAATTGTTTTAGGTTTTGAAGTAGGAGTACAACTTCACATTTTCCAAAGGAATAGTCATTCATATTGTTTATTAAAACATCTTTTACAGCAATCTGAACCTTTAGCACACATTTTTAGATTCTCTATTCTATCTCACTGATCTATTTGTCTGTTTTTTAGCCAATCTATATTTTCATTATAGTTGTTATAATACATTTTAGTTATTGATAGGGCATAGTTTTCCTAGAAATTTCCCTACTGCTGTATTTTTCTCTAAAAAATTGTTGGCAATTCTTATGCCTTTATTTTCCATATGAACTCTGAAGTTAATCTAGTTCCTAGGCTTTGGTTGTGCTCTTGCCTAACACGTTTGAGGCCCTGGCTTCAATCCCCAGTACCACCATCACAACAAAATTGTTTCAGTTTCAAAAAAGCTCATTGGGTTCTGATTGAAATTGTATTGAATTTTGTGATGTTTGTCTACCTAAGGACATGATATTCACTCTCTCCGTTATCAATGTCTCATGATAGATATGTTCTTCAATAAGATTTTAAGGTTCTTTCATATAAGCTCTATACCTTTCTCATTTTTCTTTAGTAATTCATTGAATTTATTGTCTTTTGAATATTTTTCTAATCAATTTTTATTTTCCATTAGTTATTACTAATTTAAAGAAAGTATTTTTAAAATACTTATATCCAGCAACTTCTAAGCTCTCTTATTAGTTTAAATTGGTTGTTACTTGGGTTTGTACTCATAACTGCACATTAGAATGTTTTCTTTTTCTCTGCAAATACTTCTAGCACTTATATTGTGCCTTTGCCTATTGTATTAACTAGGCCCTCCAGAACAACGTTGCAAACATCCTTGTCTGGTCTTGAATAGTAAAGGCCTTGGTATGTCACCATCTAATGAGTTCTTTGCTATAGATTTGTAGTATGTGCACTTTAACTTATTTAAGTATCTTTTTTATTTTAGGTAGTATTTTGTTTGTTTTAATTAGGACTGACTACTGAATTTTACCAAATGCCCTTTTAGCCTCTGTTTTATTGACATGGTTTTAATCTTTTCACTTTTTAAAACTATAATAAACTTTGGGGGCTGGGATTGTAGCTCAGCGATAGAGCGCTTGCCTCGCATGCGTGAGGCCCTGGGTTCGATCCTCAACACCACATACAAAGCAATAAAATAAAGACATTGTGTCCATCTACAACTAAAAAAAATTTTTAAAAAAACTATAATAAATTTTATTAGTTTTCCCAATGTTGAGACATCTCTGCTTTTCTGAAGGAAACCATGCTTGGTCCTGGTGTATTATTCCATTAATTCACTTCTAGGTTCTATTTGCCAGTACTTGATACAGTTTTTGCTTCAGTATTTGTAAATGGAATTACTCTCTGGTTCTCTAATAGCTTTTGGTATTGAGTTTATTCTAGCTTCTTATAATGAACTGGAAGAGCTTTCCATCCTTTTGTGTGGTTCAGACCAGTTTGAGTTATTTTGCCCAGCGTTCATAAGGCTGTGGGGTATTACAGAGCTTTGAATCTTCACTATTATGATTTAAAAATATGGTCCGATTACTTTAAAAAGAGATCTATAATATGTCAACCTCCATCTCTTCCAAGTTTCCAGGATTTCAGTTATTTTTCTTTTTATTTTATTGCATTTAAATGAAAAGTTTTAGAATTTCAGTGACTTTTAGGCTAGAAGCTTATTCCAACAGGATGGAACAGTTGGAGGGGAGGGGACCACATACATCATCCAAGACTTTTGTTGTGATGTGGCTAGAGATCTGAGAAGGGTAAGGAACCTGGATTTAGCAGGAGGAAAGAAGACAAGGCTGATTGTAGAAAACCTGGCTCCAGCCACCTCCTTGCAGGCTGCATGACTTGAAGCAAATCTTCTCTGAGCTCCAGGTTGTTTTTTCTTCATGCGTGTTTCATGTTAATGATTGCTCAGTACAATTACTGTGAAGATCAATAGAAATAGTACTCAGAGACTTCTAAATCCTTAGAGCACTGTATTGTTGCAAAGAGTGCATTTATGGGCTTATTCTTTTCAGATGAGTAGTTATAATAGATCTCTTCCATGAAAGGAGGTGTTTGTTCAAAAATGTCTAGGTAGTTGTTGATTTACTATGAGATAGTCTGTTTTGACCAGGGCCACTACTAAGAAAATAAAAACAAGTTTTACATTTTGTTAAGCAATCTTAATTTTAAAGGTGTGACGCTGTACCTTAGTGAGCCAGTCCCCCACAACACTTCAGCATTCCCATGTTAAAAAAAAAATACTAGCTCATTTATAGTGTAGGCCTCACTACACTTCCTGCTCTTTTTCTTGTCTTATGATAGAAATAGAGAAAGACTTTTTTGGTGCCCCTGGAAAAAGTTTTGTAGCAAAATACTCCTCTAGCTCAAAGAAAGAAAAAAACATTTTCTTTGGCATGCACTTTCGATAGCAGCTCATTAAACCACATGTTCTGAGCATCTCAAATGAAAGTTATTGGAGGGCTCATTCTGCCAAACTATGTAATATCCAGGTCCTATTGTGAAAACTTGAAGCATCCTCTTTGGCTCCTTGTGTCCTTGGTGGTCATCCCGAAGAGTATATAATTAGCTCACACTGGGCCTTCCTCAGCAGTGCAATAAGCTGCAAACATGAACAACAAATACTTAGTCACTGGTCATGCCTGCTGGGAGAACACTACCTTTGCCTCCGTAATCAAGCTTGAATCTGCTGAGCAGTGTGAGGTACTGGGGCGATTGATTTTAGTCTTTTGTGTCTGTTGCACAGTTAGGAACATGGCCAAGTGTTGTGTGTTTGCCCAGAACATATCAGCATGAACTGTTACATGGGAATCTCTTACATAGTTGGCTTCTCTAATGAAAGCCTGCATTGCAGTGCAAATGGAAAGAACAAAAACACACCACCTGAAGAAAAATTCTAAGATCACCAAAACACTATAAAAGTGTATAATAAAAATATATAGTTATCAAACCCATTGAGAAAACAAAAGGGCTTAAGGCCTAGAAGCAGGTCTTTTTTATTATGGGTAGTCACCCAGAAGGTTGGTGTTTCCCCAGTAAATGAACAAAGAGAAGAAAGTATTCTTTTAAAAAGGCATGTTCATCTTGTTGAACTTGCTTTGTAGCATTTGATGCTGAACACCCTATAGCATCCCAGAACCTAAGAAGCTTATGAATAAAGTTATTAGTTTGTAGAGAAGATGTAATAAAAGAATTCTTAAACATGACTGGAAATTGAATCTCTTAAGGGACAAATTTAGTAAGCAGTCTCTTTCTTTAACATCAATATCCTGTTGATTGCACTACCTGCCTATTACCTGTTTTTTTTTTCAAAACTGGTCCCTTCCCCCACCAGCTGACTGCAGTTGGTATGACCATGGCTCCTGGAGAGGACTGTGCCCTGCTCCTTCCCTGTTCCCTGCTGGTAGTGACCTTCATGAGCACCAGCTTGGAGCTCACTGTGCAGCCCTTCCTTGGAGGGTTGGAAATAGCACAGAGAGGAATCCACCTTGGTGGCTGCTCGCCTAGACAGATGTGAAGTTGTGACCGCTGCTTATGGCCTGTTAGGTCACACAGTGGGAAGCACAAGTTAGAGAGGCCAGAGGTAGGACCTCCAAAAAAAAAAAAAAAAAAAAAAAAGCCACTAAGCCACTTTCTGGTCACATGCCTGACCTGAGCATCTCTGATGAGTGGAGGGTTGGGTGGGCGCTGTGGGCTGTCATTTTGGTGAGATCTGGAAGGAACAAAGAGGAGAAGTAAATTCACTGTAGAAGTCTCAGATCCCAATATTACATTTAAGCAATATTACATTTTGCTTTTAAGCACCTGGCAATTAAGTTTTCTTCTACTTAGTCCATCCAGTACTTAATACTTAGAAATGTCTGCAGTGCACACCTATAATCCCAGCAACTTGAGAGACTGAGGCAGGAGGATTGCAGGTTCAGAGCCAGCCTCAGCAACTTAGCAAGAGCCTGTCTCAAAATAAAAAATAAAAAGGGTAGTAAAGGGTCCCTGGTATCAAAAAAAATTATCATTTTCGCTAGATAATTGAAGTTTTGATTGACCAACTTCTGAACTAAAATACAACAAAGTCTGATACTTGTTTATTTCTTATTTACATATTTATTTAAATAAGTATTTACATACTTATTGTTAATATTTATTATTAAATAAGTATTAGAATACTTATTTTTTAAAATAATACTAATTTGTTATTTTTTTAAGTTGTTGATGGACCTTTTAGTTTATTCATTTATTTATACGTGGAGCTGAGAATCGAACCCAGTGCCTCACACATGTGAGGCAAACGCTCTACCACTGAGCCACAACCTCAGCCCCTTATTTCTTATTTAAATAAGTACTTACATTTTTTTTACTTCCTTGAAGAAAGAAACAAAAAAATTTTAAATGTGAACAGGATGATTAGCTACAGAAACTCTTTGAGAACACCTGGGATAACAGGGACCATATGTTTTTATTCACATGAGATGAGAGACTTTATTGGGCGACCTTCACTCTTCATTATAAAATTTCCTGCTAGCGCAAGTAAAAACAGAAATATAGTACTTTTTTTTGTTACTATACAAAAGAAAGAATTAAAAATTCTTCAGAGGCAATTTTTCAGATTAAACTCAAAAAAGATTTTATTTAATCCCTTGAACAGGGAATATTGATTTGCATAATGATCTGTGTTGTCAAGGGTAGTCCTAGAAGGTGTGTGTGTTATGCCATCGGATGGCTTGGTCCCCTGTGGCAGAGGCACTTCCGCAGAGGCTGTGTCAGCATCCCCCAGCCACTTGGCTGTGCTTCCACTTGCTCTCACCTCAAAATTGAGATGGGGTTTGAAAGTCTAATGATCTGTTAGACTTTTTTTTTTTTCAACTATTTGATTTTTTGGGCTTGTGCCAAATTTTAGATCACATTCAATTTAACATTGATGTATCTCTTACATATGGGTGGTGCGAATATCCTGTATTTTTAAATGAGAAAAATCACATAAAAACAGATATGACAGAAAAGTGAAAGTTAAGCATTTATGTAAATTAATTCCTTGTGCCTGAAGGCTTCTCCCCACTGGAATGCGCCCCCCACATCAGCACAGGTGTAAGCCCCCCAGGGTAGACACAGCACTGTTTCTCTGATCGTGAAGATGTTGGGGTTTCTCATTTACACGCACACACAGAGGCACTATGGTGTAGCTAAAGTGTGTGGATTAGAGAATCAGGCACAATATTGGCTTCAGATCAGACCAGCTAGGGAAAGTTACTTTCCACACCTTAATTTGATAATCTATAAGATAGGTGGGTAAAGGGACGAATTTAAAGGGATATTGTTAGGATTGAGTTCTATACATGTACAGTGCTTACCCAGCACAGTGGTGAGGGCTGGGTAGGTCTTCTGCCAAAGCCAGAATTCTGTGCTCATGTGAGGGATGTGTGCTCCCTTTTCTGCTCACAGCCACAGCAGACACCTGTGTTGAGATCATGTTTTGTTCAAATACAGTGACCCTGGCAGCCCTGTCTTCCTTTGTACTCTTGCACAGGATCACACCCCACAGTGTCAGACAGGTCAAGGGAGCATAAGGACATTCAAATTAAGGGGACATTTGAGACCATTCCTTGTTCTGAGCTTTCTACAAGTGTAGTATGGTGGTCCAGGATCCAAGGAAGCATTTATTCTTAGGCTTGTGTTGATATTATTCCATTTGATTTGCCAGCAACTTTTATTAGCCAACTATTCCTTTTAGCAACATATTGACTTAACAAATAAAAATAACCTCTCCTATCCTTGACTGCTATCTTAATACAATGAAATGGAGAGTAACAGTGAGCAGATTGTGTCTCATTTCATTTTCTGTTCCTACCTCCTAGGACAATTCCTAGCTCAATGGTAGATGCTCACTAACTGTTGAGTAAATAATTCATAACTTGTTTTCATATTCACAAATAAAAAGGGAAAGGTAGAACAATGTTTTGGCACATTTGAGTAAATCTTGTTTGATAGCGTGCTTGCTTTCTTAACAGTTTGTAATATTGTATCTTCTCAATGTCATGTAGTAAGCTGATCAGTTTTAATTTGAGAGGTAAGGAAGGATTTCTGTATTTGTAAACTGCTTGATCAATAGGAAGGCTTGTCTCTAGGGAGAGCAAAACACTCTAGGATGGCAGAGGGGGCCACAGGAATGGATAGAGAGCTGCTTTTTTAGTGCACTCTCTCTGTCACTTTTTAAAACCATATGTACACATTACTTTCTGAAATGGGAAAAAAATTCACTCATGCTAAAAAAAAAAGCACTTTATATGTGCTCAACCAAAGGGAAATATACTCATCTTGTTAATTAGATAAATAGTTTGGCAACAATTTTAACTTCTTCATGGGTATATCATTAGTTTGAGGATAAGAAATTTTTCAGAGTCTTTTTCTAGATTCTTTGGTCAATCAAATATTGTAATTAGAACCCTTAGCTTCTCTTTGAGAAAGGCTCAGAAATTGCCCACTGGGGAGTTCTACTTTCGTTGAGTAAACCAGAGAAATTATTTATTGATCAGCAAGAAGGTTTACTATGCTTTCTTGCTTGTTTTTCTTTTTAACAGTTAACCTTAGGTCTTCTCACTAATTTAATGTTTGTTAGTGATACAATTTACTCATACAAAGTTCCACAAAGTGATCTAACTCAAGATTTACAGAGTTATAAGAACTCAAGAAATTGGTACAGTCAGGAAAGTAACTAACAAAAATTATAGAGAGCCAGGCACGGTGGTGCACACCTGTAATCCCAGTGCCCCTGAGTTCAATCCTCAGTAGAATAAATAAATAAATAAGAAGAAAAATAAAGAGAAAACTGCATCCATGCACAGGGAGCTGGCAGGCAAGTAATGTCTGTTACATCCTGTAAACACTGAGGGGTTCTTACCTGATGTAGCAGGTAAGGGAAGGAGGTACAGATGGACTTCAAGAAGACCCCAAGAACCAACCCAGACTTCCCTTCCTGAGAATGTTGGTGCAATGCCCTGAGACCTGAGAATTAAATTTAATAGATGCTAGTAGACCACTGCTAACTAGAGAGTGAGAATAGGCCTAGGAGAGGCAAGGACCCTTCCTTCTCTGGCAGTCAGTAACAGTCAAACTGATACAGGGATGTTTGCCACAGTAAACTAAAAGTGTGGAACTACCTTCAAGTCCAGTGACAATTATTTTGTGGAACTTTATTTTGTTGCCTTTGGTTTTTATTTAGACATGATTCATTATATGATAATTGTAAGGAAGAGTTACATAAGCTAAAAGAAAACAATGACTTAAATATTCAGAGAGAAACCAGTTAATATTATAAAATAATATAATGAATAAAGTATCAAAATACATGATTTTGAAATAAATCAAGTGCAATAAATATATATTATGTAGCTTTTATATTTTGTATTTCATAATTTATAGTGTATATTTTATAGTATATTTGTATATTATAAAGCCATAATAACTGAAAAAATATGGTGCTGGCACTGGAAGAAATAGATAAATTGAATAGTATAGAAGAGTCACAAGCTGTCAAATATACAGATATGTACAAATTGAGTATATGTTATGGTAGACATTTCCTACTGGCATGAAAATGGTAAATTGGTTATTAAGTGGTATTGGGATAACTGGAAGCTATCTGGGGAGAGTAAATAAAGTAAATCCCCTCTTTTAAAGTATATATTGAAATTAAATTCAGTAAAAGTAAGGAAATAGATGTAACAACTAAATCACAAAAGTACTAGAAAGAATGTGGGTGAATATTTACCTGATCTTTGGATGGGAAGACCTTTACTGTAAGAATAATACCAGAGGAAGAAACTCTTAAAAGATGCATAGGTTCTTCATACTGATGTTGTGTGTAGAGTTGAATCACTAATTAAATATCTGCCCATCCTTGAAATGGTATACCTTAAACTATATTTATAGTTTTAAAAATAACACTATATGTAAGTCTTTACCACTGGAAAGACAGCCATGATGTAATGCTAAGTGAAAAACCTGTGAATGGATGTGTTTAGTTGTACACTTTTATGTAGGAAATGGCCTGGAGGGATGTAATCCAAATGTTTACATCAGTAGTTTTCTCTTTCAAAGATTTGGGTCATTTCTTTCTGTTGGTTTTTCTGTTTTCTTTTCTACCCCCTGTACCCTGTAATCCTTATTTAAGTAATCATGTCTAATTTTTTAAAAAAGGACACAAATACACACACACACACAAACAGGAGGTTCTACAAAATAATTGATGATAATAAAATTGGAGAGAAAACTGAGCTTTACTTTCTCTTGACTAGATTATGCGGGTTTCTTCAGGATTTTTGAAATTCTGTTTTCCTGTGTAATAGCATTTCTTTATGTGGTCACTTGAATCTATCATGACCATAAATGCATATTTTTTAAACACAAACATAAATACGCATTTAAAAAAAAATAAACATGTTCCTTCTCAACCAACTCTAAAGGTCATATTTTAAAATTTTGATTTCGTTTATTATACTTGACATGATTTATATATACACTTATTTTTTAGTGTTTGTTTCTCTGAATTAATCATCGAAGAACTGTTTTGAAATACAAATATATTATGGAGAACCAAAGTTAGTAAATATGTCTCTTAATGAAAGCTTTGATTTAGCCAATTAAAGATGTTTACAAGTCAAAAATGCAATCAAGGAGAGATTGTTTTAGCTTATTGTCCACCAAGAAATTCTCCATTTTCAGCAAGAAAAACCCTCATTTGTTTTGGGGAAATTGTTGCTCTCCTGCCTTGTGTCCTCTGATGTTTCATTGACATAAGGAACAGCACACTCATTTTGGATAGGCAAGCCTGATGGAGCCTTCCGAGCCCACCAGCTTCCTCCTACGAGTTCCACTCTTCCACTGTGAAGAGGGAAGGAGTCAGAAAGGAGAGCTCAGATTTTCAGCCTTTGGTACAGTTACTCATTCATCAGCCAGTAGCCACCATTCTGCCTTTGCTTGCATTAGCTTTATGCTAAAACACAAAAGGTCTCTGTTTCATATGCTTTCAGCCCCCTGTAATATAAAATACTCCCACCCATTCCAAAACTGCACGCAAGCTGGCCAGAAGGAAGGGCCAGTTTGTGTTTGTGCTGCTTTCCCCCTCCTTGCCGGCATGGGGCTCTCACTGCCGTCCTCATAACAGGCCTCTTCCACTGCCTCTGGAGCTCTGTCTTCAGGAGCTGTTGCTTTCTTTACATAGCCTCCCACCTATCCCAGTAATTGCCATCTGTATAGAAACACCTTGGGATTGTTCATTTATCCAATCAATATTTAAGCACTGCTAAACAGACTATGGTGCCCAGGACAGACCCCCGAATCAGTAGTTCTCCAATCCAAAATGTCAGCAGTGATGAAGTCAAGAAACTCTGAGTTAAATCTGCTGTTTTCTTTAGTATATTCAGGCATTGTATTGGGCACTAAGGAATAGAAGAATGAATGGGACATCTCTCCTGCCATTTTGGGAAGTTGGCATTTCAGAAAAGTCAACCAGTATCTGCAGTGGCTTGAAGAGCACATAGAGGTGTGTTGCATTATGCGAGCACAGAGGTGGTGATACTCTGCCTCTCCCTGGGGGGCTGAGAGCCTTCCAGAACTGCTCTGCATACAGGCAGACAAGGGGAGTGGGTAGAGTGCAGGAGCACAGCAGTAAGAAAGGGTATGATGTGGCATCCAGAAGGAGAGCATGGGCAGGGATGCACAAGGGTGCCGGCTGGCAGGAAGGCAGGGGCTGGTCAGGAGGCTGACACCAGGCACTGCTCAGGTTTAAAAGAAACCAGAGCCAAACACTGTGCATGAATTTGGACCAGATGCTCTGTGGAAAACAGCTATAAAAAAGATGGTTTTAGAACAAAAATCCTGTAGAGAGTTTCAAAATTCACTGGTTTGCCAAGAGCAGTTTTGTGAATGATTTTTCTCAACTTTTTTATTTTGAAAATTTTAAATATACTCAAATGTTAAAAGTTCAGTGAGCAATGGCATGCCTTTCACCAATATTCAGCAACTGTATTCATATTATTTTTCCATTGTCAGTTTTTCATTTTAGCTTTCTGATAAGTGTGTTGTGCAATTCATACTTGCCTTTTCCTAATGCACTTATTTGTATTTTTTCATGTATTTATTTGTATTTTCATGTATTTATTTGTCATCTCCATATCTTCTTTGATGAAATGACTATGACATCAGTATTTGAAGAGTCTACGTCAGTTTTCCTGCAGTCTCTTCTACAGTGTGGATCTGAATGTTGCCTATGGTGTTTTTATTTTCTTTTTCTTCTTTTTTTAAAAAAAACTAGTTCCTCAGTCCCTCTGTTATATTGGAAGTTGTATCTAGAATCTTGATTAGATTCAGTTTAATAATTTTGGCAAGAACATTTCACGAGTGATGTATGTGTGCAGGATTTTAAGAAAATGAATTGGAGCAGATTGAAAGCCACATTTTGAAGGTCCCTCAGGAGCATTGCAGCAGCTTGTCCCAGGCTGAGAAGGGTAGAATGCTGTCTTTACCTCCTTAAGAGGGATGGATGAGATCAAAACAGAAGCCTGCAGTTAAGCCTCAGGACCAGGGGAAAGGTAGAGGATGTGGCCCAGAGGCTATGGGGAAAGAGGAGAGGGTGGGAGCATGCATATGTTCTCTGCTGAAATACCCTGTTTTTGCATGAAATAGCAAGCAGGGACAGCGCTGCACTGCAGAGGTGGGGAGGTGTGAGGTGCTCTACCCGAGAAGAGGAAGTGCAGTCAGATCAGAGAGGGAAAGATGAATGGACCTGGGAAGGACAGCATATGCCAGGCTCTAAAAGCCCTCCTGAGGGTATGGGAGTCACTCAAACTGGGATTTTCCTTTTAGTTACTGTGGGTATATTGTCAATAGCTAGAACACATGTAATTAATTGTAGACCTTTACTTCTGGAGATTTTATCAGAATATGGGAGTGCATGGGAGTGTATCACATGTAGGAACGTCATAGGTGAAATTGGTTACAGTATCGATTTTGACACCCCTTACCTACATCTAGAGGCCTTGAACACTCTTCCTCTATAGCAAAGGACGTGACGAGGTTTCAGACTGAGTGTAGAAAATCTGTTTCCTAAGCATAGAATTGTAAAAGAGTTATTTTTATTTTTGTACTAATTATAATTATTAGCACATATTTATTGCACGAAGTAATGGGTTTCTGTGTGACATTTTCACATATGCATATAATGTTTCTTGACGGTATCCACCTTCCCTATTTTATTACCCATATCCCCACATGGGAGACATTTTGTGGCAAATAAGGAAAAAATTAAATGTTTTATTTATACTTGATTTCTTAATATTTCTTTAAAAAATTTTTTTTAGTTGTGGGTGGACACAATACCTTTATTTTATTTATTTATTTTTATGTGGTGCTGAGGATCAAACCCTGTGCCTCACATGTGCTTGGCAAGTGCTCTACCACAGAGCCATAACCTCAGCCCCTTAATATATTTTTTTTTTATTGGATATACTTTTTACTGTTAGTTAAAGCTGGGATTAAGCATTTATATTTCTGTAAATAGATTTCCAACTGAGGGAAAGTGTTTTCTGAATATTTTCTAGGTCATAACAGCAGTGTTATGTAACATTAGAGCATCCTTCTAAAAATACTTAATGGAAACTTAGAATATTTCTGATTAGAGGTGTAGCATTAAAAACTCTGTAATCTTGATTTACAGTGTAATTTTTAAGTTAATAAACTAAAATTAAATAAAAAACTAGTCCTGTTTTATTTTAATTTTTTTTTTTTTTGGTACTGGAGATTGAACTCAGGGGCACTCGACCACTGAGCCACATCCCCAGTCCTATTTTGTGTTTTATGTAGAGACAGGGTGTCACTGAGTTGCTTAGTGCCTCGCCATTGCTGAGGCTGGCTTTGAACTCGCGATTCTCCTGCCTCAGCCTCCCAAAGTGTAGGGATTACAGGCTTGCGCCACCGCGCCTGGCTTATTTTAATTTTTGAGATGATCTCACAAAGTTACTCATGCTGGCCTGGAACTTGCAGTTCTCCTGCCTTAGCCTCCTGACTAGCTGGGATTACAGCTGTGTGCCACTACACCCAGCCATAAACTTTATTTTTTAGAGCAGACTAGTTTTACAGAAAATAAGGAGTTACCTGATATACTCTATTCCCCCCAACTGTTTCCTCTATTATTATCATCTTACTTTAGTGTAGTATATATGTTATAATTAACTAACATTGATGTTATTATTATTCAAAGTCCATAGTTTATGTTAGTGTTCACTTTTTGTGCTGTATATTCTCTGAATTTTGACAAAGGCATGAGGTCATATACCCACTGTTACAGTAGCATGAAGAATAGTTTTACCATCTTAAAAATCTTATATGGTTCACCTATTCATCCTGCTGTTCCTTCTCTTCCTTCTTCTTCCAAGTCCTTTGACATCACTGATCTTTTTATTGTGTCTGTAGTTTTCTCTTTTTCAGAATGTTGGAATCATACATTATGTAGTCTTTTCAGACTCACTCCATTTACTTACCCATTTAAGATTTCTCCACATCTTTTCATGACTTGATAGTTCCTCTTTTTATCACTGAGTAATATTTCACTATAGAGATGTACCACAGCTTGTTTATCTATTCACGCACTGAAGGATATTTTGGTTGCTTCTGATTTTGGCAACTATGAATAAAGCTCCTATAAACTCCAATGTAATTTTAAATATACAATCACAATTGTTCATAAGCTTATTTGTTAGACCTTCTATTGACTAAATATGCATAGTGTGTCCAAGAATGTTTCTAGATGCCACTAGCCATCACAAAAATAGACAAGTTCTTTGTCTCTTAGAGCTTTCAGTCAATCTAGGGAAGACCTGGGTTATGCTTAAGACATATATGTATTTATGCATGTACACACACACACTTAAATATGTGAACAGACATGTGAATACCTATAAGGATTTTGCTATACTTGAGGCATTTGAACATTAAACACAGCACAAAAGCATGTTAGGGAATAATCAGTACCAAAGCCAGGATTTTTGAGGGTCCTAGAGAAGAAGGCTTTGACTGTGGTAACTGTTTAATAACCATCACACATATCTCATTTAGAGAAGTTTTATTTCTAAAGATAAAAGTAATGATTCTTGGAATTTGCAGAACTTTCAAAAGTTTTTACTCCAAACAGCACTAGTACTGAAACAATGATTTTAACAGGACCTGGATTATTACAAAAGAGAAGAGAGAAAGGTCCCTGTCTGGTCATATGCCTTCAAGTCCTATTGATTTGATGAATCAATATAAGATCAATATGAACTTGAAAGAATTGTCAGGAGGGCACATCATGAAAAGAACCTGTTTGATGTAGGATTGAAAACCCATATAAAAGTTTAGGTAAAAGATTTGAATACTGCCACCACAGGCTGACCTTCCAAGATTGCTCAGTTTGAAGCCTGGATGTGTTCATTACAGGAGTTGGCGTATAAGGTGCTTTGGGAGCTTTGTACAGTTTGATTTATATTCACAGTTGAATGAGCTCCAGAAACTCTGAAACACTATTCTCTCTGCAATCCTGGATCCATGTGAAACTGCTTGCGGATGTGCCAGGGCACCGTGGCAATTGTTCCTCAGTTGCAGCCTCTGCCACGATGGTGTTCTCGGTCCTTCTGGGTGAGGAACCTCTGCATAGGAACCTCCCTTTTTTCCAAGGCTTTTTCTATAACATAAAAATTTTCTGGGTTGAAGATTATCCCTTCAGTCCTCTTTTTAGAATCCATGAGGGCCTTGGGGCCAGCACCATGCTGCACACTGGGGCTACAATGGTGACTGAAACAGTGTGGGAACTATAGAATGAACTTGTAGACTGAACCACTGTGGGAAATCCTTAAACATGTCCAGCCCACCTAGCATGGTGCTCCCAGCTATTTTTAAACAGCACATATGCATAGGAAAGAGTACAGCTAGAAATTATTAGACATCATGGCCAAAGCAGGAAAGTAATTAATTTTGCTATGAAAGAAAAACAGCTTGTGGATTGAAAGGATTTGTAATTAAAGCTTAAAATATGACCTAGGATGCTTGCATTGCACTTCCTTGGGCACCACAAATGAGTACTTAAACTCAATGCTAAGACTCCTTCTCTCTGTGAAAGCTAAATAAAGTGTCAGTGTTTTCTCATGTGATTTTGTAGCTACATTGATGGGAAAATTCTAAATTCCTCTGTATCTTATTTTAATTATTTTTACAATTTGATTGGTGCATATGTAAATCTGACACTATTATTAGGATTGCAGTTAAAATTAGAAGAGTAAGTATCACCGCATCATGTTATACAGTCTTCTTAATCAACTTTATTGAGGAATAATTTGCATATAATAAAATGGACACATTTTAAATGTTCAATTTGATGAGTCTTGACAGTTGTATGCATCCACATAACCACCACTGAAGGATTTAAAACATTTCCATCCCTTCAGAAAGTTCCCTCCTTCTTCTCTGCAATCAGGCCCTCCTACTCCCCATTGCAGGCTGTCACTGAAGTGGGTTTTTTTTTTTTTTAAATCACATAAAGAACAATCGCCTGTTCTAGAAATTCATATAAATGGAATAACACCATTATGTATTCTTTGTATTTGGCTTCTTTATTCATCATAATGCTTTTGAGATTCATCCATGCCATTGTGTTATTTTCTTTCTTTATTTTAAGTACTATTCCATTTTATAAATATACCACGATTTTCTTATCCATTCATTCAGTGATGGACATTTTGACTGTTCCCTGTGTTTTATTCTTGTGAATGGGGCTCTAGTGTACAGACTTTTCATGTGCATGTGTCTTTCTCTTGGGTACATACCTCAGAGCAGAGTCACTGCATCTTGTGGTAAGTTTATGTTTAACTCCGTAAGAAATTGTTGAACTTTTTTCCAAAGCAATTCTAACATTTTTCATGTCTACCAGCAATGATTGAAGAGTTGTGTTTGTTCCAAATTCTTGCCAATATTTGCTATCATCATTCTGGTTTTTTAATAATTTTTTGCTTTTCAGCCATTCTAGTAGGTGTGTAGTGTTATATCTCATTGTGTCATTGTGGTATTAAGTTTGCATTTCCTTGGTGACTAATAATGTTGCTCATCTCTTCATATGTCTGTTAGTATCATACATACATATACATACATATATATATGTAACGTTCTATTCAAGTATCATGCCCATTTGTATAGCATTGTCTTTTTAAAATATTTTTTTAGTTGCAAATGGCCACAATATCTTTATTTTCTTTCTTTTTTTTTTAATGTGGTGCTGAAGATCAAACCCAGTGCCTCACATGAGCTAGGCAAGCGCTCTACCACTGAGCTACAACCTCAGCCCCTAGTATTGTCTTTTTATTATTGATTTGTAAGTGTTCTTTCTGTGCTGTATACATAAGACCATTGTCAGTGCATATTGATGTGTTTTCTCTCAATCTGTGGCTTACTGTTTCACTTAATTGCTGTTGTTTTGAAGACAAGTTTTTAATTTTTAGTAAAGTACAATTTATCATTCTGTATGTGTGATTAGTACTTTTTATGTCTTACCTTCAAATATCTTTGGTTACCATTTTAATATTCTGTTTGTAATTGTGATCTCCTTCAAGTTAATTTTTGCTTATAGTATAAGATAGGAGTCAAGATTTATTTTTTGTCATATGAATAGCCAGTTGTTACCCTTGTCATTTGTTGAAAAGACACTTTTCTATCTATTGATTACTTTGATGTCTTTAAACTGACCATGTATGTGTAGCTCAATTTCAGGACCATTTATCCATATATGTAAATTCTTATGTTTTGATTAATGTGCTTTTAAGTCTTCATATCAAATGGTGTTAGTCCCTCACCTTTCTTGTTCTTTTTTCCAAATTGTTTTGCTATTCCAGAGTCTCTGCATTTCCATAGAAGTTTTAGAATCAACTTGTCAATTTCTATAAAAATTTTTTTTCAGGATTACATTGATTCAGTAGATTAATTTGGAGAAGATATATTGCCATTTTAACAGTATTGAGTCTTCTAATCCATAAATACTGTGCATCTCTATTCCTTAAGTGCTCTTTGATTTTTATAGATTTTATTATATGGGATTTGTAAGTATCTTATTAAATTCATCCCTAAGTATATATCCATTTCCAATATGGACATAAAGTAGATTTTTATGTTGACTTAGTATCCTGCAACTTTGCTTGATTTGATTTGCTCATTAGTGATAGTTTTTTTAAAATTTATATAGTGTAAGTCAGGATTTACTGAATATAAAATCAGGTCATCTGCAAATAAAACAAATTTTATTCTTCCTTTGAAATCTGTAGGCCTTTTATTTACTTTTCTTTTCTGATTGCACTGGCAAGGACCTTCTGAATGTAGAATTCTGAATAGAAGTAAAAGTGGATGTCCTTGTTTTGTTCCTGATTTTAAGGGAAAGCAATTAGGTTTTTACCATTAAGTGTGATATTAGCAATAGTTTCTTTTTTTCCAGGTGTCCTCTTTTAAGTTGATAAATTGTCTGTCTTACATCTTTAAGGAGATTCATCTGTGAAGTACTGTTAAGGACCTTGTTGCACAGTATGCTTCATTGTAAGGGTCTCTTGATAAAAATTCCAAGGTCAGCATTATAACAGGTCTCCAGGGTTTCAATATTTCTACTTTACAAATAAGAAAGATCATACATAGCATAGTGGAGATACTGTTGTTCTCTCCCCTTTTACAGGTAGCAAGCTAAGGGCAGTATAAGGGTCCTGATCCTTCTTCCAGGGTTTTCTCAGCCGCTCTCTCTGTTACCAAGAGCTCAGTGTCACTCAATGAAAAGAGACAAAGAGGCTAAAGTGATTATTCCAAGATCCCACAACAACTTTCATATGAGTAGGAATTGGGGGCCTTGCATCCTTAGGCCCAGACAAATATACCATTATAGAGTGTTCCTTATGGAACTGAACATTTTTAATGTGTTTTCCACCTAGTGCTAATATCCTTCTTGTAGTTAATTTTATTTTAGAATGTAATTTGTATTTTAGAATGAAAAACAAACAAAAAAAGTGATGAACTGGCAGCCAATAGGAACCATACATCTGTTCTAAAGTGAAACATAAGCATATTTTTGCAATAAGATGTAGCTGTCACAGTTAACTCTGATATGTGCAGATTACAATCTACTAAGAGGTATTTCATGTGCTAAGCAATTAATCATGGTGTCAAGTTCAATTTTGTAGGAAACTTTTCATCTACTCTTCTCTCTGAATTTATTTCAAAGCATGATCAAAGCTTTACTCTGTGTTAGATTCAACATTTGCTAATTTAGATTTTGGCAAGTGTTATCTAGTTCCTATTATATGCCATCTATAAACTGAGATAATGATGGTACCAAAACATGTCAAGTTTGTAGAATGGCAATATACTATTGGGTGCATTGTCATGGTAATTTACAGATAGCTCTGGAGCAAAATTTATAAGTAACAAGTACTAGAAACTTTAAGAAACAGATGCCTACTGTGTTTCATTCATGAAAACACTGCTGTGCTCTTCCCCACATGGTCACTACCAACTCAAGTATCCAAAATCAAGCTCACCTTACCCCTTGCTTCATGACCCAGGCATCTTTGATTGTATTTCATTGATTTTCATTTTTGTAAACTTCTCTCTATATGAGCACCCAGTTGGTGTATTTTGTGTATGTCTTTTTCTTCATCTTCTACCATTTACTTGTATTGATTTGTGTCTGTTTTGATTTTTGAATGCTAATTGTATTTTCTCGCAGTATTATATTTATGCCATCTATGTTGCTGTATATAAATCTGGTTCATTGCTTCCGACTGTTGCATAGATTTCCATCTTTTGAATACACCAAAGTTTACTTATCCATTCTTCTAGTGGTGGACCACTACAGCTACACCTCTATAAGGATGCACAGCCTTGTATTCACTTCATTGTTGAATGTGTGCAGGAGCTTACATTGGGGCCCAGGTGAAGAAAATGCCCAGGTTTAGCAGGTTTTTAGCATCTTCAAGGTAAAACTCAGTGTAATATAAAACTTTTGGAACTTTAACATATTCATGTTTTTTATAAAAGATGACATTCAAAAGTGCAGTTGAGATTACCATTCATTAGAAACTGCAGTGTCTGAAGAGTCTATTTTTGTAGCGTCCTTTTCCTTTCCTCTTAATGACTCTGCAGGTGTTGGTGACTGCTGCACCTGCTGAGCACCAGGTTGCCAGGCGGGAGCCAACCAGTTATCTGAGCAATAGGCAAATGTGGCACATCAGTTTCTATTTCAAGAATTAATTATTTCATCTTATGGAAGGTATTTAGGTGGTTTGTAAAGATTGTTTATATTCCCATTGTTTTTTCTTCATCTTTAAGTGTCTTAAGAATTATTTAACTCTGTTCCTATTATACTTTGAACTTGTAAAGTAGCAGTGCCTGGAGGGCATAGCTTTCAAGAATAAATACTGCCTCATGTGCCATAGGCTATATATGTAAGTCTTCTAATTTTAATCCATTTTCCTCTATACATAGATGTCCTCCTACCCTAGCTTCCCTCAAGATTTTCTCTTTGTCTTTAATGTTATGCAGTTTGAATCTGAGATATGTCTAAGTATAGATTTTGGGACATTTAGCAAGCTTGGTGCTTTGTGGGCTTCCTGGATCTATGATTTGGTGCCTGTCATAAATTTTGGAGAGTTCTTAATTGTTACTACCTGAATTATTTCTCCTGCTCCAGTCTCTCTATTCTTGTTCTGGAATTGAAATTAAGCATATATTATACCTTTTGATGGGTTGCACAGTTGTTCTTTTATATTGTTGTGGTTATTATTGTTACATTATTTTTCTCTTTGCATTTCTGTTTTGGAAACTTCTTTTGACCTGTCTTCAAGAGCACTGATTTTCCATGACTGTATCTGTTCTACTGATGAGCCTATCAAAAATATTATTCATTTATTTTATAGTATTTTCAAATTCTAGCATCTTCCTTTAGATTGTTTCTTAGAGATCCCCCCTTTGCTTGCGGTATTCATCTTTTGCAGCTCTCAGCTATAATTCATTGTTACTATTTTGCAGCCCTTTTGATGTGGTGAGGTGTTGGAGGGAATGCATTCTATAACTTGATTAAATCTGTATTTTAGTGGGCCATGTTTCAGGGCTGTGGCTGCCACATCTGTTCCTCCAGTGGTAGAACTTTATCCCAGTGTCCACTCCTACGTTTCCTGGCTGCATGACTCCCAGTCAACCTTCTTGAAGTCCTCGCCCCTGTTGACTCCATCCTTCCCCTCACCCCCAACAGGTAAAATGGGAAAGGTGGTGGGGCTTCCTCTAGCTGGAATTGAGTTTCAGAATCTTCCCTGGCACAATCCTCTTCAAGGAAGCCTTGGCTGGGATGCTGTGAGCAGTGTTCCATGATGGCTTCTCTTCCCTTTTCCCTGCAAGACCCATGAGAGCTTAGCGGGGTTCTTGGGGGAAACCTATAAAAGTATGAGGGGAGAGGGTTCCACAGGCTTGCTTCCTTTAGAATTTTCTCACTTGTGCTGGTTCACACTCAGCCACCAGCAGTTCGTCACAATGGCCATGCACATGTTCCTGTGAGTTTCTGGCTCCAACAGCTTCTGCTTCAGCTAAGTAGGTCTTGGTTGCTATATCTCCCTGAGTGTACCTGTCTCTCCAGATCTGGGGAGCGGTGGTTTGCCCTCATCTTGTAGGTAGGTTCAAGAAAAGTAGTTGATTTGGGGTTTGTTTGTCCAGCTTTTTCTTGTTGTATAGACAGGAGCTGTAGCTTCCAAGCTCTTTACACATTGGAGCTGAAACTAGAAGTACTTCTGAGTCTTCTTTGAGGAAATCTTATTTGGTTTTATATAGGTTAGTCAGTTAGAAATAGTAAATCAAAGCATAAAGTCAGTAGTAAATGTGTGACTTGCTTCCAGGGGAACTTGTTAGGTAGATGTTTCAGTGATGGAGCAGACTTTTTTCTGGTCAGTTGTAGTTGTAGGAAAAGGTCCACAGTGGGGCAGGCACTGTCCTACCCCCAGTCTTCCAGGCTTTTCTTTTCTGCAGATTAATTAGGTTTCCCATGATAGTTTAGGACTTTTCTGTCATTTGTCACCCACTTAAGCAGCAGAAGCCACTGGTTTGGTGCAGTGTGGTGCCTGGAATGTAAAGCCCATGATTTCCTGTCACAGGTTCTCAACTTGGAAACACATTGTAGCTAGAGCACTTCTCCTAAAACATTGTGACCTTTAGCACAACTTCCGTGCATGTCAATGGCCAGAGCTGGTTGAAGATTTACAAAGGTAAGAGGAGCTTTTTCTCTTTTCATCTATAAATACACACCATCTGATTTTTAGGAGATGCCTTTGAAGGACACAAATATTCTTTGTGATAATGTCTTTCTTCTAAAAAACAACTGTTAGTTAAAATGTTGCACTAAAGTTTAGAAGTCCAAACTGAGTTGAAAGTGGTCAGATGAACCTGTTTGACAATGTAGCAACATAGTAATCTTAGTGACTAGCTATGTTTTACCAATCACCAAGAATCAGGTATCACAGTTGAAGTGTTTAGTCACCACTGGAGGAAAGCGAGCCTTTAATGGCTCACTAACCTGCACCATGTCCTCCAGGAAGCACCTGAGCATTGGTGCTCTCCCGGGTCGCCATCTGTTCAGTGGCACCCCAGAAGATATTGTGGGTAGAAACAGCATTGCACAGAATGAAGGGCCTGGGCAGCCCTGCCATGTAGTCCCTGTAGGTCACTCTCTCCTCACCATTGAAGCCATTAACTTATTCAGCCTCCTGACAATGTTTCAGCTCTAAAACATTCTCATTCACATGGCAGCAGACGGTACAATCCAGCAGGTTGCCCTTACGTGAAAGATCTTAGCTTCTTTTTCCTTCTTTATATACTCAGATGAGCTTCTTGACTACGGTGTAGTGTGTTAGGAGTAAAGGAAGATGGTGACTGGTTTCCTGGGGGAGAAGAAAGCATAAGCTTGGCAGGATTCCTGGCAGAGCAGGTATGGAAGCAGTCGTCCCTGGAAGCCCCACTGCCATCACCCTTCTGAGACTTCATCATCAAAGATTCCCCCAATGTTCACCATGCCTGCTTATCTGAATATGAACAGAATTTGGGGAGGCCAAGAGGCAGGGGACAGTTCAGCTCACCCTGGACTATACCTCAAAAGGGGCATCAAATCCATTTCCTGTTAAGACTCCACCACTGAAGTTTCCCAAGCCCTATTTACCTTGCTGTGTGCGGATCAGCTTTTCATCATTGAGTCAGAATGCCTGAGACAGCAAACTTAAAAGGAAGAAACATTCATTTTGGCCCAAGGTTTCAGAGGTTTCAGTGCACGGTCCCTTGGCCCTGCTGCTTTAAACCTGTGGCAACACAGCACAACATGTATGGCACCCATACATGGAAGAGGAGTCCTGTTCACCTCATGGCAGCCAGGAATTGAAAACTGAGAAAGAAGAAGGGGCCAAGGCCCCAGTTTTCACTTAAGGGTACCTCCTGCTTAGTCATCTAATTTCCTCTCAGGAGGTCCCACCTACTAAAGGCTTCACCACCTTCCAGTAGCAGCATGGACTGGGGACCAAGCCTTCAACCTGTGGTGGGCCTTTGGGGGATAGTCAAGATCCTTGCTGTAACACCACAGCTGTGTCAGGTGAAAAGCCAGTCACTCATGAGCCAAGCATTTGGCAGGTGGCTTCAGTGCACCCTCCCTGCATGCTTGTAGAGCCATGGCCCTCCATGTCCCCAGGAGTACCACATCTGGCCTGTGCTTAATGGTTTAAGGATTACAAGTGTGTGTTTCTCCAGTGTGACTTAAATTTTCACTTCTTGGTTTAATGAAAATAAATGAAGTAAGTAAATGAAAATAAATGATTTTATGATATATAAAATCAAACAAAGGTTATCACTTTGTTTCCAGGATTTCCAGAGCATTTCCAGGAACACAGTTATTAAGTGTGACTTGTTTTTTGTTGTTTGTTTTATTTGTCAAGTAATCAGAATAATTATTGAAAAAGCAAAGCAAGCTCCAAATAAAACAACCCCTCTGTGGATTTCCTTCCTTTCCCTATCATCATATCTGGCTTAGAAACTGCTTTGTGCATGAAATGTGAGTCTGAATGGGAGGGAAATAAACTTGACACATGTAAATTGCTTTAAGAAGGTTTAAGGTGTGTTCTTGGGTGACACAGGGATAGCCAAAGTCTTTAAAGCCCAACTTTCTCACCCTGATGACGAATGACAGCCCCATCATGCAATGTCCTGCAGTGTCCTCCACCTATTTGGAACCTCTTAGTTAGCAGGTGCCTACAGTAGAGATTATACTTTTAAAAGGAAGAGCCCATGGGTCATACATTTTAACTTATTCATAACCCCTTAAATTTGTTCCTTCTATTAATTTGATCTAATGGGCATTTTTTTCCCGCTACTGTTGAATTAAGTGGAGGGATAAAGGAGGAGGTAGAAAATATTTCATGTTTTACTGTAATCAAGCACTCTTATCTATCATTATTTTGACTCTTTTCCTTTATTCTCCTCCTAGATTTCAGCTTTCCATTAACCTTTGAAGCCCAATTCTTCATTCACTTATTTTGGGAAATAGCCCATGCAGACAACCCAGGGTCCAAGGTCTACCAAGTCCCTGGTGCTGTGCTGCCCTGAGGGCATCTTTGCAGGGAAACCCACCAGGCAGTTGGGCTTGCAGACCCCGCAAGAGGCCTCCTTTTATTAAACTCCAGAGAAGCTTCCCATTTATTATATTATTGAAGCAAATTGTATAATACTTTCTCACCTTTTGAAAAGTATTCATATGAGTCGATCAGCTGGTTAAATAATTAGTGAGAGTTTTCAGGCCCTTCTGCAGACTTTTATACCAAAGGACTGCAAACTCAGTGGAGGACCAGATCATCCTGTCACTAATTATTGGCACTCATTTGTTCAGTGTTGTCTGTGAGTACTTTTCAATTTAATTATTTTATTTAAATGCGTTTCAAGTCATAGTACATATACAGAGCTCAGTTTTTCCATTTCTCTGGTTTCAAATCAGATAGAGTCACATTATTTGTGTCTTCATACCTGCACCAGGGGCAGTAATGACCCTCTCAATCAACCATCATTACTATACCCATTACCCTTTCTTTCCTCCCACCTCTCCCCTGCCGCATCCAGAGCTCCTACATTTCTGCTATGTTTCCCATTCCCATCCCCC
>PVHX01001461.1:0-13968 GCA_004024805.1 Geosciurus inauris
ATGAGATGGAAACCAGCAGAAGAGCAAAGAGTATGGCTCCCACAGCACTAATGGACAGCAGGCCTCCCAAGGCTGAAAATGCAAAAAGGAGTGTGACCCCCACATAGCTGCCGGGAGTACAAGCCTTGAGTTTCTTCTGTAACATGGGCCACAGTGCAAAAATCTGGATGGCAAATGTGACCATGATGAAGGCATGCAAGGATCGAGGAAGACGTGAGGCCAGACAGACAGAAGCAAAGATGGCCATGTTCAAGGACAGTGTGCTAGATACAATGGCAGCGTTGGCCCCATAGTCAAAGAAGATGAGGTGGCCCAACAGCATGAAGACTGACATGGCATAGATGGTGTCGGTGCTAACCGACTCTGTCAGGGTCTTGAGCACTGGTGAGAAACCGTAGGTGAAAGTAATAAAGACCAGAGTACTCTTCAGGTCAGCCCACCGGGTCCGACCGCTCTTCTTCCGCCCTTCACCTCCATCAATGAGATCGAATAAAAGGTAACCAATCAGTGAAGATGCCAGGCCAGTTCCAAAAAGCCAGTGGGGGGCCAGAAGACCCTCATCCATATACCACCAGATGACCACAAAGACGCAGACACTGCACAGCTGTTGTATCACCACACTGGACTCAAATACCACAGCCCAGTATTGGTATTTCCGGGCACAGATGTTTTTCCGGAGCTCTTCCAGGAAACGTGGGTCCACATAGTTGTCAGGGAAGGGCTGCCGTTCATATAAGACCTTCTGCCACTTGGCCTCTTTGGTGTTAATTACACGTTGGGCACACATCATCGTACCCTTTCCCTTAACCTCGGGCCAGTTCAATCTCCCTCCAAGAAGTCCATGTGGTTCTTTATGAAATTTTGAAATAAGATTTCCCTGGAAGTCTTCTCTGACTTTTCCTTGTATTCAAAGGTAGCAACCCAGGCAGGCTAGGTCCCCAACAGATGATCTCGCTTTCTGAGGCGGGGCAACATAACCAACTCCCTGCTGGCGCGTTCCTAGGGGGTGCGTGGCCCAACCGCCCACAGGCTTCCACTGCCAGGTCGCTGCCCAGAGGTGCCCCGAGCACTTCCGGGAGGAAATGTGTACCGAGGAGGAACAGAACGCTCGCATGGCCAGCCGCGTGAAATAATGAACCCTCTTGGCAGCAAATAATCTACAATGGCCACAAGGAATCTGCGTGTGCTAACCATTCTAGGGGAAAAACAATGAAAAATGAAGGATAGCCCATGTGGAAAAGGGGTGCTTTCTGTTAAGGGATCTGTAAGCTGACGCTGCACTTGGAATGGTTATTTTGCTATATTTACTTAAATTGCAAATCTAGGTTTCTGTTCTTGTCAATTATTGACAAAGAAGAACATACCAGATCCCTTCCTTCTACCCTTCCCTCCCCTTCTCTTCCCTCGCCTCCCCCTCTCCCTTTCTTCCTTCTTTCCTCCCCTTTCCCTCTTTCTAAGATGTCAGGAATTGAACCCAGGACCTCATGACAAGTGCTTACTTTCAAATGCAGTGACCTACTGTGTTTAGCGGTGCGGGTGGTGTGATACAGTACTGAGTGCTGTATTTATTTATATACTGAGATGCAGTTAAAAAAGAACATGAAAGACCTTGATTTACTGATGCAGAAAAACTCACAAATTGTGTATGTGAAAAGCCTTTTTGTGAAACTGCATACAATATGATACTATTTCTGTTTTTTTAAAAGCCCTTTACTAAAAAATTCTGAGCTGCATTCTTCAAAAATGTCAATGTCATAACTCCAACAGGCTATTTAGATGAGGGAAAACAAAAGACACCAGGATTAAAGGCATTGGCTGACACCCTCACTACTGAAAAACTTTACATTTGAATATGAACTGTGTATTTTTTTTAAATTGACACATAATGTACATATTTATAGGACATGGTGACATTTCCATGTGTGTATACAATGTGTAATCATCAAATTAGGGTAATCAGCATTTCCATTCCTGCAAACATTTACCATTTCTTTGTGTTGGGAGCATTTACAATCTTCTTTATTTTAAAATATATATGTTCTTGCACACTATACTAGACCTCATATTTTATTCCTTTTTTTTTTGTACGGGAGATTGAACTCAGGGGTACTTGACTACTGAGCCACATCCCTATCCCTATTTTGTGTTTTATTTAGAGACAAGGTCTCACTGAGTCGCTCAGCGCCTCACTGTTGCTGAGGCTGGCTCTGATCTCTCGATTCTCCTGTCTCAGCCTCCCAAAGTGCTGGGATTATAGGCATGAGCCACCAGGCTTTATGAATTTAGCGACTGGACTGCGTCATGTAAGAAGAGAAAGTCCTTGTTCCTGGGAAGTATAGCCTGAAGTATTGGGTGTTACAGGTCATCCATCAGACCAGCAACTAACTACTTCTTAAATGATTTGGGGGCAAATGGTGTCTTATTCCAAAGTTACTAAGCTTCCACCAGTGGAGACCTCACAGTGACTGTCAGCCCCAAGTAATGCAGATGGCACAGAGCTGCCAGTGATTTAACACCTGCATGGAGCTGGGGGCTGGTTCACCCACCATTGGTGCAAGGAGAAACCTGTCCTAAGTCAGGAGATAGTGTCCAGACATCCCCACACATGCCAAGGCATTTGCCCAGCCCCCTCTGAGCCCTGGGAAGTGGTTGTCTTGGGTGGGGCTGGGATGTTGGGCATGCAGTTAATGACTGCCCTCAGAGTAACCAGTAAGTGACCAGAAGGAAGGCTCTAATGAGTCAGGAAGGTTTCCTGAATGAAGTCACATGCTAAAGGCACCAACAGCCCCCAGCCATTAAAGCTGAAGCAGAGTTGCTTCGAAGGAAGACCCAGAACCCCTTTTTCCTGTCAGTCACCCAAACTCCTGCATGAGAAACAGGGTTAGAATGATTTTAATGTTCTAAATAAGCAACAAGCTGTCATGAAAGAAAACTCTGAACCTCTGAATTGTCTCACTATACAGTGTAGCTTTTTACTTTTAATTCCTTATGTGGAGAGAATAGGTGATCCAGGAACTCCTTCTGAGCCCAGGGGTAGCTGTTTGGAAGGGCTCCCAGAACCCACCATCCTCCCTGGATGTATCATACTGACTGTGGGTGACTCTGGCAACAGTAGTGGGTGCAGCCCATGCCCTTCCCACTGAGCAGGTGAGTGAAGTCATTTTGATCATTGATCTTTATAACAACCCTTGGAGCGACATTTTTACCTCTTTTGTAGATGACAAAGCTGACAATGAGCTGAGTTTTCAAGTGGTGGAGAGAGAGAACAAAGTCTGGTGCCTCTGACTCCAGGCCTCACCCTTGTTACCAAACCAAAGTGAGGCAAGACTCACTTGTGTTTCTCCTCAAAAAGAGATTCTCAGACTTCAAAAAAGATTGGAAGTTAGCCAGATTTTCCAGTCTTTTCTTGTGCCTTATCAGGAAATTGAAAGAACCATTGGGTGAATAGAGATTCTTTTATCATTCATTGCAGCTCTGTGAGTGAGGTGTTAAGCCCTCCTTTGCAAATGGAGAAACACAGACTGGGCAGAGCAGATGATTTGCCCACATGTGTCGGTGCCAAGGCAGGCAAGATGGGACCCACATTCTTCCGTAGGAGGGGTTCCCATCCCCCACCCCCAGAAGTGAGGCAGGTGGCCCTAAGGACCTTTGGTGCTGCCAAACCCTGAACATAATATTATGCCTCTTCCCTACAGTCAGCTTTAAAATAAAAATCATACTAAACTGAAGCATGAGGAGTCCCCACAAATTGCTGATTTGCCTCCTGTCCACTTCTTAGATTTGCTTTTATTTTTTGTTAAATTGAAGCACACAATGTGAAATTATTAAATTAGTTAATATTTTGTGTGGGGGCTTTGCTGCTGCTCCACTCATAGCCTCAGATTGCCCACTGGATAACCCCCTATAGGAGTTTCAGGAGCTCATCGCTGATGGAGAAACTAAGACCCAAACACAGGTGGTCCAAAGCCACGGAAGATACCCCTCTGTCTCTTCAGGAGCACTTTTTTCCAGGGATGACCCCTCCCAGTCTCTGGTCACCATCCTCCACTTTTGTCATGGGAATTCCTGGGGATTACAGAGAGCAAATAACCCACCATCCTCCCTGATGTATTATACTGACTGTGGGTGACTCTGGGCAACAGCAGTAGGTGCAGCCCATGCCCTTCCCACAGAGCAGGTGAGTGAAGTAATAGGCAGCCCACCCCAGACCCAGAGAATTTAAGGCCCATTGAGAAGGAGGGAGCTGTTACCCTGGAGCTAGTTGCCATGGGGCACTGGTCAAGCCTGGCCCTGTTTGCTCTGGACCTGGCCACACTGATGGCTGGGGAGCTGGCCTGTAAGGGGAAGCTGGCATGGGAGATGGAGTACCTGTTCACCGTGGAGGAGTTTGACTGTATTTGGGACCCACCCTTCCCACCATCTAGCTTTATGCTGTACGTTTTCCAGAAGATGTCCACCCCAGTGGGGCTACCAGAGATCCCTACACCCTCATAGGCAACATGGGGAGGAATGAGCTCATCTGTCTAGTGGGGTGGATGGGAATGAGGAGGAAAAGCCTCCGGTCAGGGTAGCTGAGGAAGCCAGAGGGGAGTTGAGCACAGGGAAAGGTAGTGAGGAATGAGGCCAGACCTCCTCACTTGTCCTCCACTGGCCCAGCCTTCCTTGGCCTGATCCTTCTTTTCCCCATGGCCACCTGAGGGTGAGAGCAAGGGCCCACCAGCTCTCCATCCACACTAATACTCCTACCCTTCAGGTCTTCTGAGGTATAGAAGACAAGTTTCACTTTTCCTGGCCTCAAGGTTGGGCTGAGGGAAGACCCTAGGGTTGACCAGGGAGTCCTATGGGGAGAGAAACCATGGAGAGTGACTGCTCCAGGAGCCTGCTTTTAAAGGAGATATGGTAGATGTCCTCAGTGGTGGGCATGGATGTGGCACAGGGTGGGTGCTCTCTGTGAGTCCAGTAAGACTTTTCCCCTACTCTCCCAGGAGTGTGTGCTGAGGTCATGACTGGACTGCTGTCCCCAGGTAGAGGTCCACAGAATCCTGGGATCTATCCCAGAGTCCAACAGAGAAAGCCTCCTAATGGCCAGCTGTTATTTGATGTCACCCACACAGTAAGAGTGGGAAGGCCTTCACTCCATGTTGACACCTACTTCAGCCAGACCTTACTCTCGAAACGTGCCTTGTCTTAGGTGAGCCCCCTCTGTCCCTCCACATCCTGAAGCCTGGTTTATCTGGCTCTAATTTCGTGATGGGAATAGGCTGGCGGGGGGCAGGGCAGACACTTTATAGAAGTGTAGGACAGTGGGTCTGTCAGTCACACCCTCTTTTTACTCTTTCAGTGATACCCAAAACAAGCATCTGGGTTAGCACAAACACTATTCATTCAAAAATTGTTTTTATTTTGAAATAACTTTAGACATTTGCAAAAGTTATGAGAATGACAGCAAACTCTCCTGTGCCCTTGATCAAGACATGCCAGTGGGTACATTTTTATTGCTTTTGCTTTGCCACTTGCTCAGGGTCTCTGACTCTCTTTTTTTCTCATTTACTCTCTTCCTTCCTTTCCCTCTCCTCTTCTTTTGTTCTTTCTCCATCTTCTTCTCTTTACACACACACATGCACACACACACACCACACACCACACTTCCCCTGAACATTGGAGAGTGAGTTGCAGACCTATGCCTGTTTGCCCCTAAATATTTCTGTGTGTTTTTCCTAAGAACAAGGGCAATGTCTTAGAGGACCACAGTACAGTTACCAAACCAGAAAATTTCACATTGATACAATACTATTATGTGAGACATGGTCCATGCTCAGATTTTTCCAGCTATTCCAGCTGTCCTCTCTAGTTGTCCAGCCAGTCTGTCCAGGATCACACTGTGCTTGGTCTTCCATCTTTGCAGTGTCCTGTAACTGGGACAGAGCCCAGGTTTCCTCAGCCCTAATGCCCTTCACAATTTGGAATGTGCAGAACATTTCTCAGTTAAGGGCTGTCTGATGCTTCCTTGAGATTAGGGTTGGGCTGAGCATGTTTAGGACCTGTTGTGGGGCCTCCTTATGGCAGCATGTTACACAAGTCCATCTAGGGTTAGTGGTGCTGACCTTGACCTCCTGGGTAAGGTAAACTCCTTCACTATCAGCTACTCTTGCCCTCTTTGAGTTTAGTAAGGAATGGTGGGGGAAATCCTTTTGAGATTATGTGAATATCTTGTTCCTCCAACTTTTGCCCACTGTTTTAACCTCAGTGATGATTTTTGCCTGAATCCATTAATGACAGTTGTGGCTGCCAAAGGATTTTATGACTCCATCATTCCTTCTCCATTTATTATTGCCATTTACTGGAAGGAAGAACTGTCCCTATTATTCATTTATTTACATCAGAATGAGGTCATGAAATTCTATTTTATTTGGTAGATTATAATCCATTAGTTTCATTTTTTATTTTGGTGCTCAAATATTCCCAGTCTTGGTTAGGGCTTCTCTGACCTGGCTCTTGCGACCTTTTGAAGTGTTCCTTTGGTTTGGGACCAGTTCCTCACCCCCTAGCCCAGTGTGGTGGTGGTTTAGGCTCCCTGGGTAACTTCCCTGCCTTCGCTGGAATCAGCCATTTCTCTGAGAAGTCTTGTTCCTTCTTCCCTCCCTCCTCCCCTTTGAACTCTTTATTCTGAAATAATTTCAAGCTTGGCTTCTGTTTCAGTAGGAAATAGTATTTAGAAGTCTAGCTCTGTGTGTATTCATTGCTGTGTGTGCTCATAACTTATGCATTTATTTTATATTTATCCCATGAACACATGACTATGGATTTATAATGGCATTAAAAAGTGCCCATTTAAAATAAAATTTTGATTACCAAAAAAGCAATTTATAAAAAAAAGATGTAGTCAGTAGTAAACTCTGGGCATACTAAGCACTATGAAGATGGAATGGGAACAAATGAAAACAGAGAATGTGAATAAACCACATCAGGGAAGCCCTGGGCCATGTTGCACTGGACACGGGTTTCAATACTGAGGAGCACTTTGGCAACTTTCCAAAATACTGAATGCCTAGATCTTGAGAAAGTTGACTTGGGTTAAGAGCTTAAGCTCATCCGCATCAAGTCATATGAGTTTCACACTCTCAGCAAGCCTATATGGTTTATTCTGTTATTACTGCTATTGTATTGTAAAATCCAAACTCAAAATGGAGTCACTCTGGCTCATGCCCACATATATCTGCTAACTGTTTTCTGTGCTTCTGTGATTTAATGCTATGCTTGTTTCTCATGGATGGGGCCAAACCACAAGCTGCCAGACCCCCTGGCCAGTAACCTAAAGTTCTAGGAACTGAAAGGGGGACATAGGCGGCACTGTCACAGTTCAACTCTAAATAAATATAGGTTAAATATTTTCCAAATCCTGCTTTCCCAAGTCATGTAACTTGCCCACCCTATAACAACCTCTGAAACTGTCATTTTTGGGTCACTCTCTGGAGGAAAGGAGAGCTAACCCCAATCTATTGGTCTGTGTACCTATTTCCTCAATAAACTTTGCTGCTTCTGCAGAGTTGTCTGGGCTGCACTTCTTGGGGAGAGGTGTGGGTTGGATGCAACATTATAGATAAGGAAACTGAGGCATAGAAAGTCACACAGTGAGGCAGAGCTCCTTGGTGCTGCAGGAACTCAAGTCTATAATGGTGACCAGAAAAAATGACTTCTGGGATCCTGCTTTGGAGTGTGGGATGTTGAACTGCATAAAATTGAAGGTATTTTGCATTGTTCATAGGTATTTGTTGGAAATTGTTTTTCCATTACATACATACACTGGCTTGGGTCCATTGAGGAGGGAAGCAATGTATTGCTCCTTCAGTTTATCTTAAGAAGAATTGGTAGGTACTAAAGATTTTTGGCTTATCTCTGTACATCTTATTGTATATATTTATATACACTTAATTGACGCATAAAATTGTGTTAAAACAATTTAACACAAAAGTTGTGTTAAATTGTGTTTAATTGACACATAAAATATACTTATAGGATAGAGTGTGGTAATTTGATACATATATATACAATGTGTAGGGATCAAATTAGGATAATTAGCACCTCCATCTTCTTTAACATGTATCATTTATTTGTGTTGAGAAGCTTCAAATTCTTCTAGTTTTTAATAAAATATAAAATAAATGAACCAAAGTACAGCACACCTTACTGTGCTGTAAAGCATTAAAACTCATTCTTCCTATGTAACTGTATTTTGATATCTTTTATCCAGCCTCTCTCTGGCTCCCTTACTCTCTCCCCTTCCTAGTCTCTTGTGACCACTCTTCTGCTCTCTAATTTTATGAAATCAACTTTTTTAGCTTCCATATATGAATGAGGATATTCAGCATTTGTCTTTCTGTGCCTGGCTTATTTCACTTAGCATAATGTCCTCTGGTTCCATCCATGTTGCTGTGTAATGCCCAAGCTCACGAGACCACCAGAGACCACCAGGAGTCCAATCCCAATGCAATCACAAAAGGGGTCTTTATTTTTATTACAAGCTCGAGCAGGGACCGCACACCTTCACCAACACAGTGGGTAGGGAGGTGCGCCCCAAACAATGGCTGAGCAGATTTTTATAGGGGGAGGGAACAGGTGGTGGCAGTGGACATGATGTATGCATTGCATCATTACACAAGCACCAATTACAATTATACAGCACCTATGGTGACAATATTGACCATTCAGAATCTGGGGAGTGTTCATTACATTTGGCAGGACCCAATCATGACCTTAGAGAATCTTTTGAAAATGACTAACTACAGGTGAGTTTAAAGGGCCCACGTGGAGTTTGGGCAAGTGGTGAGTGATTGGCTAGTTTGTACAAAGTAACCATCTATAGTCTCCTAGACCCTGACTCAAACCTCAGGAATGCCAGGTGTATATTTTTTAACCTTTGATTGGCTGCTCTGAGGGTGGTCTGAGAGTGGCTTTAGCCTTGAGCAATGTGTGGCTCTTCCTGGGATCTAAACTCAGGCCTTCCAGTCTTTCTGGAGGGTCTGAAGCCTGTCATGGAGATTATTTAGCTCAGGTCTTTCAGCTGCAAATAGTAGTATTTTATTATTTTCATGGCTGAATAATATTCTATTGTCTAAGCATCTTATTTCTAAGTCCCATCTTCTTTGTAGGTAGAATGGGGTTCAGTACAGCACCTGCTTTATGAGGTTATTGTGAAAATTAGTTTGAGAAAATGTATTGGAAATAGTGAATGCTTGACACATAGAAAATTCTTAATAAATGTTTACCATTTTTTTAAAATGCCCCTCAACTAGTCAGAGCATGAATTTGAATCTAGGTGGTGTGGCTACATGGTGTGGCTGTTTAATTCCTACCCATTTGCTTTCTAGCTGACTGCCCAGATTCAGAGGAAGGTCTCCGCTAGGAGCTCTCTGGTCCTGACCACTAAGAATTTGGGCAACCCAAGTTGCACAACTACAGCAAGACTGATTGGAAGTGGGATGGGAGGGAGTTCAGGAATTCCTTGTTGGTTGTCTTCACCAACAATAAGCGTCCCTTAAAGTAACTACTCTGCCCTGCCCATGGGTGAGCTGACCCCAGGCTGAGCCCAAATGGGGAGGAGCTATGGGATAGTGAGAGCTCTGTGACCATGTGGCAGGTGTCACAGGCCTCTCTGGTAGGCAGGGGAGGCATCAGAGAGAAGATAGTCTCAGTGGGCTAGGAAGGGAGCTTGGCCAGAGTGGGATTCCTGGGCTCCTGACACAATGCCAGGCCATAGTCTACAGCAGGATTCTTCATGTATAAGGCTCCTTCTCTGATCATATGAGCATGAAACCCTGACAACTGATGCATGTATACAATGTATACAAGTGAGGAAAACCAATTGTGTTAGTCAGCTTTCCATCACTGTAATAAAAATATCTGACCAGGCCAGACGTGGTGGTGCACACCTGTAATCCCAGCACTTGGAGAGGCTGAGACAGGAGAATCGCAAGTTCAAAGCCAGCCTCAGAAACAGTGAGTCACTAAGCAACACAGTGAGACCCTGTCTCTACATAAAACATAAAATAGGGCTGGGGATGTGGCTCAGTGGTCAAGTGCCCCTGAGTTCAATCACCAGTACCAAAAACAAAAACAAAAACAAAAAAACAAAAAACCCAACCAGAACAACTTAGAGGAGGAAAAGTTTATTTTGAGCTTGTAGTTTTAGAGTTTCAGTTCATGATTGGCAGACTCCATCACTCTGGACCTGAGGCAAGGGGGAGCATCATGGGAGAAGGGCATGGAGGAGGAAAGCCACTCACTTCACAATAGCCAGGAAACAGAGAGAGGGAGGATCCAGAAGGACAGAGTATAATCTCCAATGGTACACCCCCAGTGACCTACCTTCTTCATGTCCCACCTGCCTGTAGTTACCACCCAGTACAGTAGTCCTTTCAAATGATCAATCCATCAAATAAACTAATCTAGGGATTAAGCTACAGATCTCATAATCTAATCATGTCCCCTCTGAACATTGCTATGTTGCCTAACATGAGTTTTTCTGGAGGAACACCTCATGTCCAAACTATAACACTGAGACACAGAGAGGACAGTTGAAAGCAGTATCATGTAGTGGTTACCATGCACTCTAAACCCAGACTTCCTGGGTTCAAATCCTAACTCTGTCATTCACTGCCTGCTAAACTGATTAATCTACCAAATTCTTCAAGCCTTTCTGTCCTTTTTTTTTTTTTTTTGGTACTGAGGATTGAACTCAGGGGCACTCGACCACTGAGCCATATCCCGAGCCCTATTTTGTGTTTTATGTAGAGACAGGGTCTCACTGAATTGCTTGCTTAGCGCCTCACCGTTGCTGAGGCTGGCTTTGAACTCGAGATTCTCCTGCCTCTGCTTCCCTAAGTGCTGGGATTACAGGCTTGAGCCACCATGCCCGGCTAAAAGGCCTTTTTTTTTTGGTGGTTCTGGGGATTGAACTCAGGGCCTTGTAGCATGCAAGGCAAGCACTCTACCAACTGAACTATATCCCACCCTCTTTCTGTCCTTTTTTGTAAGCTGGCGTCAACTTGTTTTGTCTCTTATAGGATTGTTGTGGTTTAGATATGAAATGTTCCCAGAGCTCCTCTCTGAAACAATGCAAGAACGTTTAGAGGTGAAATGATTGGGTTATGAGAGCCTTAACTGAATCAGTGCATTAATCCACTGCTTGGGATTAACTGATTAACTGGGTGGTAACCACAGGTGGGTAGGACATGGCTAGAAGAGGTGGGTTGCTAGGTGAGTGCCCTTGGGATTTATAGTTTTGTCTTTAGTGAGGGGAGTTGTCTGTCTTTCTCTGCTTCCTGGTGTGATGTCCTCACACTTCTGCCATGATGTTCTGCTTCACCTGGGGCCCAGACCAATGGACTCAGTCATCTGTGGACTGAGATCTCTGAAACCATGAGCCCTGAAAAAAACTTTTCCACCTCTAAAATTGTTCTTGTCAGGCCTTTTGATCATAGCGATAAAAAGCTTACTAAAACAGGGTTGATGATTTAAACTCATCAAGTCATCTGAATTGAATACTCTCAGCAAGCCCATGAGGTTCAAACCATTTTTTTTTTTGCTATTTTAAAGATAGAGAAACTGAGGCCAGATAGTACAGCCCTAGTTGGTGTCCAAATCCAAGCAGTGTGGCTGTAGGGCCATCCTGTTCAACTCCTACCAGTTTGAAGAAAGAAGAGATCCCTGCCAGCAAATCCTATCATCAGTGAGAAATCACTTATTTGAAAATGTTAAAATAGATGTGACCTAAATTGTCCATATAGAGAAAACTAACCAATGAATGAAGGATCATCTATCCATCCCTCCACTCACCAATCCTTCTACCCATTCATCTGTCCATCTATCTGTCCATCTTCCATCTAAATTATAAAGAAGATCTTCATAGCAATATGTAGAACATTATTAGATGAAAAAAAACTGGTCACAGAAGTCTTCACAATATGACTATTTTTGTTTACAACAATCAGCATAGAAAAACATCAGAAGGAAATACACTAAAACCAACACTAGTTGTTTTTCTGCTTAGTGTGATCACATGTGGTTTTTATTTTCCTCTTACTTAGCTATGTTTCCTACATTTTTTCAAATGAAGATATATTAAGAAAAAATACAATTAACACTATTTTTAAGAGAAAGCAGATGTGTTCTATGTGCTTTTTGATTTGGGCAGCATCAAACACTGAACAGGAGAGCTGTGTGTCTGGGCAGTGGGGAAGTGGAAAGGGCCAGTTAGATGTATGCCACGACCCCCTGCCAGGGTGTGGTGGCCTACTTTGTACGAATGAAGTTCTGGTAACCTCCAAGGCCTCTTCCAACTTGGGGTTCCCAGACCAACCTAAGATGCCATGCAAAGTCTGTTTCTTGGGCCCTCCAGACATAGAGATGAAGGCAGTCAGGTACTAGGTCTCATTTAGGATAAAGTCTAGCTCAACCTCTTCCAGCTCTCTGTATGACCTTTGGAAAACTGTCTTACCTCCCTGAGGGGTAGGATCTTTATTTGTAAAGAGTGGGGAATACCAAAGCTCTGTGTTAGGGGTGGGGCATGAGGCTTATGGAAGAGTAAGAGACTAGTGAGTAGAAAAGAAAAGGATACTCACCTCTAGTTAAGGAAAGGAAGTCAACATTAGTTGATAGGAAACGTATCCAAAAAGATGTTGTGGAGCTGGGGTGAATTTTGTCAGACCTTCTGATGTGCCCAGGCTTGACGGACAGCTGGTATTTGGGACATATCCACTACTTAATGAAGTTGTAGGGGAGATAATGGGACCAAGAGGAGAGACCAGTGTGTGCCTGGTATAGGGGAGACAGGCAACAGAGGAGACATGCGAACTGGTGCTCAGGTGTGGAATGAATGGACAAACTGGCTCCAGAACAGGGTTTCTCAGTCTCAGAACAATCAACATTTGGGACTGGTTGGATGATTCTTTTTGGGGGGGCAAGGTTGTCCTCTGCATCACAGGAAGTTCAACAGAATCCTTGGCTTTGGTGTATGAGATGCCAATAGCGTTCTCTCCAGCCCCCTCTCCAATTATGGCAACAAAATAATCTCTAAAGATTACCAAATGCCTACTGAGGATGAAAACCATCCTCTTTGAGAGTTACTGATCTAGAAGGGTGAGTAGGAATGCTTCCAGGTGGGGGAGGGCAAGGTGGTACAGTGGTTGTGTGGGTGTGCACATGTAGGAGCAGGATGGTGGCACAGCTGTGCTAGCCATTTGTCCTGGAGTCCTTGTCACCCTTTGTCAAGAGGGCTTAGCTCTCCTCTCCTTCCCAATCACTCTTCCCAGCAGGGTCCTGATGAACCTCTCTGACAGCACAGCTCCTGAGCCGTCAGGATTAGGTTCCAGAACTATCTCAGTGTTCCCATCAGTTTGTCGAGGGGTGCTGGGGGGAGGACTGATGTGCCTGACCCTTGCCCTTGCCTTTTTCTTCTCTGGCTTTGTGGTTTGACCTGCCTTACTCACCTGTGGAGTCTCTGCAGACCTGAATGGCAGTCCGAGGCTCTGACCTGCAAGCTCCATAGCTCTCAACCATCATTGTCCCTGAGTCCAACCCCAAAGAGAAGCTTATTTATTCTGCTGTGAAAACCTAACTTCAAAGGAAGGAGTCCATGGCACCAGCTGTCAGCAGCAGTAAAATGGGGACAGATGCTTTAGTGGACCTGTGTTGCCTGGCGCTGCTTGCTGCGCAGGTACCTTCATGGCAGGACATCTTGGGCACATCACATCCAGACCTCTTTGCCCTGGCTAGAGCTTCCTGATAGAACAGGTGTAAGCATATGCAATAACCTGCTGGCCATAATTATGAGCCAGATAATTCCCTCTAAATTTTTAAGAGCCGAGGACACCAGTTCCAGGCTTAGGTGGAAAATCCCAAAGAGAAAGGAAATTATTACTCTCTCTGGGGGCTTGAGCTCTCCAGGGTCATTTGTGAGTGGCATGTTGT
>PVHX01001461.1:14068-207377 GCA_004024805.1 Geosciurus inauris
TTCCTTCCTTCCTTCCTTCCTTCCTTCCCTTCTTCCTTCTTTTCTCTCTTTTTCTCTTTCTCTTTCTCTTTCTTTCTTTCTCAGTTGTCCCTCAGTTTCTGCCAGGGATTGGATTCCAGAATGCCCCCAAATACCAAAATCCACAGATGCTGAAGTTCTTTATGTAAAATGGTGTGGTATTTGCATATAATCTATGTACATCCTCCTGTATATTTTAAATTATCTCTGGATTCCTTATAATACACAATAAAATGTGTTATGTAAATAATTGTTATATGGTATTGCCTTGACAGGGTCTTGCTAAATTGCACAATCTGTCCTCGAGCTTGTGATCCTCCTGCTTCAGTCTCCCGAGTTTCTAGAATTACAAGAATGTGCAACTGTGCCTGGCTCACACTGTATTGCTTAGGAAATAATTACAAGAAACAAGTCTGCATGTGTTCAGTAAAGATTCAATCCCTGCCCCCAAATATTTTCAATCTGTGGTTGATTAGATCCATGGATCCAGAGGACTAACGCTTTCCTTTCCCTTTAGTCCCATGGTGGTTTTGTCCTCCCCAACCCTCTCCTAAGCAAAAGATTCAAGGGAGCCAGGAGCCTAAATGCAAGAGGAGAATAAAGTTATTTTTTCCAGTTCTTATGGCTGAAAGAGCCAGGGATGCAGGAGGGTGGGGAGAAGAGTAAGTGACAGGATGGGGCTGGGAAGGAAAGGATTTTCCTTCTTGGGGAGGCAGAGAACCAGCACTTGGATCCCACCTCCCACAACTCTTGGACTGCAGCCTAGAGCAGGATTCTTTTGCCATGGGGACCTTGTGCAAGTATGAGGGGACCTCTTGCAGGTTAGAGGGCTGTGGATTAATAACTTTCACTCTTACGGAGGGGAAGTGCTAAAGATATTGGGACTGTCACATGAGCAGACACACAGCCACTGTCACCCAATAAACCCAGAAAAGCATCTGCACTGCAGACATAAACAGAAGATTAAAATCTTATGGCATGAGAGTTCTGACAAATCATGACCTCTCAAACAGGAAGATAGGCAGAGATGACCCGCTTCCTGCAAAAAATCCCCAAAGAAATACAATATAGTCAATAAATATGGTAAACTGCCTAAATCCATCAAAATGAGCAGAAAATACAAGATAAAGCAAGGTGCCTTTTTGTGTGGCTTATAGGACTTTCTGAATTTACTTTCAAAGTTTTTTGTAGTCTTAGTGAACATGGCAAGCAGGGCCAGGCACTTGGACTGTGGGGAACTTCCATTGTCCCACAGTCTCTGGGTTCTTGCTTGCTCTACAGGAGGGCGGATATCCTGCTGGGGTGGCAGGCTCAGAGCCAAAAGTAAAGGCAGGTGGATAAGTGATGGGCTTTCTGGGCATAAGGAGCTAGTCAGGATTACAGTCAATGAAACCTGAACCTCCAGGCTCCCACTCACCAGCAAATCTGGCCTTGGCAGATTTTCTAAATGACCTCCTATTGGGTCTTCTCACCATAGATTCATAACAATGGGTTGTATGGCCTATTCAACAGCCATAACTAAAACAAAATATATCAGATCTATTTATCCTGAACTTTGTAAGGTTATCAGATTGGCCATGGTGTTGGTGCAGAGTTGGGAACTATGAGGCTTGGAACTAGTGAGGGAATTAGGAAGAGTTACCTCTGTACTGTGAACGTGCACTTCTCAGGGAAAATGAACCCTTCCAACAGGTGGACTGGTGGGGAATCCTGACAGTGAACTAGGTGCTGCCTAATGATGGCCCAGCCAGGGGTGGAACAAGGGTTCATCTAGGTAACACAGTACTGGGTGCCAGCTTCTGTTTGAGATGCTGGGGTGCACCATGGAGCTGGCCTGCCATCAGGGAGACAGGCACTTAGCATGTGCCAACAAAACATGCAAAAAGGTGGCAGTTAAGAAAGAAACCAAAGCAAGAGAAGGGTCAGAGAGGGTCAGAAGTGGGAAATCTCTTGAAGAGATGCCTTTCAGCTGAGGATAGGATGCAGCGAGGGCAAGAGTCTTGAAAGCCATCCAGGGGCAGCTCCCCAGAAAGAAAGAAAGAATATGGTGGGAAGGTGCATGAAGGCGGCAGGCTAGGCTGGGTTGGGGGGTGGGTACAGGAAGGAGCTTTCTCCATGACTGCCTCAGGGGACACAGATGCAGTGTAAGGACATTCCCAGTGACCTACCTCTGGCACAAAGGGCAAACTGGCTCCCATCAACTTGTGCAATAAAGACCTGCTGCTAGCCTGTTCTTGGAGGTTCAGGGTATATATCTGACTTCATCCACTTAAAGAAATGTCCACTTAAAGAAGGGGTGCCCAGCTCTCTCTGGGGGAGGAATCAAATTCATCCACCTGTCCATTCATCCATTCATCCATTCAGCCATCCAACCATCCATTTTTCAGTCAACAGACATTTGCATATTTTCTGAGTCCCCAGACCCATGTAGGAGCTAGGAATACCAAGAGAAATCAGCCAGGGCTCTCTGCCTTTGACATCAAGCTGCCTCCACTACGGAGTAAAAGCAATTCCCTTTGCAGTTTGGTGCCACCTGGTGGCAGTTAGCTCTGGCTAAAATTGATGATGATTCTAGAGGTAGAATGGTTCCAGGAGACTTTAGGACACGAGCAGACATCTAAGAAATTGCTCAGTTGGCTAGGACACCTTTCTCAGCCCCATCTGAGGACATTGAGAGAATACTGGGGCTGCCGAGATCCCCTCCCTGCTTCTACTTCCCTGCTTCCCAAGATGGGTTTGCCTAGGTTACTACCTTTCTCTGTTTGCCCTGTTCCCCCATGAAGTTACAACTTGGAACTGACATTTTATGGAGGCTAAAGCACTGTTTAGTGACCCAAGAAGTATAGACACCAAGGAATCTCTCTGTAGGGTGGTCGGCAGAGGCCTTATCTGCTGATGACAACCTCCTTAGGCCCATGGGACATAGTCTGAATGGGTTTGGGCATCTAGCATATAGATTTCCAAGGACCACCATGTACTGTATGCTAGACTACATGCTAGATATCTCTGCTTGAGAAAGAAGTCAGCCAGCAGCCTGGTATCTGACTTTCTTGGTGTGTGATGTTGACCGCATGCCTGATGGTTCTAGACTCTGTCTCTACAGCTTTCTATTTCCTATCCCAGTGTCCTTTGGCATTGGGTTGCTTGCTTGTAATCCCTGCCCCAAGTCAGCCTCTTGATTCAGGTGTCCACCTGGAGGCTCAGGGGCTTCCATACAGACCATTGTCCACAACCCTTGGTCCTCAGCAGAAGTCCCTGATGCCCTGGGCTCCAGTTTTGCCACTAGAGGAGATGGACTTAGAGGCTGTGGGACCTGCATCCTGAATGTGGTTTTCAGTGTGGGGATATGTTCTCTGAGGTCTACTTACTTCCCCCTCTTAAAAGATGGGAAGCTGAAAGGTGCTCGAGGTGGAAGGGAAGCCAAAGACATGTCATTCACCAACAGGCTTTGCCAGAAAAGGGAAGGGGTGTGAGTGATTTTCAGGAGTCTCAAATACAATTATTATTTGATCAAATAATTTCTACACTGAAAATATATCTTAAGAAAACAACCATGGATGTACAAATGTCTCCAGTAGCTCTCAAAATAAAACACAATTGTGACAGATGCTGACAGTTGTCCCCAGTCTCTGTTCTGTTTTCTCCTGTAATAGCAGGCTGCTATTTGTGTGTGTGTGTGTATATATATATATATATATATATATATATATATATCTGGACACATGAATGCCAAGATGAAAACTGTTTCAAAGCCCCCTAACAGCTGGATGTGGCCATACTTGTGGCTAATGCAATGAACAAGGAGGTAAATGCAACTTCCAGGTCTTGGAAGCGGTGTGCCCTTTAGGGATGGGTATGCCCTTCTCCTCCTTTTTCTAAGCTCCCTAGTGGCAGTAATGGAGGTTTGGTGAGGGACCTCTAGACCTCGTGGGTAAAGGCCACACCTGAGGGATGGTGAAAAAGTCAGATTAAAGGGATCTCTGTCATTCTCACAGAGCAGAGCCAGCATGCTCCTGAATATCTATGTTACAGCAAAATAGATTCCGTCTTGTTTAAGGCACTGTGATGGGTCTCTATTACAGCAACTAGATATGTGGCATCACGACTCACAGAGCCACTCAGAAACTGTACAAGAATATTTAATGAGATAGTAAGATCTATTATTAAGTGGAAAAAAAACCCCTCAATCCTGCAAAACCAGGTTGCTACATCCCATTTTTTCTACAAAAACTATGCATCTAATAAATTCATATAAAATATTGGTAAGCCATATGATAAAATGTTAGTGGTGGTTATCTTTAGGTTGTGAGGTTATAGATGGTTTTAATTTTTTATTGTATGTGTTTTTTCTAAAACAGCATTTTAACTTTTAATTCATTGATTGATTGATTTTACCTTTAGAAAACTTTTTCTGAAGAACACAATAAAAGGAAAGTCAGCCATGAACTCTCCACTTAAAAAAAATCTATTCAAGGATAATAAGTTCAGATGCCTTCAGACCTCAGACAGGAATCGTCGTTCTGTGAAGGCATAAGATATTACAGAGGGGCTGGGCATGGAACATGGCCAGTTTTGTTCCATGCAATTGTTTTCACATTTCAGACATAAAATAAATATAAAACAAAGCCAGCACCAATTCCGTCCCCCACCAAAAAAACCACTTCTTCACTGGCTGGATAGTCAGGCATCAACTTCTGTGTAACATAAGAAATAGGGGTCTCCCCATTCTTAACTCCTATCTCCCTTCTCTCCAAACAGTTTCCTGGTTAAACAGGTAAATCTTCCTAGATGGGAATCATTTTCTGCTTGCAGATGGGGATGCTCAAAAAGGTAAGGAGATTACAGAGCTAGAAAGTAGCAACTGGGACTTCAGACTTGAAACACCAGACCCATTGTACTACTTCAATTTGCAGAGTAGGCGCAGAGAAGCAACTAAAATGGTTTTGGGTAAAGTTAGGAGAACAGATCAGGGAGAAGTGCTTCTGTACTTGGCCTTCCTTATAGGACTGGTTAGAGTATCTGCTGGCTCTGCAAATTCAGTGTCCTTTATGGCCACCTCAGAGGTGCCTTTCTGTAACTGTCCTAAAGCCTCAGCAGCATTCAGCAACAGATACAGGAAAGAAGAGACGATTGATTGGCCCGCTTTAATTCATGGGCTTATTTAAGCCCTGACTTATCCCAGAGAGCAGGGAAGGACACTGGCCAGCCCTGCAGGGAGGAACTTGCTTTGTTCCGTGTCTGAGGCACTTATGGCCGAATGCTTTGTTCACGACTCTGTCCTCTGTGCCTTGAGGCCACAGATCTTGTCTTATTGATTTATGCATTCCACACATCTTTACTGCATGCCTACTAGGTGCCCGCATTGACACGCCTGGGCAGACCCGCTCTCTACCCCCACTGCATTTACAGTGTAATTGGGACCTAATATTAGTAAAAAACAAAACAAAACAAAAAAAACACAAAAACATTATATTAAAGAGTTTAAGCAACATGAAAGAAAATACAGTTCTTTTTTTCGTGGCCCTTAGTCTAAGGCTGGCATAGACATGGTTGTCAGCAAACATCTTGTGAAAGAAGCAGATCCCAGAACCTCCATCTCCCCAGCTCAGGAAGGCTGGGAAGTGAGGACAGTGGAGCTACCCTCTTGCTGGCACTCCCTGGGCACAAGCTTCTGGAGACCACAGGGCAGGCTTGGGCAGCTGAGGTTCTCTCTTGGGGTGCACACTGGTGACATACTGCCATAGCTACAGGTCTGGCTTTGACAATATCCCTTATTATGGCCATGATGAGATAATCTGAGATACACACCTGAAATCCTAGACCTTTTTTTTTTTTAATGGAGCATCTCCTGGATGTTACCTGCATAAAATTGATGTTCCCTAGCTCTTCATGGAATAAATGAAGAGATGAATCCATTGATAGGTAAATCAGGAATACCTCTCCCGTGTGTCATGGTAAGTTATGCTGAACTTCCCCCTCACCAACCTGGCCTACTGGGATTGCTGATACTGAGAAGCGGGAATTGCCTGGACCAGCTCGGCCCAGACACTGGTCAGTTTCATTCAATAAATGTTTCTTTTGGGATCCAAATAGAAGAGTGCTGTTGGGTGAGGTTGAGGCCACTAGGAGGGGAAGGAGGCAGTGGTCCATTCCTGAGAATGCACTGAGAAGTCCTGCCACGACTTGGTCATGCTAAGTATGGCAATGAGAACACACAGTGGGAGCATAGTGCTGGAGTATTGGGAGAGGACAGCATCTTGGTGAGGTGGGGTCTACTTATGTATGGGAGTGAGCTGGTCAGATGGAAAGAGGGAGGGTCTAGCAAATCCAAGTTTGCAAGAGTTTCACAGAAAAGTCATAGCTGTGAAGCACCGATGGGGTGTGTGTGTGTGTGTGTGTGTGTGTGTGTGTGTGTGAGAGAGAGAGAGAGAGAGAGAGAGAGAGAGAGAGAGAGAGAAGAGGTGGGAGGAGAATGGAGAATGGAAGTGGGAAAGAGAGAAAGAGGGTGAGAAAAGGACAGAGGAAGAGAAAGAGTGAGGGGGAAAAGTGAAGGAGAGAAGAAGAGAGAGAGAAGGGGGAGGGGAGAGAATAATCTGCCAATATACTGATGGACTGGTCATATACTTGAAGGTAGCCATTGTCACTTACGGAGCTTTAAGAAGCCAGATTTGACCCCCAGTCTGGCTGATTAAAACCCTTTTCCCTCCCACTACAGCTATTTACATAATTCAAGTCTGTTAGAAATGGGAAGGCTTGACTGTGTTTACTAATCATTCATGTAGTAAACTTATTTCATTCGTTCAATTGTCATTTCAATTAAATTCTGCACGTTTATGGAGCACTTAGCATTGGCAATTGACTGTGATTTCGTTTTAGGGGAAACATGTCTTGTTTAAGAGGGTTCAGTGAGGAATGTTGGGCTTGGTTCGGGAGGGAGCCCTGCTTCTGTTGCTCCTTAGTTCAGAAAGCCGTCGTCACCCTGCCACCCCTTCACATTGTACAACGCCATTCTTTGTCTTGTGCAGAACTGCTTTGTACCCAATAGCTGACCTTGAAAGTTATGTTTTTCTGGAGGTTTATTGGTGAGATAATTTAGACTTGGAGACTGAAATCTTTCCTCTATTTTTGGATTGGATTTGATATTTCCTTGGATTGATTTAGTTTTCTTATTAGCAATTCATTATTGCATCTTAATAATAGCAAGACTTACTGACTAAATGCTTTTTTTCTTTTTGCTCCAAGTCAGTGACTCCAATAGATCAATCCAAGCAGTCCTGCATGTTGGGATGTTAGATATCAAATTCTTTAGGTGCATCTGTAAGATGTATCCAGATTGATATGAAGTGCAGTCCCTGAAATTGTCACTGCGAATAGAACTGGGAAGAAAGAAGCTGAAAGCAGATGTTGAACCCTGTTGAGACCCCTTAACTCTGATGCAAACCCTGGGCCAGGGGAGACTGTGACTGTGGGCTTTTCTCCATCTGAAGTTGCAGGAGGGAACATGAGAATGAGAGCTCCTCTTCAGCCAAGAACATCTCTTCTAGAAGTTCTTCCAGGACAGTGGAGAGAAGGTCTAGTGTATCCAGTGTCTTCTGGTGTGGTTTCTAAATGGTACTGGTATCCTTTCTTGCTGATTCCTCATCTTCTTTCCTGGCCAGAACCTTCAGGGACTGGCTTCTCAGGCTATGATCTCAGGTCTGTGTCCTCTTCCCCTAGCACAGAGTAGGTGCTAGCTAGATAAGTGTTTACTGAAATGAACTCATCTGGACTCCAACCTCCAGGAGTTTCCCTGAACACACCTCTTTTCTATCCTTACACTTGACAAGAAGTGATCATCAGTCTGGGAATGATGATTGGTAGACTCATTAAGAATTTGACAGAGATCAGAGAATCGGATTCCTGCAGGGGCCATGGGGTTACACAAATGTGAGAGGTGGTCTGGAAGAAAGCAGTGTGGAATAGTGAGGCCTGTGGCTAAGTGGAGTTGATGTGCTGAGGTTAATGGCAATCGATTTAAATTTTTAAAAAATTTCTGTTGGTCAAATACCCTTAATCAAGCTCAAACAACCTTAGTTTGAATTTTCTAGCCAAATGGGTGTGCTGAGTGAAACTCAAAGAACTAGGAAATTGAGCGTGAAAAGTGGAAAAATGTAAGGAAACAAACATGAAAGGCAGGCACAGGCATAGAATGAAGAGCCACAATGGAGGTCTTCCAAGGGTCAGGTTGGTTTAGCTCATGAGGAACTTATCGTGGAGGCAACCAGAGGGCAAGTACCCAAAGCAGGTTCTGTAGTATCTCTCCAGGAACAGCTCCTTAATGGGGCCAGGAAAGCCCAGAGAGTTAGACACCATAGTAGCAGCAACACACAAAAAAATAAGAACAGGATAGGCATAGCTGGTGTTCACTGAGTAGTTGGGTCATGATATTGCATTCAGCACTGACTTTTCAAAACTTTTTCTTTTAGTTTTAAATAGATTTATTTCCTAGAGCCCATTTCTACAAATAGCAACATCAAGCAGAAACTACAGTTTCATACAGTCTCATCTCTCATAGATATGTATCCTCTTCCACGATCAACAGCTAACACCAGAGAAGTACATTTTTTTTTTTTTGGTACCAGGGATTGACCTCAGGGGCACTCCAACACTGAGAAACATCCCCAACCCTATTTTGTATTTTATTTCGAGACAGGGTCTCACTGAGTTGCTTAGCGCCTTGCTGTTGCTGAGGCTGGCTTTGAACTCACGATTCTCCTGTCTCAGCCTCCCAAAGTGTTGGGATTACAGGCATGCGACACTGTGCCCAGCCAGAGAAATACATTTGTAACAATGGATGAAACTACTGTGATACATCATTATCACAGAGGGTCCATAGTTTACATTAGGGTTCACTCTTGGTATTGGACATTCTCTGGGTTTGGACAAAAGTCAAATGGCATGTATTCATAATTACAGATTTATGCAGAATAGTTTGAATGTCCTAAAACTGTTCTTGAATGGTCTTTTAATCCTCCCACCAGCACTCTATGAGGGCATTGTTGTCCCACTTCACAGAAAGACTTACGGATGCCCTGTGAGAGTAAGTGACCTGCTCAAGTTCATCCAGCTCCTTTGATCAGAGCCTGCTTGAGTGGAGCTAGGGTTGCACAGACTCTGCAGGCAACAGACCTGCCTTCCATGCACTGCTTTCTCTCCTTGTGAAGGCTGGAGGGCTGGAGCCACCCTCTAAGTTTAGGAGCGAAGATGGAGTCAAAAGCTGGAGCTGAGGTGTGAGATCCTAGGGTACCACATGGGAATCCATGTTGTCCTATGGTCAATAACAGGTGACGTTATTGGAACTTGGTTTGCATTTGAGCAGCTGCTCTTACTTTTATGTGACAGTAAAACTAGTGAATCATATGGAATTTCCAAGATAATAAAATGCCTATCTATCCCTTGTCATTTATGTATTTTTTCTGTTTATAAGTCTCCTATTCATCTGGGATTTAAATTAGCTGCTATTTTAAAAAATATATTCTATCATGTTTAGCTTTATTGGCAATTTCCAAAACTACAAAATGAAATAGATGTACTGATCAGTAGAGAGCATGTTGTATTCACATCGAGCACGCACGTACTGTGGCTTCTATGTTAGGTGAGCTGTGTGGTCACTGGGAATTACATGGGGAATTTAAAAAAAATACTATCAAAAGAAAGTACAAATCATCTGGACCCTTCTTTGAAATGATCTATGTTTTGGTGCATAGCAATACAATGTGTTTTTTTTTTTTTTTCTCTTCCTGCTAAGTGAAGTATTTTTATCTGCTCTACCTTCATTGCTATGGATTTAAGTCATGTTCACTGAAATTGTTTCTGCTAAGGAAGTTTTAAAAGGGAGATTGGAAAAAGCTCTTCTGTATGAAGTCCAGCTTATATGTATTTGGGCTCAAATATATGCATAGAAGTGTCTCCAAATGTTTCCTCAATGTTCCTAAAACAGAGTAAATGGAAAGAAGTTAATACTGTGTGTGGTGTTGGAGATCTCAATCCAGAGCCTCAAAGCTCTACATTTTCTAAGGATTTAGGATTCTTTTTAGGAGTCAATTTAAAATGACTCATAATTCAACTGAAAACAATTGAGGGTTTGTGTGTATAGATGATCCCATTTCCAACATTTTATTGCTGCTCTCAGTGTTTTTGTGATGACAGTTTTCCCTTCATAGAACCAACTTAAAATTAGAAAAATCAAACACACATTAGAGAACACAGATTTACTCTGCTATTAATTGATATAGAGATGTAAAGATCTCATCACCTGGGCAGGAGTCCAGCACATCCCCTGCAGATGTTTTCAGGGGCCAGAGCCTGGGTCATCAGCAGCCTACTTGGCCTAAACTGAGCTGCCTGCTTTTAGGAACTGAGCCTTGAATTTTCAGCGCCAGGGATATGAGCACTGGGGAGCTGCCTCTGCAACACATCTGCACACAAGTCTTGGGGTATGAGTGTGCTTTCTTCCCGCTTTATTTTTTAAAAGGTGAAGAACCTTGAAAGTCAAACTCCTCATTCTGCTCTGGCTTTTCTTTGCCCTGCTGGACAGGAGGTAAGGTAGCACACCCTATTCAGTAACCAGAAAATGATTCTTAGAAGGGATGCAGCTTCTGCCGCTGCTGTGGATTAAATAGGTAGAGAAGAAGGCTTGAGGACTACAGAATTATCTCCTTGCAGATGTTGGAAGGCAAGGCGGGCAATAGGAAAATCTGCTGAAATATGACCCCATGGTTTTAACTTTAAAGAAGCATTTTCGTCCTAATAGAAACCCCTTCTAATGTCTCCTGCAGCTTTGATTTTGGAACACGTCACATTCCTCATTAAAGCAATCACTGTTAAAACATAAAGCAACACAGGATTTATTTCTTCATTAAACTGATGATCCGTATATGAAGCCAATTAACATTATGAGTCTGGTGAACATCAAGTGTAAAGAGGTTAGAGAAAATTAAAAGCAGTCACCTTGGTCTTTAGATAAAGAAAGTACACTTTTAGGTTGTAAATTATCAGAGTGTCCAAGCGGGACAGATCGGCGGATTTGGTTAATTGGAAAATACATTTTACCGCACAAGAATTAAGAAAAAAATAACCATTTCGTTATTAACGCTCTTTTTGGGAGGGAGAAGGGGACTATAGCGAATACCTATTAATCACCTTCTCCAGAGCCCAGAGTATCGGAGACAATTTGGGAAATAGGGGGCTTGCGTCATCAAAGTTTACTGTAGCTTTTCGTTTCTGCGGTTGTTGGTTTATTCGCTGTTTTGCCACCAGAAACGAACCCAGGCTTTTGGCTTTGGGAGAGGGACAGCGGGCGAGGCGAGGCCGAGGGTCCGGAACTGACTTGAAGCCCTGTGCAAGGTAGGTGTTTTCCCGGAGCTCGGCTGGTTGTCCAGCCATGGAGGCATCCAGAATCCTGTGGATGGGCGCTGAGGGCGGGGGGGCCAGGAGGCTAGGGGGCCGTGGGATGTTTCTGGGTTGGAGCAGCCCAGTAGGATCCGCTCATGGGACTGTGGAATCGGGAGTGCGGACCTTGCAGCAACCGCGGGCGTCCCAGGTAATTTTCACAGATTGTACTGGGAAAGGATTGAGGCTCGTCCCCCAATCCGGCTGGGAGGGTTTCGCCGCCGCGCAGCGCAGGGCCCCAGATAGGCCCTGGGGACCCGCTTCTTTCCCTGCGAAAAGTCCAAGGATGGAGTGGGGAAAACATCGTCGCTGTCCAGGGTTCTGATCGGCCGAAATGCTCGGGAGTGCGCTGCTCGCGGACCCAAGACAAACTTATTTAGTCCATTTCTGAGCCTTGATGAGAACCCGTGTTAGCTGATGCCAGGGATGGGGATCTGAGTCTGTGGCTTGGACCTCATTGGTTTCTGGGGCCAGTGCGGCTCCCAGAGCTGGGCTGCTTATGCTGAGGTTTCCCCGCACAGATACGCAAGTGAACCTGGAGCATCTTGGTGGAGCTGGCCGCGACCCCTTCCTCACCCCGTTTCACAGCCCCTGAACTCCAGGAGCGCACAGGCGGGGAGTTACAGCCTAGGTCAGGAGGGAATCCAAGGGGGCTTTTGGCAGACTCAGCAGCGCAAAATGGGCGTCCGACTAGCTCTTGGAAGGGTTGCAGAATTGGGTGCCTCTGAGGGAGACAGGGAGATAGACCGAGACAAGCACCTGTGAGCCAGCCTCTTGGCTTGGGGCTGAAAAAAGGTCGGCTCCCGGGGCGCCAGCCCTTCTCCAAGTAGTGGAAACTGCGCGCTTGGCTCCGGCTGGCCCCTGCCGGCTATCTCACCCGCCTCCCGGACCTTCGGCGTTCTCCCAGGCTGGCCTCCTGGACTCCCGGAGTCAGTGGCCCTGGCAAATTTGGGCGCCGCGAGGTCTCTCTACTCTGAACGGAGCCAGAGTTTTCAGCGGTTCCTTGCTAGCAGCAGGGCGGGACTCCGGTGTCCGAATGGCTGAACCCAGCAGAGTCCGCTTCCGTGAAACAGGTCACGACTTGCCTCAGTCGGAGCGGTGCTGCGTCTTCCTGGGGGCTGTTTTCGGAGGAATGTCCACCGCGGGCCAAGGCCTCAGCACTCAGCCCTTCAGCTGCACGCTACTCGCCCTGGGGGCGCATGTCCGTGAGTGGGCCCGCCAGGCCTTTTGTTTCCAACGCGCTGCGTCTTTAAGATCGAGGCAGGATTCCGGGCCCAGGCAGGGACTCGACCCACCGCCTCGCCAAAGCTCCCGAACGCAGCATTAGAATGTTTATAAAATATTCAATTTATGTAGTCTGTCCAAGAAGCCATCGTCCCCAAAATAAAATCAGCAGTCTAGACAGAACACAGACACCAGAACTTATCAACAGTTGTCTGACTTGCATCTTCTGATGCATCTTGAGTGGGTCATAATACCAACTTTATTTTCAGTGGTGCATAAATTAATTACACGCATTTAATAACCAAAATATCATTATATTCCCCCTTTAATATCATAAAGGCTTTCCGCCAGGGAAGCACTTAATAGTGCAGGGGGCCGTAACGGGCTATTATCCTGGTGTAATGCTATTACAGAACCAATTATGCGCCATTAGACTTGCTTTTTTTGCAGTTTATGTGATTTGATCCAATCCCGCGCCCCTGAGTTGAAAATTTCAGCCGGGTACTTTAGAGTTTAATTTTCACCCAGGCAGAGAGAAGGGCGGTCTCTCTCCGCTGAGTGTCTGCCTCGGATGCATTTTAAAAGTAATTGCGAAGGGTCCCACCGCATATCATTTGCATGGAGAAGCGAACATAAATTCAGGGACCCCTTGCTGAGAACAAAATCAAACTTTCCTTTTGTACGGTCGCTTGGAAAGGGAAGCCGTGTGCAAAGAGTCCCCCCAAAACTCATCCGGCGGCGACAATTAGCAGCGCTTTGTCAATTTGCAGCCCGGAGTCGCCAGGCCTCTGACAAGGGCGAGCCCAAATCCATTCTCTCCCGGAGAAAGAAGGTTTGAGTCTGAGGGGACACCGGGTGGGGGTGAGTCGAGTGTTCAAAACACAACCTCTTTTGGGGGGGCTGCTGTTGGTGGCGGTTGTTTCTACCCTCTTTTAGAAGAAAAGAGGAAAAACATTCCCGATGTTTGCAGAGAAATGACGGATTTTTTTTCTTTTACACCACGTGGGCCATTTGTAAGGCCCAATAGACCTATCCAAGTTACTCGCTGTAGACAGCGCTGGAAATAATCAGATTAAGGCCAATTATGCGTGAGATTATAAAGGCGAGTGCTGAGCGGCGGCGCGCGCTGTAGACAGACAGCAAGACATCTGGCCACTTCCCGAGTCACTTCTCTGGTCCTGCGGGCGCCAGCAGCGCCGAGCCCCGCCCGCCGCCAGCCGAACCTCGCGTGCGGACCGGAGGCAGTCACGCTCCGGCCTTCTCGCCAGCCTCCGGCGGAGGTACGCGGGGTTCCCGACCCACTCCCTGGTCCCCTCATACCCGGCCTTGGGGCCGACTGTCTTCCTGGCGGTAGCGGCCGGCGGAGCAGCTGGCCTTGTGCGTTCGCTGGACCCGCTGCGGTGGCCTGGTGCAGGACTTGCGGCCAGGACCCCCGAGAGCCTGAAACCAGACTGCGGGTTTGGTGTTGGGGCCTGGGTGAGGGCTCAGCTCTCCGGGAGGTGGACCCGCCCCACCTTGTGGGATCCTGGCTTGCGACCGGAGGCACCGCCACCTCCCGCCCTGTCCGCGTAGTGGGCTGAAGGTTCTGGGAGGGGGTTTTTCAAGAAGGGTGCGCTCGGTGCGCCCCTGGGTCGGGCCGGAGCGCAGGCTGGAGACTTAGGCTCTATTACTGTTTGCTTTGCAGCCAGGCCAAAGCTACGCGCGCCCGTCGGTCCCGCCGCCACCCACCCAAGTCCAGACGCCCAGTCCATTCGACCGTCGGCGATGTTTTATTTTCACTGTCCGCCACAGCTAGAGGGTGAGTAAGCGCCGCGCCGGTGGCTGCTTGGCGAGGCCGAAGCGGAAGCCGGCCGGAAAGGGCCAGAGCGGCAGCAGGGCTGGCGGGTGGTGGGGTCCCCGCCCTGAGAGGGTGAGCAGCCTGGCGGTGAGTAGGGGCGCCCTTAGCATACTTCCCACAGCGTGCTCCATTCTCTGTTCCCTGTTTCCCCGTAGCCACCTGCCTCCCACCTCCTTCCCAGCCCGGGACCGGCTGCCCCGGGCTATGCTTGCCGCGGGAAGGGCTGGTCCTCCCAGCACAGATGCTGGTGTCACGCCTCTAATCGGGGCTTCTCTGCCCAGGGGGCCGCATCAATCTTTCACGGTGTTTTGCAAACATCCCGGAAAGCCAAGGCGAGTTGGCCCCCCGCGTCCTGGGCCCCACTGCGAGCAAAGAAGGACCCATTGCTGGGCTGCTGTCACTCCAGGCGTTTGGCGGGAGTGCTCCAAGCCCCCCGGCCGGCTATTCTGGGCGACTTAGTCCCTGACGGCTGAGCTGCCCTGCCTACCACCTGCCCTGTGCGCCCTACCGTGGGTCTTACTCTGTGACTTACTGGGTTTCTGACCCTAAACGCTATCCACTCTCCACTCTCCATTCCCAGGGCCAGGGTCGGGGATCTGGTCTTTGAAGATCTCCAGACCTTAGAAAAAATTTCCCTTCAGGATCCCTGGTGTCGGGTGGAGGTGGGTGGCAAGTAGGGAACATCTTGGACTTCTGGGTGCCTTCACCCAGGACCAGGGGTACAAGGGTGGGGGTATCTGAGGGCAGAGATTAGTGTCCATCCACTCTGAGCTTGAGCAGGGACTTCTTCAAAGATGTACTCCTGGGATATTAGGGCTTTTGCAATCCTGGAAGCAATACCAGGACTGGCCTTTTACAACCTACTTCTTTGATTTATTCTTGCTGTGGAACAAGCTTGGAGGCCAAGAAATCAAGGGAGGCATGGGGCAGGGCAAAATGTGATTCCACACGGAAGGATGCTCATTCATCTGACCTAGCCTTAGCTGGGATATCAAAAAGTTTATTTTTATCCCCCCCCCAAAAGTTTTAAGTGCTCCACAGGATCTTCTAGAGAAGGCTAATGCAGAGCAGTGTTTAAGTCCTGTTATCTCAGCATTCCTGAAAAGGGAAGGCCATGCATTTGCCTGTATTTCACCTCCTTTCAACACCAATGACTCATGCTGGGTAAGCATTATGGAAAAGTCAAGAGAGGTGCATGGCTTGACACTGTACCCCAAGACTGAAGAAGACCATCTATACCCATGGTTGGTGCACCTTCTCTGTGCTTCTGAATCTTGGGGTGTTGACTGATTGTCACTGGCAGCCACCTTTCCTGGTCAAAGGGGCAAGGCAGAGGTTTGGGTATTTAGCAAGTGGTGGACATTCTGGGTGACTTACAGGGAAAATCTTGTCTGTAGGGTGGGCTGAAGAAGTGACTTAGGGGCAGTCCTGGCCCCAGGTTTCTCTGAGAGCTGCTTGCTGTTCTCAGCTCATCTCAGTCAACTTACCTTTTTTGTCCATACCCTGAGCACATTCCCTATTGACACTGATTCAGATCGATATGACTGGAAGAAAAGGAGATAGGCTTTAAACACCTTTCTCTTGGTAGATGTGTTTCTATGCAAATGTTGCAGAAAAGCAGAGTTTTAATTTAGTTTAGATTAGTGTTGTTGGGGGAAAGATGATCTGCTATAAATGGAAAAGCTGAGGATAGACTTTGGGAATGTGGGATCTTATAGCCTATCAACTTTTTAATTTTATTTTTTAAAATTGTTTTTGAGAGGCTTACAAGAGAAAGCAAAACAGCCCATAATCTCACTTCTCAGATATTTTTTGCTGATATTAAGTTTAAAAGTACTGCATGTACTTACCTGAGAAGTACGGATAGAGCAGAAACCTATATGTAAGCCAGTGAAATTCTCCTCTGTTTTTTCCTAAAGGCACCTGCTCTTATGTGTTTCTTATAATTCTTTCAAGAAAAAAAAACATACTTTCTTCCTCATTTACATGTTTTTTGTCTGTATGTTATGCCTTATTTGCACTGAGATCATAATGTTGCTTCATTGCTTATTTTTTAAAAATATATCTTGGGGATTTTTCCATGTCAATGTATGTGGATCTACTGATTTATTTTAGACAGCTGTATAATATTCCATTATATGTTGTGAAGAAAGTGTTCACTGATGGGTGCTTTGACTGTTTCTTGTTTTCTTTCTCAGTTACAGTGTTTCCAGGCACATTCTTGTCTGTCCTTATTTGGCACACTTTTAAAGTATATTAATAGATTAAATATCTGCATATGCCCTTAAACTTTTAATGGTTATTGTCAAATTACCTTCTAATAGGCCATGACAAATGATATTCCTGTAAATGATGAATGAGTGTGACCAACTTATTACCTCTTGTCTGTATTGGGTATTATTGTACACCTTATTTAATTTTTTTGGCCTAAATCATGAAAATAGTATTTCATTGTTTTGTTGCATTTTAAGTATATGTGAGGTTTAACATTTTCACAACATCAACCATTCTGTGTATTTTTTTTTCCATTCTGTGTATTTTTAAGTAAAAAGCTTGTTTACATCTCTTCTTCTTTTCTATTAGGGTTGTCAATTTTTTCTTATTAAATTGATGAAGTCAGTCTTTTTTAGGATTCAAGTTGACATGCAACATTTCACAATAAGATGTTACATGTATAATTGTGAAGTAATTTCAGTCAACAAGGTATAAGTTAGAGGACTGCGAACAATTATGATTGGAGATCTCAGAGACTGCATTCCATCCTCCCCAGTCAAATGCTTTGCTCCAAAAGGAGACAATTGAGCTTTTTGCAAAGTAATGGAAAAAAGACTGATTTGAGGCTGCCCCTTTTCAATTTCCAATGAGCTGGAAAGAAATATTTCTACCTAGGGTTTTGAGGAAGAATGCAATTTGGGCAGGAAGATTTAGTGGGGGACAGAAAAGATGTATTCTGGTAAGGCATGTGGCCCTGGAGGGTAAAATAATACTTAGAGGGATCTCCTTTAGTAGATGGAATTTCAAAAAGCCCAGAGGACTTGGTTTCCCCAGGACGGAGGTCCTTCTAAGGGATGTAGTCTGGGCTTGGGAGCTCCTGATACTGAATGTGCAGTGAATCTGAGCACGAGGCCTGTGGCAGGTAACATGTTCCCTGGTTAATGGAAACTTGCTCATTTGTTTTCCTAAGAAGCCATTGTGGACTATCAAGTAAATAGTGCACATTTGGAAAATGATCTGAATGTGCATTTGGGGCCAAACTCTGTTCTGGCTTTATTATGAGCTTTGGAGGCTTCTAGGCAGGACAATGTCTTTCTTTTCTAGGGAAGTGAGAGAAGTAGGTGCTTTATAAGGCCTGATGGAGAGTGAGTGTCTTTTGAGAGTGGCCCTGTTCATGTCTGCTTGGCATTTAAAGCAGTCGCTATTGGTGCAAGTCTTTTGTTAACCGACATCCTATATAACAGATCCACTATGGTGCTGATGAGCTGTGACGAATGGTAATTAATATTCATTTATAAACTTCTTACTCCTTGCATTTTGGACTTCTAGGAGAAAAGTCCTGTGAAAAGCTCTTGGTGTTTTCTTTCTTTCTTCAACAACCCCCGCATTCTCAGTCCTTAACCCTTGTCGGTTATAGAAACGGGAAAGTAAACTAAAAGGCGAGCAAAACGCAGACGTACAGCCTCTTATTAAAGGGTCTGAGGTGGGCGGTTGAGATGAAGGCGCATTTGGACAAGGTGCAGCTGGGAGCTGGAGGGCACATAAGGACTCCACCTCAAGCCACCTGGTTCAGAGTCCAGAATTTTGCCAGGAGTGCACTTGGCCAACTTGGGGATTAAGGTCACGGCCGCCCTATGCAATAGGGACAGCTGGGCCTGAAGTCAAAGGTTTTTTGGAGAGAGAACAGGAGAGAGTGGAAAAGAGAGTAGAAAGAGATGCTATTCTCTTAAGAGAAGCAGAGAAAAACACTTTGGGATAGATGGACCCTGCCTGGAGGGAGTGGGAAGCTGTCCTGTGAGCGAGCTTGCAAGGCTGGCCTCTGTGGAGAGAGAAGGGGCTCTCTGAGGACAGAGGGTCCTTCTGCTCAGGCTAATCCAGTTTGTTCCCAGTAGGCACCGCACCCTTTGGCAACCACTCTACAGGGGATTTTGATGATGGGTTTCTGCGAAGAAAACAGCGACGGAACCGGACGACCTTCACACTTCAGCAGGTAACAAGGTCCATCCCCAATTCTGAGAATCAGTTACTTCCTGCCTCCATGCAGTTAGAGCTGAGCAACTTCTTGTCATTTTAAATAAGGCCAACTGATTATGTTAACAGATCTTTTTATTTTCTTGAACAATTTATGTACCAAGAAATATGTCTGGGGGACAAAGTCTGGTAGCTGACTTTGTCCTTGTGATTCCAGGAAGCCTAATGAAGACCACAGTGATCTCTACCATTTGTCTTAAGTTAATAGCATGCGGCACATCCCAGGTCAACACACAATAATCCTTTGAGGATGGCAAGTCACTCCTTCTGATTCCCAGCAGACAGAAGGAAAAACTGGGACCCATGAAGTTGACTGACTTATAGATAGTATTTTCATGACAGGTGGAAGGGCTACAACTGGAAGCTTGCTTTTGTGGTTTCCAGGGCTGAGTTTTCCCCCTGAGATTGGTCTCTGTCCTACTCCTGAGCAAAGTGGAACAGTTGTGAAGGTGATCCACAAACCTCTAGGAAGTTTCTGTGGAATTAGCCCAGGGAGGGCTTCTACAAGTAGATTTCATTCTCTGTCCCATGGTGAAAGCTATGCAAATTACTCTGTTTGTAAAGCCACCCCTAGATTTTTAATCCTATGACAATACTTAAATGTAGATGCAAGAAATATTACTACTTCTCATTTCTACTTCTTGGGAGAGCACTGAGGTTGTCATTAAGTCTGAATTCCTAAGTCATCTGGGATTGAAATTCTCATCCTGTGGAATCCATTCAAGGAGCTCTTTTCTCTATCTCCTTCCTTGATTTGATCTGTGAAACTGCTTCCTCACCACTCGTAGCAGCTTTGAAATATGTATCTGCTTCCCTTCACCTAGCCGCAGCCTCTCACCAGTAAATATTTTTTTCCTTTTACCAGCTGGAAGCTCTTGAGGCAGTCTTTGCCCAAACACACTACCCAGATGTTTTCACCAGAGAAGAGCTAGCCATGAAAATAAACCTCACAGAAGCCAGAGTGCAGGTAAACCTTCTTTTTAATTATTTAACTCTCTAATATTAAAACTGGCAAACTTTTTTTTTTTTTTTTTTGACATCATGACTGCAGAGTGCACATTTGGCCAAAGAAAGCAAATGAAGACTATCTGTCATTTTCATGATGCACTTTAATAACATCAACATAATGTGGAATATTAGATTAGGTTGATTAATCGGTCATTCATAATTAACTAGTGATAATGTTCTACACTAATTTGTCCGCGTCTCTAAGGTACTAAATTACATCAATGCACATCCATTTCCTTGCTTTGGAAAAAAAAAAAAAAGCTGAGATGCTATTCTCAAAGCAGATCTGACCGCTCTGGGGTGAGGCCGGTCAATTGCAGAGAACCGCGTTTTCAGATGGGAAGCAGGATAGGATCTGCTTTCCAGAAATTGCATCATATCCAACTTTTCCTCTGCACGTGGACTCTTTCAGCAAAGTGGATCCGAAGAATGTGCGCAATTTAAAAATCTTTAAATGGTGCAGTGAAAGGGCTGAGCAGAGATGAGCACAGCCCGCGTGAAGCGCCTCTCAGCAGGATTTCTTTTTCGAAGCTACACGGTGATTGTGTTTAAGCACACAAACCCGCGAGCCCAGCAGATGTGCCCGAGTGCGAGAACAGATTCACAGTGCCGCCTCTCCGGGCGAGCTATTCTTTGAGCACAATTATATATTCATTTTATTTATGGGGTTTCCTCCATGCTGTTTCTGTTCTTTTTTATGTAGGGGCTTGGGGTTAAGACTATGCAAAGATCTAATTGTAGGAAATATAATAGTTTGCTTTCGGTTCCCCTGGGTCATGTTAGTATCTCTTAAAAACCAATGGCTGAAGAGAGATAATGGAATTCTGAGCAGTAAATTGGGGGTTGTAAACAAATTATTTCCCCTATAATCAGATTATGTGATCCTGATTATTAAATCTGAACATGAATCATTGGTCATATGCGGGCAAATTAAACTGATTATTATTTGGAAATGAAAATCTTCTTCGGCCAGGATACCGTCTATCGTTTCTGTTTTTAATGCCAGCTTGCCAATAGCTGCCTAAAGACTGAACTGCAAATTGAGATAAATGACACAATTATTGAACATTCAGAAGTGGAAGATCATAACTTCTCCCTGAAAGGTGCAAGGGTAAGATAGGGGTGGTGACAATGAAAGCTGGGAATTGTTGTTCAGGCCGTTGTTGGCTATTATGCAGCCAGACAATGGCTGCGAAGCGTTTGCTTAGTTTCGGTGGCGGGAAGGGAGATGTGTTTACATTTATACCCCTTGCTCATTCAAATATGATTAATGTTCTATAAAGCAGGGTCTTAATCGAAGCTGATGTTGTCAAACAATAACTAAATAGGGAAATAAACGACTCCATCATGCTCTTTCCTCAGAAGCAGGCGAACTGTCAGTGCAAAGTCATTAAAATATGATAATGAAAAATAGCTCAATTAAATGTTGTTATAGCTGTGACCTTCATTCAATTAAGACGCAAGAAAGTGTCTGCATCTTGCTTTGCATTTAACTGCCCTAAATTTAGAATATAGATAAAATCATTATTCAATGGTTGCTGATATGTGCAATTAAAAGCCAACTCGATTAAAAAAGAAAGAAAGAAACCCAGTTAAAGGAGAATGAAAATGAAGAGATAGGGCGGGTTGGCAGAGGGCTCAGCCTCAAGGACCCAAGCTGTCTCCCTGGCCAGTGTGTTAGCAGCTAGGGGAGGAGGACAGGATGCCCCCACCGCTGGAATTGAAGGGAGACCTAGCCGATCGTTTTTTCAAGTCGAGGATTGTCTCAAGGAGAGGAGAGGAGAGGGGAGGAGAGGAGAGGCTTTGCTGGATATAATACAGTGGGATTTTGGTACCTCAGGGAACACCTTGAGCTTAGACTGACTGGCTTCTATGCAGCCTGTCCTTCTGCAGATGCAGTTTTGATTTTCACGACTTAAAAAACCTGACACCTGCCTTCTAAGAAGGTGCTTAAGTCAAGGTGAATCACAAGCCTCTGCTGACTTGAGGATAACAGAGATGATGACACTAGTTCATTGAGTGACACTAATGTTCATCGAGTGATTGATTGATTATTATGTGCCAGGTACTGTGTTCAACGTTTGCATACATGTCAACCTTCCTAACGATGCTTGGGTTTGCCGTTATCATTTCCCCCTCAACAGTTTGAATTACGGTCTTCAGCCAAGTCACTGGGCTTCACATTGCAGATTGATTTGTCATTTTCCACCCGGACAACCTTGGGCATGTTAATTAACCTCTCTGTGTTTAATTCCTATCTGTAAAATGGGGATAGCAGGACTACTTACCTCATAGGGTTGCAGTGGGTCTAAACCGAGGCCCAGAATTCTAAATCATTGCTGTCTCCAGAATCAGGGATTCTAATAGGTGCGCTGAGCTGGTCCTGAGCTTGTGATGATTTCAGAGTTAGGTTACAGGTACTAGACCACATACACTCAAGGCCTTAGCCTGTTGGAAGACCAAATGAATCTTTTTGATGAGGAGGCCTGGGGTGCTGTTTTCCAAGCTGCTTTGACAATGACCTCCCAATAGTAAATACATTTCACATCAAATAAATGAACTCCGTGTAACTCAGCTCTGAGAATCTCCACAAGGCAACGCTTTTACCCTTCCTGTGGACAATGCATTGAAATACTTTCTATTATTTAATATTCATTCCTTGAAACATATCTATCATAAGCTTGGAAGCTGATCCAGACTATCCATGAGACAGAAGCTCAGTTCATAGGGTACAAAGTAGGCAGGGGCTGCAAGGTGAGCCGTGTGCCCCTGCACAGGGTCTGGACCTACGTGTTGGGATTCAGGCTCTTTTCTCTTGTCTGATTTTATGCTTCCCTTGGGTATGTTTCCCAATGTGACTTAGGTTTGGTTCCAGAACCGAAGAGCCAAATGGAGGAAAACAGAGAGAGGGGCCTCTGACCAGGAGCCAGGTGTCAAGGAGTCCATGGCAGAGGTGACACCACCACCAGTGAGAAATATCAACTCCCCGCCCCCTGGGGACCAGGCCCGGAACAAGAAAGAAGTGCTGGAGGCCCAGCAGAGGTGAGGCCAGCTGGCCCTGGGGCCCAAGGGGGCTCAGGCAGCTCTACAGACACACGAGGGAACTCAATGAAAATTTTTATCTTTGCCAGCCTGGGGCGAACTGTGGGTCCTGCTGGTCCTTTCTTCCCTTCCTGCTTGCCGGGAACCCTCCTGAACACAGCCACCTATGCCCAGGCCTTGTCACACGTGGCCTCCCTGAAGGGTGAGTTTGGCTCCGCTGGCAGGTACGGTCTCATGGGGAGGTGGAGACTGACAGGCCTGTCGTTTTGGCTCTGCCTGTCCTTGCACCCGAACCGACTGGGCTCCTGTCTTCTGTCAGTCACAGTTGGGGCCACAAACACAGATCCATACTTGCTATCTTGCTTGGTTTCTACATAGTGACAGTTCTACATACATGTGGATGTTGCTGTTAAGGGTCAACAACAGAGGGTTTGTCCTAGAGGCGATTGTTTTAAAAGTGACTACTCCATGTTTATAGCTTCTCCACTCCCTCTGGCAACATTTTTAGGTGCTAGCCTTCAGCTCATGGGGGAAGCCTGGGGAAGGAAACTATCCCTGATTCTGAGGACCCTCACCCATATGTGTGGTTAGTTCACTTCCTTTTCGTTGGGATTCCTGATGCCAGAGATCCGAACTGTTAGGATGTCTGGCTTTCCAAGATTTGCTCTCTTCTCAGTGGCTGTTGTTATATGAAGGATGAAAACCATTAGGGTTGTTTAGTCAGGCCCAGAGAGAGAAACCCCTGCAGGAGTGTCCCTTGGGAATTTCTGGGATACCTTTCCTCAATAAAGGAACCATCAGTGGCTCTTAATTCCTGGTCACAAACCTATTTGTCCAGTGATCAGTCCAGAGAGCTATGCTGGCCAGGAAAAGGTTGAGACCCAGTGGGTCTTGGGGGAGTATGAGTGCCTGTACCCCACCTCCCAAATACCCTGTGATAAACAAGCCCTGACTCCCTCTAGGTTTTTCCCTGATAATAGGCAATGGGAGAGACTCCTTAAGGTGTCTGCTGCTTGTCCTGTGCTAGAGATGACTTCTCTTTGCCTTGAGGGGGGTCTCTTTTCAGCAGGTGGGTCAGAAACACACACACACACACACACACACACACACCAAAGAGTGTGGCATTCTGCGTTGTAATATGAAGGCCGAAGGAGAATGTGATGCAATCTCCCTAGGGAGTCTTTGAGAAGGAGAGAAGGGCATTGTAGGTGTAGGGAGCAGCATGTGCAAAGATTACTAGGTGTGGGGAGGAGAACCAGGCTCACCTGGAGAATGACTGCTATGTTAGATGCCCAGAGACATGGTAGAGGGTGCCTGGCAAGGGCTAGGGCTTGAAGGTCCTGGATGCCAATCCTGATTCTGAGCTTCCCACTGTTGGAGGTGGAGTGTTGAGGCCTGGAGACACTTTGGAGTGGTCCAGGCAGTTGGGTGAATCCCCTTCCTTAGTTTACTTATGTGGGTGGATGAGGCTTAGCTCCAGACCCCTCCCAGCACTTCCTTTAGCTTCGGGTCCAGCGCTTCTGAGGCTATGCACAGCCTCCTTACCCTGCAGCTTCAGCACATGTTCACAGGATACGGTAGTCTGCTCTGGAACTACAGGTTGAGATCCCTAATCTAAAAATCTGAAATCGAAAATGCTTTCAAATCTGAAACATGTTGAGTGTAAACATGTTACCACAAGTAGAAAATTCCACACTTGACCTCACTTGATGGATTGTAGTAAAAACACAGACACAATAAAAATATTGTGTAAAGTTATTCTCAGGCCAAGTGCATGAGGTGTGTCATATAAATGAATTTTGTTTTTAGACTTGGGTCTTGTGCTGTCCCCAAGATATATCATTATGTGTATGCAAATATTCCAAAATCTGAAAAAAAAATCCTAAATCCACACACTTTTGGTGCCAAGCATTTTAGATAAGGAATATTCAACTTATGCAGAGATGGGGTTGATCAATTGGAAGGGAGTCCCAGGAGATTGATTACCAGTGGAATTTGGGCATTATCTGAGGGGCTAGTCTTAGCAAAGGAGCAATCATATATCTGTGCATCTAATAAACCTTGTCTGCTGACCTGGGTGTGGTGACACATGCTTGTTATCCCAGCTAGTCAGGAGGCTAAGACAGGAGGATTACAAGTTTCATGCCAGTCTCAGGAACTTAGTGAGGCCTTGTTTCCAAATAAAAAATAAGAAAGTGCTGGGGAAGTAGCTCAGTGGTAAATAGCTCATGGATTCAATTACCAGTTCACCTCCACTGTCCCTTCCCACCATCCCCCTACCCCACCCCACAAAACAAAAAACAAAAAAACAAAAAACCCTGTCTGCTTTGGTGAGGCCCAGCTCAACTGAGAGAAACACTTTTTAATAAATAATGTTTTTTGCCTGCCCCACACTGGCCCCATGAGTAGGAGGTGATTCACTTGTTTGCTTGTCCTGGTAGCTTTGGGGCATCTTGGCTAAGCCAAACTGAGACCCCGGTGGAAGCTTGCAGTGTCTGGAGGTGGGTCTTGAGGGCTAGACTTCAGGGCAGGGAGGTTGGGAGAAGCCAAGGACAGCAGGTGAGAGGGAGACAGAGCTGGGACTTGTGTCTCCCATGTCTTGTGGGAGCACCCCACTTGGCATCAGCACAGGGCAGAAACAAGGCTAGTGGAGGGGCTGCTGCAGAACTGGGCCAGCTGTTTACACATCCATCCATTCTTCCTTCCCCCCAGCTTCCCTTCCCTAAGCCCTTTTGTCTGGGCTGTGACCCCCTAGAACCAGCCTTTGGAAATGGACATTCCTTGGCTGCTGCCAGTCTTGGGGTGTGTGGGGCTCTACAGAAGTGGCAGAAATCACGGTGTGCTCATCAGAATTGGGCATATCTCTGTGCCTTTTAAGGGGCCTATTTGGACAGGTTACCCTATCCCAGTGAGGTACCCTTCCTGATTACAGTCAACAAGGTGTGTTGGGGCAGACAACAGGCTGAGACGTTTCCAGAACCAGGCAAGCCATGAGCAAAGTGAGCCACGAGCTGGTAGAGATCTAGACTCATCCATTCGTCTTCCAGTTCCCTACATAGATATTTTCCCCTGACTCCTGCCCATGGGGGCAGATGAGAGTTGGGTCAAGAATTTCCTTTTTTTCTCTCTCTCTCTCTTTCTCTCTTCCTTCCTTCCTTCCCTTTTTCCCTCCCACCTTTCTTCCTTTCCCTCCCTCCCTCCCTCCTTCTTATCCTAGGCATTGTCTTTGTGTGTAGGTGTGGTCTTTGCCTCCCCAAATATAAAAGAGTTCTTGCTCACTTTTCTGTTGAATACACAGGGTTGGTATATTTGTCCTTTTCCCATTTTTGAGAGGCACAGGGCTGGGCTTGGGTGAGAGTTCCTTCCATCCCTCGCATCTCTGCTTTCTGAGTTCTTCTCCTTGCACACCTGCTTCCTCCTCAGGCCCCTCCCTCTAGCAAAGCTCTTCTCTTTGGGCTCATCCTGACACTCGCCCTCTGTGGCTCTGACTCCTCTGGCTTCCCAGGGCAGTTGGCTTTTCATCTCCAGACAGCTAAGCCATGATGGAAAGGAGGGTAGAGAGCATTATTGAAAACCCTCTCTTACTCTTCCAGGCAATCTTGTGTCTTAAACTTACTTAATTCTCACAGTGATACAGTCAGCATCTTGCTAGGAGGGGTCCTATAGTCAGACAGCTAGTGAATGGAGGCGGGAAAGTTCTGAGATGATAGCTGATATGGGTTGGTGTATCTTTGCTTTCTAAAAGCACCTGACCCCACTATGTGGGCCCTTCTGGAAATGAGGTGTTCAGCTCTGGAAATCCTGGAGCTGGGACTGAGTCAGCTCATTGGCTCCACTTCTCTAAGCCAGGTGGTCTGCAGCCTCAGAAGGTGTGTTTGGGGGAAATCACAGGACACAGGCTGAGAGATGTACACCTGCTGCAGATTGGCTTCTAAACACCCCTGGGGTTCAATGCTGAATTGGTTTGAGGGATACATGTTAAGGACTTTGGTGCCAAGACAGCTTCACGACCCTTACACCTCATGTCTTTATGTCTTTTCTTTCTCACCAAGCTCCAGAAGTGAATAGTTCATCTGGGCCTGGGAGAGGAGTGAGCCCAATTTTCTGGGGCCTGGCTCAGTTCCAGGAGCTCTGAGCTAAAACCCAGGCTCCCTCACCCTGACTATACCCACAAATGCTGGGCAGAGCTAATGATTCAACTAAGCTGTGCTTCTCTCTGGGCTTGAACTCTGCTTCTAGGCGCACAGTGAAGGGCTGCCTCAGCTACTTTGCACAAGCATCATGCATGCTGGCTCTCTTACAATATGAGAAACTGAGCTTCAGGGCAGGGAAGGCACTTGCTTATACCTCACTGATTCAGCGAGGTCTCCCCTAGGGGTCTAGGCTGCTCTCCTCAACATCCCAATGTGTCTTTTCTTACAGACACCACTTATTTTTTTGCTGTTCTGGGTGAGCGCCTGCTGGTAGGTGGAGCAACGAGAGGCCTTGAAATCTGCCCTGCTTCTGCACACACATGAGGACAGCTGAGTCCTCTAGGGGAAGAGGTCTGGACTCTGGACCTCTAGAGACCAGGACCAATGAAGCAGAGCCCCTTGGCCCCTTCCATTTCAGAGATTCCAACCTGCTTCTCCAGGCTCGTGGCAACAGGTGACAGAGCCAGAAGAAGCGAATCTAAGCTAATTTCAGCTCCCATACCAAAATTAATGCCTGTGTCTTTCCCTAGCATGTGTGGTCCTGCATGGTTCACACAGCCCTGGATTGGAGAAAGCATATGTAACTAGGTAGGCACCTGAATTCTGGCTTAGCTCTAGATACGGCACTGGGTGCTGCTCTCCTGTGATTGAGGATCCAAGCCACGGCGGCCTGGGCTGCATCAGATCCTGGTCAGAGTGGGAGCAGGGATCTCAACATCCCAGGACAAGATCTGTTCTCCAGTGAGCACCCGGAGCAGGGGACTAGTAGTCTCAGGGCTAATTGCCCAAGGAGCATTGTGTATAGTTGTAGAGCCAAGGACTCTGGGGGTACTAGTCTTTTGGTTCTAGGCATTGTGATGGTGTGAGGTCCTTGCCTTATAAACACCAAGAAAGCCCCCTGGAGTGTTTGTGAGATAGCTTGGGGCTTGTTGAGATTGCTGAGTTTCTTTAAGTAGTGGTCCCTGAAGTCCTTAGGCTCTTTAAGGTAGTTCTGTGGGTACTCACTTGCTTGGAAGTTCTTTGGCTTTCAAAGTGTTCTGAAAATGAGAATGCTCTTGGAACTTACAGTGGTCCCTTGGTATCTGCAGGGAATTTGTTCCAGAACCCCCTCATACACCAAAATCCACAGAAGGTCACATCTCTTAAATAGAATGGTGTAGCATTTGTACATAACTTATGCATATATTTTGGTCACCTCTAAATTACTTATGATAGCTAATACAATGTAAATGCTGCATAAATAGTTGTTATTGAGAATAATGACAAGACAAAAAGAGTCTGTGCATGTTCAGAACAGATGCAAGCTTTTTCCTCAAATGTTTTTCATTCATGCCTGGTTGAATCCATGAATGTGCAGCCCAAGGATATGAAGGGCTGATGGTACTGGCTGTCAGTTTCCTGAACAAATGGCACTAGAGGGAAGAAAAGGAGAAGCAGAGGCCGTTAAAGGTACTGGGTGCAGAGGGATTTGCTTTGCCCACCCCCTTCCGCCCAGTGGACTCTCAGGGCTCAGCACAGGTTGATGACCACCAAACCCATTTCTAATGTGAGTAGAGTGGACAGGTTTGGCCCCAGCAGCTCAGTGTCTGGCCCAGTATGTTCCCGTGAGCTGATTCTTCCACCCAAGATGATTATCTTTGAAAAACTCCATGGAGCAGCTAGACCTTGTATTCTTACAATTAGATCACTGAGGTGGAAGAGTGGCCCAGAAAATATGAAGGGGATCATGTCTCATATCTCAATCACTTGCAGAGCTTTGACACCCAGACTGGATAGTCATCAGCAGAAAAGTCTGGATGATGGTTTTCTTAGGAAATTAGACAGATTTTCATTCCTTGGAGATACCCATTGAAGGTGGGGCCTGGGGTTCAGGGTAGCTTGAGAGCTGGGGAAGTCAAGGTCCAGTTGGGGGTGACCACTTACTGTCTTTGGAAAACCCCCACATCTCAGCATTGCTATGCACACACGGAGGCTTGACTTAGTGACTCATCCTTAGGTCAGGAGACTGAGGGCAGAAACCTTCCTAGGCTTTGCCTTCTGTTATGGCACCATAGTCCTAGGCTGAAGGTTCTGCTCTGTGGGCAGCCAGGTTTCTGGGCTTGGTTAGGGTGGCTGAGAGGCAATTTATGAGTTGCAGTACTGGAGATGTTTACCCAGGAGACTGTTGGAGTATGCTGGAAGATGTGTGCATGGGAAGGATGTGACTTTGCAGAGCAGATGGGAGCTTAGGTAATGGGGAGCAGGGGATGGATGGAAGGTGGAGGAGTTGCAGCCCCTGATGGACAGGACATTATGGCCCTTTCAGTGCAGCATCCAGCTGGAGCATGCACAGGTGCAGGTGTGACAGACCAGCTTCCAGGCTCACTGGGCAGGCCCCTAGACAAAGAGTGGGCTGCTCCCATCAGGAAGGAGGTTGCTGGCTACCTCAGACTAAGAAACTGCCATCAGAGCCCCATAACTGGAAACCAGGCATTTATGGGGCTTTCTTCTTTAATTAGCAAGTAGCCTACTAGCACAGTGGTTCCAAGCAAGAGCTCTGGGACAGCTTGCCTGATGTGAACTGTAGTTTTTTCCATTCTCTAGCCATGTAAATCTTGAGTCAAATACTAACACTCTTTTGTGCCTTTGCTTGCTTATCTGTCAAATGGGCATCTTGATTCTATTAGAACTCAATTTATAAGACAAAATGAGAAGAGCATTAGTTAGAACATTTGAGGTCCCTGAGCAGTACTTGGCACATGGAGGCAGTCAGTGAATTCTAGCTATCAGTATTAATTGGAGACCCACTTTAACATCCCCGTGGCAGTCTGTGTCCAACTCACCTTTTAAGGACCTGTGGAAACATCTGCTCCTCTCAAACTTCTCCCATTTTTCTCAACTTTATTGCTCCTGAAATTTACTCGTTCCTTGTATGCCCCACTATTTCAACTTTTGGCAATGTTTGGGTTCCTTCTTATTTCCTGTAGAATTTCTTGTTGAGGCTGAATGGGGCTTCACATGGTGATGTGCTGTGCACTCTAAGTTGGCCAGAGAGCACTCACCCTGACCAGGCAGGCTGGCTGGGCTCCCAATTAGCATGTTTCACGATTGAGTGTTTCATGAGAATTCGAAGGCACGGGGAGAGTTTTTACAATAATGGGTGTCCAGAGAAGCAACACAAAGAATTTTCCTGCACAGTCTTAATGGCTGGCCTTGTGATCACAATTCATTAATGCAGAGGAGGTTATTAATGGCCAGGGAGGTGCTTGGATTTGTTCCGGGGAAGTGCTGGCCACAGGCGTGCAGGCGTGGCTGGGGACTGGAGAGCCGCGGGTTCATGCACTTAGCAAGGCTGACTCTAACTTGTGATTCTCTGTGCTGGGTGTGAGTTGGAGAATAATTACAGCTGCCAGGTGCAAACTTTCATAATTCACCGCATGCTCACGCTGCGGGAGTCATGCCTACTCTGCTGTACTGGGCTGAGCAGCCTGCAAGGTGGAGGCACCATAGCTGACTTTTCCAAAAGGGAGGAAGCAGGCTGCTGGGGCAACGCTGACTTGATGGGGACCCTCAGTCTCTGATGTGGTTCCCCAGAGTCAGACCTGAGGCCAGGGGACTGCAGCAGAGCAATGAGGTTAATCTGATCCCTTCTTTCCTCCCTCCCCAGGCCTTCCTGGAGAGGTGAGATGCCCTTAGCTGACCCAGGGGAGGCCCACTGACTGGGAGGAGTCCACAGGCAGATAGGCTGCAGCTGGAATCCTGGCCTCACTTCCTGGCTGAGGCTTGGGAGGCAGTGAGGACCCAAGGAAATGCTGTAGATATGGTATCTCCAATGTGCTCGCTCTAAGTGGGCACTCAATAGATGCTAGTAATTGGAGTAACAGTCCTGGTCCTGATGGAGTGTGTGAGGATGAGGAAGACAGTGGGCAGTCCCAAGAAAGGGTCAGATCATATCCTCCCCAAGGGCAAAGCTGCTTTGTGAACCAAGAACATGACCTTCCTGCTTTTGGCTTCTAGACCAGGCCAAAGCGCCCAGCTTCTGAGATGGAAGGGACTGTATTGTCAGTGAACATTTGCCCAGGAAGGCTGAACTAAGAATCAGAAATGATCTTTTCCTCCTCTGAACCCCTAAAAACATTTCCTCCACTTCTCTTCGGTTACTTTTCCCTTTGTGTTGTGATTAAGAACAAACAGAATTTAAAAAACAAAAACAAAAACAATTTCTATAGTAGTTTTCTTTCTTCTTTTTTGGTACTGGGGATTTAACCCAGAGGTGCTTACTCACTGAGCCACATTCTCAGCCCTTTTTATTTAGAGACAGGTCTCATTAAGTTGCTTAGGGTCTCACTAATTGGCTGAGGCTTTGAACTTGCGATCCTCCTGCCTTGGCCTCTGGAGCAGCTGGGATTACAGGTGTGTTCCACCATGCCTAGCAGTAGTTTTCTTGTGAAAGAGAATATGCATTAGAAAATTCATAAAGCATGCATCTAGAGTTTAATGAGAGATTTTGAGCACCTATGTTACCATCTTGCTTGTTCCCCAGAGCCCTGGACTCTATGGGCTTTGTTCCACTCAAGTCACCTTGCTGCTATCTAAATGCAACCACCCTGCTGATCTTCATGGTGAGATCGGTTTATCACTCACCATAGGCATTCTGAACCACTATAGTCTCAACTCTTTTTTGAAAAAAATATCTATATTTATATACTCATGTTTCACATAATGATGTTTTGATCAAAGACCCAATATGAGACAGTGGCCCCATAAGATGATATTGCCTGGTGGCATCATAGTGACAGTTTATGTCAGTACATTCTATGATGTTCACACAATGACAAAATTGCCTGAGGCTTGGTTTTCTCAGAACATATCCTGTTGTTAAATGATACATGATTGTATACAAGTGGAATCATACAGTGTGCATTTTTTTGGTATGTGTCTGGGTTCTTTGGCCCAGCATTATGTTAGTGAGATTTATCTATGTTATTAGGTTTAATCATAGATTCTTTATCATATCTCATACGTGGGATCATCTGTAAATTAAAACAATTTTCTCCTTTTTCTACAATCCTACACAGTTTTTTTCTTTTTCTGGTCTGGCTGTGCTGGTTAGAATGCCTAGTAGTCATCTATTCTTACTCACTTTTTATTTTATTTATTTTATATTTTTGAAATGGGGTTTAAAATATATAATGATTTCAGGCTCTCTCTCTTTATGTTGCTCAGACTGGCCTTGATCTTCTGGGCTTAAAGGATTCTCCTAACTCAACCTCCTTATATTCCTCTTGAATATAAGTGATGATAACAGGCATCTTTGACTTATTTTATTTTTAAAAAAGTTTTTTGAAGTATAATTCATATATCATTTGTAATTCATCCTCTAAAGTATACAGTTCAATGATTCACTGAATTGTGCAAGCATCACTCAGTTTTAGAATATTTTTATCACCCTGTACCCATTGGCAGTCATTTCCCATTCCTACCTACTTCCCTAGTCCTGAATAACCACATATCATCTCCCTGCCTCTCTAGATGGTGGGCATTTTGCTCTTGCTGTCATGACCATTTTGTATGAATGGAAGCGTAGAATACCCTGTCTTTGTACATGTAGATCCAACCTGTCCTTGTTTTATGCTTGCTTTCTTGGGGAAGCTTTCAGGGTGTTACAGTTACATTTATTTTTTCAGGATACCCTTTATTGAGTGAAGATACTTTCTTCTTGTCTTGGGTTTATTTTACAAAAATCATGAATATGAATGGATGCTGAATTTCATCACATACTTTTTCTGCAGCTGTTGAGATGACTGCATGATTTTACTTTCTCAACACATTAATGTGATGACTTATATTGATTGATTTTTTTACAATGTTAAGTCAACTGCATGATCCTAAGATAAACCCAAATTAGATGTGACATGTTATCCTTTTTATAGGTTCTGGATTTGGTTGGCTAATATTTTTCTTTAGGATTTTTGCATTTATGATCATGAGGATATTGGTCTGTGATTTTCTTTTCTTATAATCTCCAAACCATATTTTTGTACAGTTTTACTTAACTGTGGTTGATCCAAATATTAGTATAGCTGTCCTTTGGTATCTGAGGGGGTTGGATTCCTTTATCCCATCAGAACACCAAAATTCATGGTTACTGAAGTCCCTTATATGAAATGGTATAGATTTTCATATAACCTATGCACAGCCTTCAGTATACTTAGTTTCTTGATTACTTATAATATCTAAATGCCAGGTAAATATTTGATATACAATATAAACAACATTTGTGTTGTTTAGCGAATAATAACAATAAAAGGTTTGTAAATGTTCAGTACAGAAGCAATGTTTTTTTTCCCTTCAATGTGTCTCTTAGAAGAAACCCTGGCAACCAGGTGCGGTGGTGTACACCTGTAATCCCAGTGGCTCAGGAGACGGAGTAGGAGGATCGCTAGTTCAAAGCCAGCCTCAGCAAAAGCGAGGCACTAAGCAACTCAGTGAGACCGTGTCTCTAAATAAAATACAAAATAGGGGTGGGGATGTGGCTCAGTGGCCAGGTGCTCCTGAGTTCAATTCCCAGTATTCCCATCCCCACCAATAAAAAAGGAGACAGTGACCCTGCACCTGCACAGCTGATCATCTGCTAAACCCCTGAAGCCTCAGCTCTCCTTTTATCATTCTGTATCTATTGAGAACCTCAGACTGCACCAAAGACTCAGCACTCATTAAGGAATTAGGAACTGGCAGTCTGGGGGTGGACTTAGAGAGACAGGTCAAACATGAATCCTGCAAGGTGACACAATAATGTGCTCTTATGGAGGCAAACAAGGGCATGAGAAGTGTGGGGAAGCCCAGAGGAAGGGTGGATTCTTTCTGGAGAAGAATGAGGAAGGCCTTCTAGAGATGCTTGAGTTGGGCTTGAAGGAAGCATAGGAGCTGTCCAGTAGGTGGGAGCCCTCTGGAGGAGAGAAGGCATGAGAGAAGGCATGAGAATAGCATGGAGCCTGGCAGTGCTGTCTGCCTTTCATCACCTGGTCAACTAGGGCACTTTCTAGTGCACAACTAGGCACTCCTTGCCTGTGAAATGAGAGTCATAATGGCCATGCATAGTGGTTCTGTGATCAGTAGGGCATGTACCTCTGCCTGGTCCATCCACATGTCCGGTAAGTGCTGACAATTGTTAAGGTCAAGTCAAGGCTGAGAGGTCACTTGGGATTTGATTAGGAATTGGGTTTGGCTCTCTGGGGCAGAGGACCTGCGTCCTGCAAAACATTTGCTTCCTAAGGGAAGGGCCTTGCAACATCCAGGACATAGTGACTGATGTTTGTGGTGTATGGGTCATTCCTAGTATTCCAAGAAAGCAGCACAACCACACAGGGGCCCCTGGACTGTTTCTGAGGGTACAGGTACTTGGAGAGCAGAGAACCAGAGGGACAGAATATGGTCATTCTTCATGGGGAAAGTGGATGGCTCAGCCCCAACCCCCTCCATGCCTATCTGATGTCAGGAAGACGGGGGTCAGGTTAGTCAGCTTTCTATTATTGTGACAAAATACCTGAGATACTTAACTCAAAAGAAAGAAAGGTTTATTTTGGCTCGTGGTTTTAGAAGTTTCAGTCCATGGCCAATTGGCCTGATTGCTTTGGGCCTGTGGCTGCATAATACTTCATGGTGGGAGCATGTGGTGGAGGAGGTCTGTTTACCTCATAGTGGCTGAGAAACAAAGAGAGAGGAAGAGGAGGAGCTAGGGTCATCATACCCCTTTCAAGGGCATACTCCCAATGACCTAACTTCCTCCCACTAGGCCCCACTCCTTAAAGGTTCTAACACCTCCCAACAGCACCAGAACTGGAGACCAAGCTTTAGTACCAGGGCGTTGGTGGACAATCAAGATCTAAACTGTGGCAGGGTTGGAGAATCAAGCACTTAGGATTTGTAAGAAATCTCTTGTTGAACATCTCTGGAGAAGAGGTAGGACCGTCCAAGATCACATAGTATATCTGTCAGAGGCAGGGCAAGTAAGGTGGTTCCCTCTGATCCCCCAATATTGATTCTATTCCTTTGACAGGCACCACTGTCATCTTCTGGCTTGAAAAATTGCAGTTCATTTTCTGAGAAGTCATGTCTTGTGGGTGCTGATGAGTTTGCCCTTCCTGTTAAATCAATGGGGCCCTGGAGTTCAGGGAGCTGAGCAGAAGGCTTTAGGCTGGTGCCACTGGCACAGGATGCAGTAGGAGAAGTGCCCTGTCCTATGCACATTCTGGCTGTCACTGGGAGGGAGGGCAATGCTCACTGGCATCTGAATGCTCAGAACATGTGTCACTGCAGGTGCTGTGGCTGTGCCAGGGGTCCTTGGATCTGGAGGCTGCCTGCATTACTTGTTTAACCCTACAAAGACATCCAGTCAGAAATAGGACACTTGTCCTCATCCTGAGACTATGTCACAGCAGAAGGCTGTGGCTGGCGTGATTAGTGGAACTGGCTCCCAGTGGTTGCTGAGTGAGTAAAGGAATGTTGAGAAGATGATCTTAACTGTAATAGGTAGAATTAAGACAGGGGTTGAGCTGGGATTGATTCTACCAAAAGACCTGCAAATTAGCCTGAGGTTTTTGGCATTAATTAGATTGGGGAATTCTGTCCTGCCATACCTTTTCTTTTTATGTAGTATTGATGAGACTTGGAACACATCAGCTTGGTCAGGAAGGGCAGATTCTCCCTCCCATTCTCCCTTCCTCAAATATTCATAGAGTGTTTACTTTGTACTAAGATGGGACAGGCTGGTTCTGGCATCGGAGGTGAATGTAGCGTTGGGGAAGGGAGTTCATAGGAGCAAGAAAAAGCACTTCTGGCATTTTGTGGTAGAAGACAATGCTTCCACGTTTGGATCTGTCCTTGCAGTGCATTTGATTGTTATGAGCATGCTTAGTTAGCCACAACATCTAAGAGCATGCTTAAACACTGTGGGCATCTGCCAGCAGCCCCACTTAAACTCTCCTTGTGAACTATAAGAAACTGGTGTCATAATTTCCCCAAACAGGTAAATTCATTTATCTATTTTATCATAAAATAAAAAGAAATGAACTGTGGCATTAGTGTTCAATGTCCCATAAGTCCATGTATTCCTGTTCTTGCTCATTTAACCCCGAATATTCAACAAGGAAAGTGCAACAGAGCTCAGTCTACCACCCGCATCAAATCTCACGTACCTTTACGATGAAAATGTGCTATTGGCAGAGACGAGACAGAGCTAACTTAATTTTTCCTGTCAGTCTCTGTAGTAGATCAATTAAACTGCCAAGGAGATCAAATATTTCAGACTGTATTTATTACATTAAGTATTTATGTTCAAGTCAAGCCTTTAAAGCATGATGTCATAGAGGGATAGAGGCCGATTAGATCAATTCAGCAGAATTTTCTGTAACTTAATGGAAATCTAATTGTGTGTTTTAATTTAGTATCCAGGAGGTAGTATGCTCTCCAAACAAAACAATTCTCAGTCTGTGTTTAAGGACTAGATGGCTCTTGCATAGAATTTGGTGGTGGCATGAGTTGTCTGGGTAGCCTTTTGGGGAGTTCACGGGTGGGGTTTTGGTTGGGTCCCATTCAAAGGGACTAGTTGGCTTCAGTTCCCACAGAATGAGAGATGGATGGAATGCTCCTGGGTGGATTTCATGGTGTGTCTTCAGCTCAATGTTTGTATTAATACTTCAAGTGCACTCTGCGGCCTGTAGCTGTCTGAGTTTTCGCTGGGTGCTGAGGATATAGTCTTTATTTCCTAGCATCTTCAGTGAGTCTCTGTTCTAAAGGAGAACATCTGTTCCCATTGTCTGAAGAGAGAAGGCAGGAACATACACCTCACAAAAGGACATACTTTTTGTGAGAGTAATACCTGGTCACTGTAGAAAAGGTGGAAAATACAGTAGGATGCAAATGAGAAATCATTTATAGTCTTACAACCCATAATCAACCACTGTATTTTGGCATTAGCATATGCTAATATCCATATTTAATCCTACTTGTAACTATATGTATTCACATTTATATCACTGATAAATATATTTTGTAACTTGTAAATTAAACAAATTTAGATTTATAAATATTTTCTATTTCTAGTAGATATTTCTATCTGTAATAAATGTATGTACATCTATAATTTTAAATTAATATGGCATATAGATGTACATATACATATACACATACACACCGTGTGTATGAATCAGGCTTTTGCATCCATGGATTCAACCGACCACAGATCAAAAATATTTGAAAAAAATGTCTTTACTGAACATGCACAGACTTTTGTTCCTGTCATTACTCCCTAAAAATACAGGATGGCTATTTACATAACTATTACATTGCATTAGGTATTATAAATCATCTAGAGAGGATCTAAAGTATATGGGAGGATGTGTACAAATTATGCCATTTTATATAAGGGCCTTGAGCATCCATGAATTTGGATATTCTCAGGGGATGCTGGAAAAAATGTGCTGTTTCTTCCTTCCACATCCAAAAATCCTGGGCTACTGTAACAAAATACTGTATATGGGGTGGCTTATAAACAATGAAGCTTTATTTCTCACAGTTCTTGAGTCACTGTTCTCCAGGATCAAAGTGCTGGCAAGTTTGGTGTATGGTGAGGGCCCGCTTCCTGGTTCACAGGGAGACTCTCCTTTCTGTGTTTGCATCTGGTGGAAGAGACAAGACAACTCTCTGTAAGGGCCCTAATCCATGAGGACTCTGCCCTTACGGTCTAATGACCTCCAAAGTCTTCTCTCTCCAGCCCATCACCTTGTGATTAGGATTCCAGCATATGAATTTTGGGGGGACACACATTTCAATCCACAGTATGTCTGTGTATACATATATATATCAAAATTGGATTATGTTGACTTACTGTTTTTTACCCTGTTTTTTAAACTACTGTTTTATTGGTGTCTTTTATATGGCACTAAACATCCTCCTACAATATAGTTTTGTCATAGATGCAGCATCTTCTATATAGGTCACTTAGCTAATTTCCTATTATTGGGTCATTAGGCTATTTATAATTTTTCATTATTATATGCTACTCAGGGATAACTTTCTTTGTAGTTAATTTAATTTTAGTCCACTCATGATTATAGATTTTTGATATAAACCAAAACCAAAACCAAAAACCCCAAAACAAAACCAAAAACCCAAACTCAAACCCAAACCCAAACCAAATACCATCCTCTTGCTACTCCCTTCTAGATCCTAAAGTCTGGAAATCTGGTAATTAGAAGATGGGGCATTGAATTGGTTAGTTTGCTCCTCAAAACTGTCTGGTGAGCTATTGTTACTGAGATTATTGAGAAATCAAGAGTTAGTTTTAAAAGAATCCTATTTGTGGAAGTCAAGTTTTTCTTTGTTAAAAAGTGGTTGTAGGCAAATCTATGAAAAAAAAGTGTTCAACATCATTGGCAATTAGGGAAATGCAAATCAAACCTACACTGAGATCTCATCTCACACAAGTCAGAATGACCATTATCAAGAATACAAACAATAAGAAATGCTGGAGAGGTTATGGAAAACAAGGAATACTTTTACACTGGTGGTAAAATTATAAAGTAGTACAACCTCTATGGAAATCAGTATAAAGTTTCCTCAAAAGATTAGGGATGACCCAGCTATACCACTTCTCAATATTTATACTATAGAATTAAAGTCATCATACTGGGGTGAACATGCATATCCATGTTTTAGCAGCATAATTCACAATAGCCATACTATGGAACCAGCCCAAGTGTCCATGAATAAATGGATGGATAAAGCAAATGAGGACTATACACACAATGGAGTTTTATTCAGCCATGAACAAAATAAAATTATGTCATTTGCAGGAAAATGGATAGAACTAGAGACCCTTACGTTAAGTGAAATAAGCCAAACTCAGAAGGTCAATGGTCATATGTTTTCTTTCTTATGTGAAAGCTAGAGAAGAAAGGTGTGTGTGGAAGTGGGGAACTCATGAAAATAAAAGGGAGATCAATAGAATAGAGGGTAGGAGGTGGGGAGGGAGGGGGAAAGTGCTGGGAATGGTATTGGCCAAATTATATTGTTATATTGTCTGAATGTATGTAACAGCAAATCTCACCATTATGTACAAATAGAGTGCACTAATAAAAATATGGAAAATGGTAAAAAACATGGTTGTAAGATTTAAGAGAGATAGATGTTGCTTGTTGGACAATTGAGATCAATATGTATATGTGTTTAGCTTACTGGAGTTTACATTCCCTCCTTTTCCCTAGGATGGTGACAGAGGTGTCTGTTGATGGGAGACTTAGGGCATGGTCTGAATACCACAGAGAAGAGGAAGACTTTGCCTTCCCCTTTCCTGCAGGTTCTTCCCCTTTCCTGCAGGTTGTCTTTTTGTGATGGGCTTATTTCATGGCCTGAAGTTTCATCCATATTGAAGGCAATCTGACTGTACGGGGTCACAGCGAGCTTCCTGTAAAGTCATCTTGATTCCATGCTCACTGCTGAGCCATGTCTCCCTTTGGACAGTGGGTCCTTGGGTGTAGATCATAGACTTTGGACTTCTTTCTGTTAAGTATCATCTCATTAGACTTGTCTCCTGTTTGCTCTTGCTTTTGTCTATGACGCAGATGGCCTCTCTGTCTTGCCCACATCTCCATCTTGGATAGACACATCTTGCGTGCCCTCATCCAGGTCAGTGCAGGGTAGAAGGCTGGCCTTTCCACTCCCTGAGGACCTCCCTGCAGGTTTCCAGTGCTTCATTTGTCAGCATTCCTGGCTGTGGCTGTTTAGACATTGGTGAATCCACTTATAAGCCTTCTCCCCAGGTGTCCCGCTAGGGTAGTAGGCAAAGCATGGGCCTTGGCTCCTTTGATGGATATGTTAGCTGCTGTCCAGACTTGGGGCTCAGGCACTGGCTCAAGGAAGGTGTGAGAACCATGCAATGCTTCCTCTGTCAAAGACACGGTGGGTGGCTTGGGTTGAGGGTGTCAGCCCGTGGATGTGACACTGTGTGTGGTCACATTGTGACACATCTCCATAATTTTTTCATCTTGTAATACTGAAATTCAGTGTTTATTAAACATTAACACCGCGTTCACCACTCACCTCACTTTTCTACTTTCTGTCTCTATGAATTTGTTTATTCTAGATATTTCTTATGAGTAGAACTACTTGTCTTTTTGTGATGGGCTTATTTCATGTCCTGAAGTTTCATCCATATTGAAGTTGACATGCCCTTCTTTTTAAGCCTTGATGTTATTCCATTGTGTACATGACCCTTAGAGGTTTTTTTGGGGGGGCGTGGGAAGGGGTACTGGGGATTGAATTCAGGGGCACTTGACCACTGAGCCACATCCCCAGCCCTATTTTGTATTTTGTTTAGAGACAGGGTGAGTTGAATTGCTTAGTGCCTCGCTTTTGCTGATGCTCATTTTGAACTCATGATCCTCCTGCTTCAGCCTCCTGAGCTGCTGTAATTACAGGCATGTGCCACTGTGCCAGCTCTTAGAGTTTTTAACCACAGAATTCTTGCTTCATGGGTCCTTATTTCCCCCATCTGTCTAGTGTTGGGGGTGGAATATGAACCAGGCCATGTGTACAGACTCTTCTTTCTGTCACAGCTTTGGTACTGTGAATTAATTTGTTTATCTTAACTTCCAAATCTGGGCTTTAAGGACCAGGAGTAGAGTTATCAGTGGCTTTCTTGGTGGCCACTGCAGGTGTGACTTAGCAGTTGCAGACTGTGGCCCAGGGAAAGGAGCTTTGTCACCTCTGTATCTTGTCACCTTAGTCATTGTCACTATCTAGTCACAGAGCATTTAACTTACCATTTGATGCTTACATTGGAGCAAGACCTAGGCTGGTAGCAAAACCTGTCTTGGGCAACCTGACACCAGGCAGACTGTCCAGGGATGAGCCTGAGGCCCTTCCAAGTCCCTAACAAACCTGTCCCCAGCCATACTGCCCTGGGACCTTCAATATGTGTGGTTCTTAGCTCCCCAGCCATTGGTAGCACCCCTCTTGGATATGTCAGGCATCATCTTCAGTCTTCTTTTTAACTTTTATTTAAAATTAAACTTATGTTTCTGAGTTTAAAAGAAATTCATGATTATTGTAGAAAAGTGAGGAAAATCTGAAACAGACAGAAAAATACAAATCATTAGCATCCTCCTCCCAAGAGGGGACACCATCCTTAATATTTTGGTCTCTTCACACCTTAGGTTCTCTTTGTCAGTGAGTAAGTACCCTTTTGGGAGGAAAAATAGGAGGGAGAGAAAAAGCCTCCCCATGAAGGTGGGTCTTAGTCCTCAGGAAGACTCTTGGCTCATGGTGCCAGCATAAACATCCTTCCCAGAAAAATTGTGACTCCCCCTAGGGGCCTCTCTCTGTGCCTGGTGTCAGTGCATGGCTATGTCTGTGAAGGAGCCATTAGGAGCTGTGGAACAGTCAGGACTGGGATTCCATTGAATGCACACTAGGCTAGAAGCCAGCCAGATGCACAGGGCAGGGGAAGTGTATACCTTCAAAATTCCTTGTACACTGGCCTCGGTGATGTGTCTTACATTCATCTCAGATCTGCTTTACCTGCTGTATTAGCCATTCAGTCGAAACTGAGGGAGAAAGGGTGGCTGCATTTAAACCTCCCCTTGTTCTAAGGCCACTAGAGGTTGCCAGTCCTACTTCTGCCATGAACTGTGCAAACTTGGAGCTCAGTTTCCTGATATGGAGGGTGGAGATGAGTAATGCCCACCCCTCTTGGGGGAGGGGAATAATGGTGACAACAGGTGACGGTGGGTTGTGGTTGAGGTGAGCTTCCTTTTGCCTCTGAGAAAGATGATCAAAAAGGGGAAAGATCCTCAAATGTGTTTGAGAGGAAAAAAAGAGGCCTGGCCCTGGCACTGGGAAGCTTGGCTCTGGGAAATGAGGGTGGGGGTATTCCAGCAGGCATAGCTGATGCTGCTGAGGCTGCCCCTGAAGGCTGATCTCTACAGGTGAGTGCCAAGTCTGGGTGGCTTTGAAGGCCCTGGTGGGCATGGGCTTTGTGTCTCATGGTCACTGTCCCCAGGTGGCCCACGGAAGTATTCCAGACCATGCTCAGAAAGGCAGGATAACAGCACAAAGCTCATCATCAGCATGCAGGCATGCCCAAGACAGAAGGGGAGTTGGGGACACAGTGGTCCTCTTCTTGGTGTGGACCTCAGCTCTTGCTTGAGATCTCTTCAGAAATTCTAGTGCAACATGTCATATCTACCACAACCATCAGCCAAGAGGCAACACGTGGGTGAGGATAAACCTGGGCCTGAACCTACACTAAGTGCTTTGCAAACCAATTGCCTAAGAGACTCTCAAAGCCCAATTCTCCATATCCTTGAGCTATAAATAATAGCTAATAGTTCTGCTGATGGAATGGTTAGGTCCAAATAACTCAGTAAGTATTTATGTCCCTAGAACTTCATACCCATTTTAAAAATACATTGTTTTGAAGGAAACTAACATTTCCTTTTCATTTCTAAGTAGCTACTGTTCGTTTGTATTGGAATTGTGTACCTGATGGTCTTTGTTTAGTGTCTCTAGTCTTGGAGTCTTGGATGCCACTGCCCTCACTTTGTATTCTGCATGGAATCTCATGTGGTGCTTGCAAAATCCCATTTCACAAAAATATGACACCCTGAAAAGGAATACAGCACAATCTTATGTTGAAATGTGAACTTCTTGCATGGCAGCCGACAGATGTGGCTGGTTTCCCTCCAGTATTTGAAATGTCCTTGCACTGCCTTACAGTGAGTTCTTAGGTGTGTCTTGGTACATAGTTTGGGAGTGTGGCTCTGCATTGGATCTGAATAATGACGTATGATGTGGGTCTTATCCCATTTTATAGAAGTCAAGGCTCAGAGTAGCCAAGATCTCTGCATAAGACCACATAGCTGGATGTTGGGGGAGACAGGACTGACCAGGCCTCTTTGGTGCTCTGATAATCCTTTGGAATATCAACTGGATCTCTTGAGTTGTATATCTTGGGGTTTTGAGCACTTGCCCTTCCTTTGGTGTCTGAAGCCAAATGGATTCAACTTCCCTCTTTCAGGCCTTAGACCCTTCTCCCCCCGTCAAGCCTCTCAGGAGACAGAGTGTGGACAATGATGAAACCTGTTGTTTTTTCTTCCTCCAGGAGGTCCACTGTGTTCTTGCTGTGTCCCAGACCCCATGGGGCTCTCCTTCCTCCCCACCTACGGCTGTCAGAGTAACCGCACGGCCAGCGTGGCTGCCCTGCGCATGAAGGCCCGCGAGCATTCGGAAGCTGTTCTGCAGTCGGCCAACCTCCTGCCATCTACCAGCAGCAGCCCCAGCCCTGCTGCCAAGCCAGCTCCCTCTGACAGCAGCCAGGACAAGACCCCTCCCACCAAGGAACAGAGTGAGGGAGAGAAGAGTGTATGAGGGTCCAGAGTGCCCCAACCTGCCGTGTCGTCCTCCCTGCCCTCCTGCTTCTCCAAACCTTAGCCCTGCAAAATCTCCGACACAGCAAGGGGAGGCCTCTGCCTGGGGCTCCTTGTGGACCCAGGACAGGATATCAAGACCCACAGCTCCCTTGGTGCCTGGGGAGTCTTATAGTGTGGCTGTGTTGTTCTGGCTTCTTTGGTGACAGGTCCTGATGGTCCTTGGTAGCACCAGAGTCCCTTCTGTGGTAAGACCCCTGAGTTTCCATCCAGACCCATAAGTCTTGGTGGGGAGGCAGATTTGCTTACCCATCACCTTTCCTGTCCCCTTCCCAGGCCACCTTTGCAGGTCTTCTCAACCCCAAGAACTCTGGCAGGGTCATCCTCGAGAGACATCCAGGGCTGACGTCTCATGATATGAAATGAGACTGTCCCTATCACATTAAGAACCACAGAACTGGTAGAATCTCAAACAACTCTTGGCTCAGGCTAGACAAGCAGTAAACCCTTTTCTCTTGTTGGAGCATATTGGTTGTGGGCTTGGTTAGAAGGGGACAAATGTGGGGTGGGGAAGGGCTGATAAGACATAGCCTGCTCCAGGGGTACGTGGTGCTCTCTCCTAGCAGCTCTCACTCGGGCACATCTGGCCAGAGAGGCTGGGCCAATCAGACTGGCCATGGGTTCCATGAACTGAGGGCCACCATCTTGACACTGGGGGGCACAGAGCAACTGAATTATCCACCTGTTTGTTGGTCCTGCCTCTCTCCTGGAAAGACCTGGAGGTTGGTGGGAAGTTGATCAACTGGAAGGCAACTGTCTGGCCCAGGAAAGGGGGAAGAAGCCCCTAGGAACACCTCTGAAATACTCACTTCATCTGGATGAACCACCTTTCCTTAAATCCCTGGCACATGGAGGGGATCTCCAGTGGTGATGCTTTTCTTTTCTTTTCTTTCTTTTTTAAATCTGGGGAAATAAAACGTTGCAAACAAGATGAGACAGAAATGGTGCATGTGCAGAGAGGAAGCCTGGGGAAGACGGCTTCCTTGTGGTGTGAAGAGAATTCCAAAGGGCCAAATTTCATGGAGGTTTTGGTTTCTGTCTACAGTGGCCATTTCTCTCGTGTGGGTGGTAACCTTGAGGAGATCGAAGGGGAGATGTGCAATAGCATGAGCCCGCCCCTCGCCCGGTACCTGAAAGGTTGCGGTTTTTGGTGGCTTTTGCTGATGGTGTCCCCATGCAAATTGTCATTGTTTTTATGATGATTGCTTTCATTTCAGTTGTAATCAAAATGTTATACTTTCAGATCCACCTTTTAAGCCTCCCCCAGAACCTCCATACTCCTGAGTGTATCGTGCCTCGTCTATGATTACTGCAAAGCATTTGATAAAACATACTGTCTCCTTTAAAGAAAAAAAAAAAATCAAACCCTTCTTCCTGCTGTATTTTGCTTGTTGAGTACAAAGATGAAACGATTTGCCAAAACCCGGCAAAGTCGCTTCCGTTTCCCTGTAATTACGAATGTTCAGTTGAGCGATGTAAGCTCAAGCCCTTACGCACACTAACTCTTCAATCTAATTGTTTGATTAAACTCGTATTTCCTCCAGAAAGGTACATAAATAAGTGAACTGTTGGGCAAATTAAGAATACTTAACAGCATTGCATCCGAAAAGTAGTTACGCTGATTAAATTTTGTGTCCTTGAGGACTTTCAGGAAATTACTTTTGATCGTCAATAACACAATTAAGTAAACTACACACACATTAGCATGAATAATTGATAAGAAATTATGTATTACCACGAAGCACTGATTTAATAATTCATGACGCGACACTCCAGTGACTGTGCAAAACTCGGTAACATCGAAAAGTCTGCCTGACGTTACGGAAAGAAAGGAAAAAAAAAAAAAGCAAGCGCCAAACCTCTGCAGAGATATTGAGTACTTAGTTTTGTTGTACAAAGGCAAAAGTAACTGATGCATGATGTAGTTTCTGTTTGTTTAAATACCCAAATAAATTTAGAAGAGTTAAAAGAAAAACCTAAAAAAAACTCAGGTCCTCTCTTTGTTTCTCCTGGCCCTGGGGCTGCAGGGCTGGGTGGAGTCTGTTCTTTCTGATTCTCCACTTTGGTGGTTGTGCAAATGGAAACCTTTTAGAAACTTCCAAGAGGAGAGCTTTGAGGCCTTGGCTGAAAGCTCTAGCAGATGCAGCCACAAAACAGAGGTCTCAATGCAAGACAAGAGCCCTCCCCAGGTGCCCAAGCATGCAGAAGTCAGTCCTTCTGTCCCAGGTGGGTGGACATAGCCTTGCCAGATCCCCTTTATGGTCGTCCTTGGTGAAGTAATCTTTTGGGCAGTCATCTCTGGAGCCTCAAGAGTTTGCCCTGTCTGCAGAAGTTCATAATGTGACCATAAAAAGGCAGTCAGGCATCAGTCTGGGAAGGAGGTGCGAGCCCCAGGGATTGATTGATTAATTATTATTCTTCATTTATTAGTTGAAGCACTCTGAAGAGCATGCCTTAATGCACTCCAGGTTATGGGAATGGAGCCTGGAAACCGCTGAAGTCAAGACAGGGGCAGCAGCTTCCTCATCCAGGATGGTGGCCCTGAAAGGAGGCACAAAAGTGGGGGTGACAGGGTGTAGGGTGAGGGGTCTTGGTATAGGACACTGCAGGACTCACGGGTTTCCTTCTCCATTCCTCAGCTGGTGCTTTGTTTAGGAATATCCAGCACTTGGCTTCTCTACTGGGTGGAAAGAGCTTCCTTAGACTCTGCTACGGCCTCATTGGCTGGGAACTTTGCCTAGATTAGCTCAATTAATACCAAAAATCAGCCCATAAGGTTGAGCATCACTAATCTGAAAATCCAAAGTCCAAAATTTCTCCCAAATCTAAGGCTTTTTGGGTACCAACATGACACCATGAGTGGAAAATTTCACATGAAACTCTGTTTCATGCACAAAATTATTAAAAATATTGTATGAAATTACCTTCAGGCTATTTGTGTAAAGTGTATATGAAACACATGAATTTTGTGGTTAGACTTGGGTCCTCTCCCCCAAGATATCTATTATGTTTATGCAAATACTTCAAAATTTGAAAAAAAAAAAACCCAAAGCAAAATCTGAAACACTTCTGGTCCCAAGTATTTTGGATAAGCGATACTCAACCTAGGTTACTGTTCCCATTTCACAGATACAGAAACTGAGGCACAGGAGGGTTGGGCAATTTCTCTAAAGTGAAATGGGTTGTAGCCTCCAATAAGGAAGAGGGAGAGCTTAGCCCCTTCCCCTGTCACACAGCAAGTGCTTAATAGATGAATTGATGAAATTAACTAGGTGGGGTCTTTAAGGGTGATGGATACCTATGAGGGCCTGTTGAATCAGACACATTTGATAGATTGTGAAGAGTGGGTAACTCTCTTTGCCTTTGCTTGCCATTTGTGGGCTCTGTCCTGAGTGGGCTTGTGGGAAGGAAGGATGGACCACTCCAAGGTCTTGTCAGACTCCACTCAGCATTTCTCTCCCCTTGGTCTGGCCTGGCAGGGGCAGAGATCAGCCTGCCCCCAGTTGATCTCTGTTTGGATCAGTGTACCTGACCTCAGGGTGTGTATCAGTCTGTCCCAGAAAAGGCCCAGTAGGGATTCCCAACATGGATGGTGCCCAGAACTCCTGGGTCCCTCCTGGGTTTTTCTAGAGAGGTCACCAAGAAGGGGCCTGAGACTCAACCAATCCACATAATGGACACTCTTCTTAAATTTCTAACTTCACCAGAAAAAATGAAACATTTGTTGTTGTTTCTGGTTTTGTTCTTGTGGTGCTGGGAATGAAACCCAGGTTCTGCACGTACTTGGCAAGCACTCTACCAAGTGAGCTACATTCGCAGCCTCAAAACGAAACTTTGACAAACTCAGCCTGGCTGAAGCAGTGAAGAGCATATTCTGCCTGTTTGAAACCCCAACTCTTAAGGATGTGTGACTCTGGGCAAGTCATGGAACCGTTCTGTGCTTTGATTCTCTTACTAATAATGGCAGCAGCCTCCTAGGGTTCTTTTTTTTTTTGGTACTGGAGATTGAACTCAGGGACACTTGACCACTGAGCCACATCCCCAGCCCTATTTTGTGTTTTATGTAGAGACAGAGTCTCACTGAGTTGCTTAGCGCCTCGCCATTGCTGAGGCTGGCTTTGAACTCGCGATTCTCCTGTCTCAGCCTCCCTAAGTGCTGGGATTACAGGCTTGCGCCACCGCGCCCGGCTCCTCCTAGGGTTCTTTGAAGATTGAATGAATCAATAGCTCAATGGTGCCTGGCACAGAGGAAGTGCAATATGAAGCCTAGCTCTCTTCCTGCCAAGCCTCACACACATCAAAGGCTTGAAGATGTTTTTCAGATGAAAACTTTAATGTTCTCAAGAAGGAAACAGGATGGGTGGGCTTCCAGAGGGAGTTGGGATGGCTGCACCCAGTCCCTGAACAAATCACTGGGCCTCAGAAGGGCCAGACTTCCAGGAGGGGGTGTGTGCTTAGGCTCCAAGGATGCAGAAGGCACCTGAGTACTTGAATGGGAACCTGTGGTACCCAAATTTAAAACCAGTATAAGTCAGAAAGATACCGGATGATCTCATGGAGCTCTAGTGGGACAGACACCAAGAACCAGGAGGCTGAGATGCTGTCTCCTTTCCAGTGCTCTCTGGCTCTCTCCTCTGTCCCCCTGCAGAGCTGTGCCTTTATCTCTCCAGAGCTTCACTCAGGTTTTAGCCCAGACATTGACTGGTTCACTGTGGTTTGGATCTCCCCCCCTTACAGAGTGAATGTGATTGGTCGTAACTTGGGTGGGGTAAACATCTCTGGTCCAATAGGGTGTGGACAATCATGGCTCCTCTGGCCCTGCCCTGCCTGGGAAGGGAACTTTATTATAGTTTAGATATGAGGGTGTCCTCCAAAAGTTCATGTGTGAGACAATGTGACAATTTTCAGAGGTGAAATGATCAGATGATGAGAGGTATAACCACCAATATGGATTACCTGGGGGGTAACTGTAGAGGGCCCGGTCACACAAGTGTGGTTACAGGGAGAGCTGCAAGGCTGAACAGGTGGAACACCCTGTTCTCTCTGGTCTTGAAACACCAAGACTTGGCCATGGCCCCTTGCCAACTGACGTGCCCGGAGACTTCTCTCCCCCTGGCCCCGGCTCTTTGCCAACTGATATGTCTGAACTTCTCTTCTTCTGACCTCAGCTTCTTGCTGGCTTCCCCTAGCCCCGGACTGACACTGGCCCCGGCTTCAGGCCAACTGACATGGCTGGGGATGACCTTTTAGGTAACTGGTTAAAAATTGATTAGGTTATCCTCTGGTTGGACACTCTTATGTATATAAGAGGATAACTTAATTATATCCTGTAATCCAATAAACCTTGGAGCTGTGTCAAGAATTCCAGACTGATTCCAGATTCCATTGGCACCCCCACACTCGCCTCCTGTCGGACCACCCTGTTCCAGAAATTCTCAACAGTAACTACAGGCAGGTAGGGTGTGGTTGGAGGACGTAGATCACCAGGGTTCTTCCTTGGTGAGTGGAGCTCTCTCTCTTCTGCCTGGTGGCCCTGTCCTGAGCTGCTTTCCTCCACTTTGCCCTTCCATAGCGATGTTCCGCCTCACCTCAGGCCCAGAGCTATATTGTTGGCCAGTTATGGATTGAGCCTCTGAAACCTTGAGCCAAAATAAACTTTTCCTTCTCTACGTTGTTCTTGTCGGGTGTACTGGTCACAGCAATGCAAAAGCTGACTAAAATAGATGTCTTTCTCAAGGATGTGGGCAGACACCCAGAATATGCCCACTCACGGAAGGCCGCACCAGAGAGAGAGAAGGGCAGACACACAGAAGACCTAGGTCCTGCTGGGGCAGGTGATGAGCAAGGACACTATGTTCCTTAAGGACAGATACTGCAAAGAACTTGTTAGAGTCATTTAAAAAAATGGCAGTACAGCTCTATTCTGAACTCTCCTCCTGGATGCAGTCAATCTACTTCTGGAAAATTCATCATTTTTTTGCTCTGCAGACTTGGCCAAACACTTTCTATGGCAACTGCTATGAACTGGTGTACAAACATGAGATGTGGGCATGTCTAGTCCTGCACCCAGTTGGCTTATGAACCCTGGGGCTGTATAATACCCCTGAGCTATCTATCATTAGTTGCCCATCTAATGACAACACAGTTCTTCCTGCTGAGTTTGGACAATGGGGCCCTAGCACCAACTGCTGTCTGAGGGGGACTATGTACAATGTGCCGGGCCCACAAGAGTTGGGGGTCTGCAGTCTCTGTGTCTAAGAGCAGAGGTGGCCCCTCCTCCCTCCCAGTGTGAGCTGTTCTCCTTGCAAAGCCAGGCCCTCTGGCTCTCTCGGTCTCCTGGCAGGAGACAGTGATGGGTTTGGGTAAACCAGGATCCGCCCTCCTCACTCCCAAAGGGCATTAAAAATAAGGGGCTGTGACCTACACAAACGCGAACTCTTAAGCCACCTCTTTCAGAGTCACCTCAAGACAAAGCAAGGCATCTTGGTGGAAAGCATAATGTACTTACGGAGCACCCAAGAAGCATCCAAAGTCATCTCTTTTTCTCTGACAGACAGAAGGAGACTGGGCCTGGAAGTTGAGCCTTCTCTCCTTGCTGCCTGCCCTCTGCTCTCAGGCTGCTTAGCCGAGAGGACAGCCCCTGCTGGGCTAATTCACTTCATTTTGAGCCTGGCTGTGTGCAGGAGATAAGCTATTTCTCTTAGGACTGGGCATGGCCCCTCCCATCAGGGCTCTGGTGCTGGGACAGGGCCCTAGGAATTTTGTTCAGATCATGCTAGGGCTGTGGCTGCCAAGTCCTGACCTGGAGCAGCAGGGCGTCCATGTGCCATAGCGCCCTATCCTAAGATGCCTCTGCTGTTGGCTGGGAGAGACTTGCCAGGTGGCCTAGAACCCTGTCTGACCAAATGATTGGGAGTGCTGATCCACCCTGAGCAAAGGCACCAGAGAGCATAGGGAGGGCTGGAGGAGAAAATTACCCAAGCAATGGTTTACCAGTTCAAGGACTACCTGGCTGCTGCCAATGGACCAAGTGTTCCTTTAGGGGAAGGCTGTAGCCTTTGGTAACCTCATGCCTTTATTTAGCAGAGAGGAGTAGCTCTTGCTCTTGCCTTTGGTTTGAGATTGCATTCTTCACACATGGTAACACCCCAACACAATCACAGCAGCATGGGTGTGGGGAAGCACCACAGGTCTGGAAATCAGAAGTTTGAGGGTACTAGCTGTGTGACCTCAAGCAAGCCACTTAACCTCTCTGTGCCTCTTCTTTATCTGTACAGTGGATACAATACTCTGAATTTTGAGTGCATAGGGTTGTTGTGGAGAGCAAAGGAGATGATGCATGTGAAGGCGGCTTGTGAACAATTCTCAAGAGCAAGGTTATGGCAATGCTCCCTTGCTGTCTGAAATTGCCCCTTGTGGCTTCAAAGTGGCCTTGAAAAAATGCAACCTAAGTTTGGAAAAGAGGCAGCACCCGGAAGTGAGGTTTTGAAGCCTCATGGCTGCTCCCCTCCCAAGGTCTGGATGGGCAAGGAGAGGGGCTAAGTGATTGTGTAATGGCCACATCTGTCAGCACTGGCCAAATGGTTTTTCCAGGAGCCAGTGAGCTAATGGCCCTGCAGCCGGGGAGAGAGCTTCCCTAAGTGGAGCACTTTATCTACCCGGGAACACAAGAGTAACAAGGCCCCAGGCTGCCGGGACTCAGTGAACAGCTGTTCTGCCTGCGGCCTGGAGTTAGCACCCAGTTCCCCATTGGCTTGCCTCACACCTGCTGCCTGGGGCCAGCCTGCAGGTGGCAGCCCAAGATGGCCAACAGGGAAAGAACAGGGGTCCAGCTGGGGTGGCACCAGACCTGGCATTGAATCTAGGATCCTGTTCTACCCACTGGCTGTTGGATCTTGGCAGGTCTCTTACCCTTACCCTCTCTGAGCCTCAGCTTCACCACCTGTAAGATGGAAGCAATGAGGATTAGGTGGGATGAGATGGTGAGGCTCGCTGTGCCCCGGACCATCCCTCAGTCAGGGTGAAGAATGCTCCATCCTACCCCTCCACCCCAGGGGACTCTCATTCTCCCCTTTATAGTCACAGCCTACCCTGACCCTAACAGATCTGCTCTTCATCACTATAATTTAAAAAATAATAATTGTTTTAAGACAACTATGTACATGGAATCACTCGGGGGCTATAGACTTTTTTTTTTTTTAAAGAATGTTAAACATGATTTGTTATTTGTGATTATTTAAGACATTAAAAACAGCTGGGCACGATGGTGCATGCCTATAATCCTAGTGATTTAGGAGGCTGAGGCAGGAGGATCGTAAGTTCAAGTCCAGCTTCAGCAACTTATCAAGGCCCTAAGTAAATTAAGGAGACCCTATCTTAAAATAAAAAATAAAAAGGACTGTGTATGTGGCTTAGTGGTTGAACATCCCTAGGCTGGGTTCAATTTACAGAACAAAACCAACCTACAACCCTCTCCTCAAAAAAAAAATTAAATACAGCTGGGCACGGTGGTGCACGCCTGTAATCCCAGCAGCTCAGGAGGCTGAGACAGGAGAATTATGAGTTCAAAGCCAGCCTCAGCAACAGCAAGTCACTGAGCAACTCAGTGAGACCCTGTCTCTAAATAAAACACAAAATAGGGCTGGGGATGTGGCTTAGTGGTCAAGTACCCCTGAGTTCAATCCTTGGTACCAAAAAAAAAAATTAAATACAGAGAGTGTATATTAGTGTATATTAGTCAGCTCAGACTGACATTACAGAAAACCACAGGTTGCATGGTTTAAACGAAGGAAGTTTGTTTTGTCTTGATTTGGAGTCCGGAAGTTTAAGATTAGCATGCCAGCAGGGTGGGTTCCTGGTGAGGGCTTTCTTTGTAGCTTGCTGGTAGCTGTCTTCTTTTTATGTCCTCACATAGCCTTTTCTCCTTATGTGTGCGGTGGTGTGGGTGAGGGGAGGAGAGAGTGTGAGAAGGAGAGAGAAATATCTCCATTGTATCATCTTGTCGGACACTAATCCTATCAGATCAGCACCACACCTTTATGACCTCATTTGATCTTAATTACTTCTGTAGAGGTATCAGCTTTAAACAGAGCTATGCTGTGGGTTAGGGCTTCCGCATAAGAATTTGGGGGGCACACAAACCTAACTTCTGAAGGATTTCACAACAGTCTAAACGTCAACCTCGACACAACTCAACGTAACATTTTCTTACCCCGAATCTAGTTCTGTTGGATAACATACAATGACAATTAGGGAGACAGAAGACATTGTTGTTTTTGAATTTTAAACATTGTGGAGCAATGCACATAACATAAATTTGTGATCTTAGTTAATTATGAATGTGCAGTTTAGCAGTGTTAGATATATCCATGTCGTGCATCTATCACCACTACATATCTCCAGAACTTTGCATATTACAAAACCAAAACTATACCTGTTAATGTATGACCTTGCATTTCCTTCTCTCGCTGTTCTTGGAAACTATCATTCTGCTTTGTTTCTACAAATTTGATTGCTTGAGGTACGTCACGTAAGTGGAAACATATAGTACTTGGCCCTTGTAACTGGCTTATTTCCCTTAGCATAATGTCTTTAAGGTAAATTCCTGTGGTTGTGTGTGTTGGAATTTCCTTTCTTTTAAAGGATGAAGAATATTCAGTTGTACATATCTACATCACTTTGTTTATGCCTTTATCTGTTAAGGGACTCAGGTTACTGTGGATAGTACCAATATGAGCAGGGGCATGCAAATACCGGTTTAAGATGTGGGAATACTAGATCATATGGCAGTTCTATGAGGAATCTTCATACCATTTTCCATATTGGTGACACCATTTTTCATTCTTACCCATAGTGCACAAGAGTTCCAATTTCTCCACATCCTCACCAACATTTCTTGTTTGTTTGTTTTTTAAGTGGCCCTTCTAATGGGTGTGAGGCAGTATCTCATTGTGGCTTTGATTTGTATTTCCCTAATGATTAGTGATGCCAAGCATCTTTTCATGTGCTTATTAGAAGAAATTATTTTCAATGTGGAAAAAGCTTTGCTGATGGGGATTCTGCCAAAGATGAAGCAGGATAATGCAAAATTGACTTTGGTGTATTCTTATTAACTTTTGAAACAATTTATCAAGGGGCAATGGGATGCCAGCTGGCTTGTCTTGGCAAAGGAATCTGTGGTAAGACATAAGGATAACATACGGACTCATGAATTTTCTCCTCACTTGGATCCTTGTACTACAACATACCCACATGGTAAGGAAAAACCTTGTTGACCTTCCCTCCTCTGGCCTCTGTCTCTTGAGGTGCCCACTGCTACAGGGTTCTGTAACGCACGTATAGTCAATCTTTCTCTCAAACAGACGGTAGCAAGCCATGCTCACTCTTTGGTCTTTTCTTTTTTCCTCTTAAATAATATTTTGGGGAGACTTCCATATCAGTGCGTATGGTTCTGCTTTCTGGAATGTCCTTTTGCAACTCATTCTTAATCCGTGTGTCTCCTTTCCCTCTGTCAATGCACTTAGCTTCTAGAAACTTTCTCTTTCCTCTCAGCATTTGGCCAGTGCTCTTCAGTTGGTTCCTTCCATATACGGTGAACACCAGTGCCCAGGCTGTCCAGTGAAAATCAGAGTGAAAGGAGAGATTTATGGTAGTATTGCGCCTTATGATTTACAGTTTTTTTTCTGCTTTAGTTTTAGTTAGGAACTTAACATCCCTCTTTCTACTTTCATTTTTTCTTAAAAAAAAAATAATGTGAGTTCCAGTAGTCTTATATAACACAAGTATGGCTGTATTGATAAATGTGTTGATACTGAAGTGATAATTTTTTTGTTTAAAATGTTCATTCATTGACTGATGTTCCAAAGTTTAACTTTGGTTTGAGAAGTTGATTTAGATATAGTGTTTGGAAATTCTGTATTTATGTATGCAGGAGTCCCTGTATCCTGGTAGGTTTGTTTTACTACCATTTTCTGGAGTTTGGGGTTTTAGGTTCTTTCAAAGCTACGTAATTCTTTCCAGGCTACTTTGGAACAACTAATGGGCTCATGGCAAAGGCTTAAGCCAAACTTGACCCTGGAGTCTTTTTTGATGTCCTGTGAAGAAAACGTCCCAAAAGATTCAGTGGGCTCTCATCCAGTCTTCTCAGAAGTGTTAATTAAGGACTTTTGTAACTTAAATCTCAACTCTGGGACCAAGTTCCCTTCTTCTCTACCAGAAGGTCTGCACCAACCGTGGGACAGATGTGAAGGATCTTATAGGAGATCAGAGACTGCTTTCCTCACAGGTAGAAAGAGAAAGGCCTCTTGACATTGTTATCTGCGTGGCAAGAACAGCTGGCTAAATGGAGATGTCTTGTAAGCAATGGATTTTTCTAGCTTGAAAGAGAATAACTAAGAGACATTGGCCATATGGGAGTTAGAGTGAACCAGGAAGTGTACCATTCAAATGTACCTGCAGTTATTGTGTACAACATGGATGGGATCCTTCTGAGAATGCTAGAATAGGGAATGAATATGACACAAATCGATTTAGGTATAAATCTTATCCTATTGTCTTTTGCTGGTAACTTTATGCAGGGGGTTGAGAAAGCTACGCTATTGAAGGATAGGCTGTATACCAATAGCTTTTTTGGGAGGGTTACTGGGGACTGAACTCAGGGGCACTTGACCACTGAACCACATCTCCAGACTTAATTTTATATTTTATTTAGAGACAGGATCTCACTGAGTTGCTTAATACCTCACTTTTGCTGAGGCTGGCTTTGAACTCACTAGTCTCCTGCCTCAGCCTCCTGAGCTGCTGAGACTACAGGCATGCGCCACTGTGCCCAGCTATACTAATAATTTTGAATAACCTATGATATGGATTCTATAATATTTTTCACTTCTTGCATCTCTTTCTATCTTAATACTAACAATTTAAAAGGATTCTGTGCAGTTTGAACATACATAAATGACTTCAATATACTTTAGTTCAACTTTCTGATTTGACCCAAAGAAGCACTAATAGGTCTCATATTTTCCAGTGTATTTTAGAAGCCTGAAGTTTGTGAGATGAAACCCAAGAATTGGAAGGAATATGAAGAGAATTTTGGGTAAGTCAGTTAGAATGCACTAATTAGGGTAAACAGATTTTCCTTTTTTTTTTTTGAAAATTTGTGTTGCAATCAAAGGAAATTTGGATGTGATATTTTAATTTTCAGAACTAAAAATTACAACTTTGGTCATTCACTCTATAAATGTGTATACAGAGAAACATTTAAATTGACCTATTTGAGGATTAAGAGTCCCTGTATCCCAACATAAAGAAATGATAAATTTTTGAGGTGATGGATATGTCAATTACCCTGATCTGATATTTATACATTGTATTATAGAAATATTGTACTGTACCCCATTAATATGTGCAATCATTATGTGTCAATTAAACTTTAAGAAAAAAAATAATAAAAAAATTAAAAAAGAAGAAAAGAGTTAATGTAGTCCTAAGTGAAACCAGCAAAAGTGTCAGTGGTCGGAGGATTTGGGTGAGGGGATAGAAGTCAGGAGCACAGGCAGGGCCCAGATGCTGAAGGGCCTTGTGAATCAGGGTATGGGTTTGAGCATTATATCCTGCAGAGGATGCAAGAAGTGTTGGAATTCCAAGGGTTGCTGGGTTGACTTTATCTATGATTATAAAATAAGAAGCACCTGGCAGAACACTGTGCACCAAGCATTCTACCAGGTGCTTCTTACTTAGTACTTCTGATGCTTACATTAGTTTTAGAGGCTGGTGTTTTAGTATGTTTGTGTTGCTATAACAAAATACCTGAGACTGAGCAATGTAGAAAGAACAGAAATCCATTTGATTATGGTTCTGCAGACTGGGAAATCCACTGGGTCACACTGGTATTTCATAAGATGGCAGAAGACACCACATGGTGGGGGAGGAATGGAGGAGGAGGAAGAGGAAGAGGAAAAGAAAGAGGAAGAAGAGGGGAAGGAGAAAGAAAGAAAAAGAGAGGGCAAGACTTGCTCTTGTAAGAAGCCCACTCTTAGAAGCCCACTCTCTTGTAAGGACATTAATCTACCCATAAGGAAAGGCAGAGCCCTCATCATCTCTTAAATTCCCCTGTCCCAACTTTGGGGGACACTTTCAAACCATAGAAACTAATATTGTATTTGTCCTAATTTACATCTAAAATATTTAAGCATTGGGAGGCTCAGGCAGGAGAATTGCAAATTTGAGGCCAACTTTAGTGACTTAGTGAGACTCTCTTTTTTATTTTTTGTAGTGCTGGGGATGAAACCCAGGGCTTTGGGAATTCCAGGCAAGTACTCTACCAACTGAGCTCTATTCTCAGCCCAAGACCCTATTTCAAAATAAAAAATAAAAAGGTCTGGGGCTATAACTCAGTGGTAATAAGCCTTTGGGTTCAATCCCTAGTACCAAAAAAAAAAAAAAAAAAAAAGTTAAGTGAAGCTCATTTAAGTAATTCACTTTAAGTGATGTATCCAGAGTCAAATGGCATTAATTGTTGGAGCCAGAATCCCACTTGGGGCTTGTGACACCCAAGCCCTGGGTTTTTGCTTTCCTGGCACTGGTGTTTCACAGTAGAGGAACAATCTTCAGTGCATGCTACGACTCTACCACTTCATTGGCTGTAGAGAGGCATCCTGTCTGCAGAGGGGCCCCTCAGTCCTGCAGGCTCTAGCACAGATGGCTTGATTCCCCTGCTGGCATGGGGAGCTGGGGATTCCAATTCCTATCTCTAAGGGCTGCTGCAGGGTTGTGCCCCTCTCTGTGAACAGACTGGGTCCATGCGTGGCCCCAGTTGGAGCAGAGCTTCCTGAGTGTGAGCCACATTGAATTGGTGGCACTGGAAATATCTAGAATGTTGGTGCAGCAGCACTGCTGTGTGGTAGGGAGGTATTAATAGTAGCATGTGTTAAGAAATAAATAACTGCACGGCAGACCTTTGAGATGAACTTTCCATTTAGAATATTTTATTTGAATGAAAAAGTGAGTTGATTTGAAGAAAAAGTACCAATTACACTGTGCTCCTAAGAGCACTTGGCTGAAGTTCACCATGGGTAGTGGGCAGAGAGTGCCAATGAGGGCACAACCCTGCCATTGGGCAGCTACCCAGTATCGACGCACCTAAGAGGCCCAGTGGGGCGCCAGGATGTTATGGTCTGAATCGCGTCTCCCAAAGGCCCGTATGTTAAGGCTCGGTCCATAGGGTAGCATTATGATGAGAGGTGCTGAGGAGCTTTAAGAGGTGGGGCCTAGTGGGAGGCCCTTAGGACATTGGGGATGTGTTTTGAAAGGTGACAGTGGGACCCCAGACTCTCAGGATCGCTCCGCTTCCTGTCTCAGAATGAGCCTGCTTGCTCTGAACCGTGCTCCTGCCATGATGTGCTGAACTTGTCAGAGGCCCAAGGCAAAGGTGCCACTGGATCTTGGACTTGAACCTTCAGAACCATGAGCCAAAATCAACTTTGCTTTATTTCATAAGTGGCCTGTATCTGGTATTTCATTGTAATAATGTAATACTGACTAACACATAGGAGGAGACTCCTTCCTTTCCTTTTCTCCTCTCTCCCTTCCCGCTTCTTCTTTCCCTCTACCTTCTTCCCTTCCTCTCTTTCTCTTAATTTCCTCCCTCTTTTCCTCCCTCCCTTGCTCCCCCTCTTCCTCTCTTCCTCCTTCCCTTCTTTCCTCCCTCCCCTGCCCCACTTCACCTTCTTTGACTCTGTGGCTCACCCTCAGTGGGCAGCTCTACCTGCCTGTCAGCTTCAACTTGTCACCCGTCCCCTCATCATGCACAGGGGGTGTGGCAGCAACTCCTAAAATGATCCAATGATTCCTGACTCGTCAGTAATCCCCTCCCCTTGAGTGTGACTGGATTGAGTAACTCAAAGTATAGGGTGTTGCTTCCCAAATTAGACTGTTAAAAGATGGCAGTTTCCATCTTAGGTGCACGCTCTTGCCGTTTCTTGGACAGCTCCCTGAGTGGGGAAGCCAGCTGCCATGTTATGAGGCAAGAACTGAGTGGGGCAAGAACTCCCACAGCCCCAGGAGGAACAGAGGCCCCCCTGGCTGGGCTTTGAAGCATCCCCCTCCCTAGTAGTCTTCAGGTGAGCTTGGGATAACAATTTCATGGCAACCTTATGAGACCTCACAAGCCAGAGGCACCCAGCCAAGTTATGCCTAGCTCCTGACCCACAGCCACTCTGAGATAATCAATGTTATTTGTTTTAAGCTGCTAAGTTTTAGGATAATTTGTTATGCAGCAGCTGTGAGGGACACTGCCATTAAGACTTGGAAAAGAGAAGCTGGACCTGGGTGTGAGTTGGCAGTTGGAATCATCAAGGTCCTGTCTGAGTCCAGGCAGGTGGGTGGAAGCCTGATGCTACCCCTTGGAGGGGCATTGTCAAGCAACATCTTATCAGAGCTCCATCACTTAGAAGCAGTGGAGGACCTTATTGGGGTTGGGGGAGCCTGGGGTTCCCTTTCCTTTCATTACTGACTGAGCTCAATGTCTCTTTTATTAATAATACATGCCTGATGGTGATGTCTGAATGCAAGTTCATCTCTCAAGTCTAATTGTTCTGTCGGGCATGCCTCCCGTAGATTCATCATTCCGTCTCTGTTCTTTATTTAGCAGTTTTATTGCCAGCAATCAGTAATGGCATCAGTTGGAGTCCCTCTTTATGGGGAAGATTCATCTCTGTTTACTCAGTGGGATGATTTTGGAATGAGGGGGTTTGCAGGGAAAGAGTCTGCCCCTCGCTGGCCTCCCTCACTCAGCGGCTCCAGGCCCTCCAGTGACTCCAAAATCTTGGGCTGCCTGTGCCAAGCATCAGCCTGTCCTCCTGGCTGGGCCCAGATGCCCCTCAGGCTCAGCTCTGCCTCATCACCCTCAGGAGGCCTCACTAGGCAGGGAGCTCCTGAGTGGCCCTGTGCTTTACTCTCCTTGCTCCCATTCAGGGGACTGTTATGGCTTGAATCTGGAATGTCCCCCAAAGGCTCATGTGTTGAAGGCTGGGTCCCCAGTGTAGCAATGTCCAGAGGTGTGGCTAACTTTATCAGTGCATTAATCTCTTGATGGAGTCATAGCTGAATGGACTCTTGGGAGGTAGTGGAAACTAGGAGGTGGGGTCTAGTTGAAGGGCGTGGATCCTAGGGGGAGATGCTCTTGGGTACTCTATCTAGTCTCCAGCCCCTTGCTCTCTGGCTTTCTCTCTTTGCTTCCTGGATGTCATTAGGTGAGTAGCTCCACACCACCACGTCCTCTCTGCCATGATGCTCTCCCTCACCACAGGCCTAAGAGCAATGGAGCAAGCTAACTGTGGACTGAAACCTGAGGCTGTGAGCCAAGATAAATTTTGGCTCATCTAAATTGATTTTCTCAGGTATTTGTTACAGTTATGAGAAGTCATCTAACACAGGGACTTAGACCCTTGATAATCTGTCTCTCCCCAGCACCATCTCCTAACAGCAAACTCTCAGGAGTCTTTTACAGCTGCAAGATGTTTCTGTAACAGATTTGGAGATGAATAATTTGCTTTTGTCACCGCACAGTCTAAAATTCCCCATTCTGGCTCACTACTGCTGCCTGTGTAGCCCACGACCCGGGGATGGAGCTTTCTAACTTCAGGTGAATCTGCCCTTCAGTTGTAGTAGCCCTCCATGACAGTTATGCCTCTAGGATCACCTGAAGCCTGTAGGACTCAAGGCTGGGGTTTGGGTATGGGATTCTCACTTTCACTTTAACCTGCTTAGGTGCAGGGCATCTTCCCTAATGCCCCTGTTCCCTGTCTGATGATAAAGGTATTCTTATGGGGGCAGCATGTGGACTGCTTCAGGGCCAAGGCAGGTTGGTGCCAGGGTTTGTGGGGAGGAGAATGTCTCCATGGATGGCTGTCATTGTGCCTACTTGTGAGGGTAGTGGAGATTATTGGGCAGAAGTGGCCCAGCCCTCTGTGCAAGACAATGCCCTTGCTAAACCTGGCTCCAGAGTCATTCTCAAGTTGCCCCTTTCAGAACCCCACCTCACTTGCTCCTGTACTGGTGCAGTCTGTACAGTGTGGCTAGGCTCTGCCTTGAAGAGTTACAGTGCTGTGATGTAGCCCAGGCTTTGCAGATAAACCAGCCTTGGGCTGGGATCCCAGTTCCACTGTGTGAGCACAATAACATTAGTACATACTGGACTACTTGGACCTCGGGTTTCTTTTCAGCGCAATGAAGACAATAATCACTTATCTGTAAGGGGATTATCAAGCCCCTAAAATCTGAAGCTAGCCCTTTGAGACGATGAGGGTTGGCCTGTCAGAGTTGATAGGCTCAACTACAATCCCCGAGTTGGTCTCCTATTAACTAACAGCTTCCTCCACACTGGCCCTGAGGGATGAGGGATGCTTCTCCTTTAACATAAGCACTCCATTATTTCCTTGCTCCCGATAACACAGTGGAACCTAGTGGAGACTGCTGGAATATTCCATTGTTCTGGTTACCTATTGCTGAGTGACAAATTACCTCAGAATTAGTGACTTAAGACAATACCAATGCCCATTGTTAATCATGGGTCTGTGAGTCAGAAATGACTTGCTGGGTGGCTCTGTTTCTAGATTTTTTTTATGTAGTTTCCCTGAGACAATAGCTGGAGTTGGGAGGGCAAGGGCTGGGGCAGCTTGAGGGTGGCCAGGCATCTCTCTCCTCACATGTATCAAGGCTTTTCCATGTGGTCTGCCCAAGTGAGCCGGTTGGGCTTCCTTATAGCATGGTGGCCTCGGCTTACTTGGCAGCCCTGGGATTCAGAGAGACACAGTTGGATAGAAGCTGATTGCCTTTTGTAACCGAGACTTGAGGGTCACGTAAGATTCCTTCTATACTCTGTAAATGGGGGCAGTCATAAAATCCTATTCCTCTTCTTAATAGGAGGATGGAAAGTTTTCAGAAAGCATTATAGGATGAGAAATATTTTTCAGTGTTTTAGAAAATACTATTTGCCACATTTATCCTATAGGAAAATGGACTGTGAAGAGACCTATGTCTGGGGTTCATCAGAGCCCAGGGTACAGAACCTTCTTCAGCTGGGAGACCACCATGGCTCCATCCCTCCTCCCTCTGCTCAGCTCTATAACCTCCACCAAGATCGTAGCTCAGTTATTTCTATTGGAGACAGGCTATGTCCTCTGTGTAGGCCCCAGGTAGTGAGGTCTGAGAGCTATGATTGACATGGTGGAAAGGCCCTGCCCCCCCGCTTAGAGCAGCTCTACTACAGGTCTGTGGCCTGACATTGTGATCTACATTTTCTAGGGAGTTCTGGATTAGCAGGAGGCACTGCTTCATCCTAGGCTTACAGAGTGTGGACCCTGTCCTCAGCCATATCCATAGTGAGTGACAGGGAGAAAAGGCTCCGATTCCTCTATTGCTCTGGCAGTTCCCCACTGAGCTCCACAGCCTCCCCTTTCCCACCCAGCTCAGATCCTGACTTTCCACCTAGCCCAGTAGCCTGTTGGGTAAGGGTCCTGCTGGCACGCAGGTTGCCCCCAGTCTCATCATGGGCTTCAAAGCCTCTTGGACTCTGCTTTGGGGATGGAGGTATATCTGATGCTAATCTGTGCTCCCGCTTCTCTGTCTCCCTCCTCCTCCCCTTCCCTCCTTTCCTGCCCGTCTCCTTCCTTTTCTAATGTAATAAGGATAGGGAGTGACTCTCAAAACACAATAATTTTATTCAGGAATGAGAAGATTGAAACCTGGAATATGCATGCCATGATGGATCACAGGCATATTTGGGGAAGCAAAGGGAGACAATGGTCTTTAAAGGTAAAATGAGGAAGGTCACATGATTGTTTTGGAACAATTACCTTGGCTACAGGAGATATGGCAAGGGTAGTGTCAGGCAGCCGAATAGTCAACTGCTGGGCAGATGCAGATGTCCTTGAAGAAGTATCTTTTGTACAAGGTTGTGGTTTTGGCAGAGTGATTCTTGTTACCTGGCAAATGATGCATGATGGCTATTGCTAGGCTGACACAAATGACTCCATTTTGATTCTGACAACTTTCACTCCCCTTTCCTCCCTTCCTCTTCCCTGCGGTTTATACATATTTACTGAGCATCTACTATGTTTCTGGGCACTTTGAATATAGCAGAAAACAAAACAGAGACATCCCTGCCTTCTATGGTTTGTTTTTTTCCTGAAGGGGAAGAGACAATAAATCATAGATGTGACTTGATCCTAAATGACCTGGTGTGCCAGCAGGTAACAAGCAATGGGGAAAAGAAAGGAAGAATAAGAGGGGAGAGGAGGCTGGCAGTGCTGGGGTGCTGGAGGTTGGGTGGTAGGAGACAGAGTCAGAGAGTAGAAGCAGCAAGGTGTAGGAGGCCTCAGGTGTGGGGTGGAGGGTGCTTGTGGGACATGGTGAGTGAGACCTGGTCTGAAGCTCCCACCTCAGTATCTCGAGGATCCTTGGCCTTTCTCGCAGGTGCTGCCGTCCAGGCTGGCCAGAGTCTGCCTCTCTGATGGAGTGCTTTCCACGAAGAGCACCAGGAGATTCTTTTTCCAAGGACTGAGCCCAGAGCCCTGGATGCTCACCCAGAAGCTGGGCTTTGTGCCGGGTCCTGGCTCTGGTGGAGCTTCCTGGTCGCACCTCAGGGGCAAAGCTTGTGGCTGCTTCTTGGGCTTCTGTTCTGGGAGCTGAAGCAAGGAAAGGCTGAGTAACTTTTTTCCAATTAAGCTGCATTGCTTTGTCATCTGAATCCAATTCCCCGCCCGTCCCCCAGTTGAGGACTATCCTTTATTAAACTTGGGCCTTCCCTGCACGTGCCAGATCCGACTGCAGCCGCAGCAGATCCAGAGCTGTGCCCTGGTGCCTCGTGGGCCTGTGCTTCTGGAGATTTCCCCCTCGTAGCAATTTTAGATTTGTTTGGTGAGAGGAAGCATAGCCAGCAGTGATCTCCATGGCCTCCAGGATTAGGAATGCTGGCTATGGTGGGCAGGTCCCCACCCCTGGCCTAGCCCTACTGCCAGGTGCCCAGAGTCTACAGCAGGCTGTCTTTGGATCATGGGGTATATACTGAGCAGTGAGGGGCTGTGGCTGAGGGAACCAGAGAGTGGTGGTGACTGCCTGATATTTATGAGCACTTAGTAGGTGCCAGACACCATTCTGTGAGGCTGGAATTTCATTGATGAAGATACAGAGGGTCAGAGTGGTCTGTCTGTTCAGTTGCTAAGTAGTGGTCCAATTGTATGTGAACCCAGACAACCCGATTCTAGGTATGGCCCCCTTCATAAGTGGGGTCTGTCTTTAGTAATGCCTGTGAAGTGCCTCTGTGGGTTGATTGATAGGTTGTGGTTTGCCACACTGGCATGCTTTGATTGCAGGTCTTTCTGGGGATGGCAGGGACTTTACCTTCTTTCAGACTAAGGAAAGCCAGACAAATTCATTCCCAACCAACATTTTGACTCAAGATCATAAGGCATAATATAATAGCTAAGCTATTCCTGAATTGCTGACCCATGATATTATGAGAAAAAAGTTTATAAATTTAAGCTGCTATGTTTTTGGTACCATTTATGTATAAATATATAACTAATACAGTGTTTGCACTAATTAATATTCTGATAGGCAATGTCCTAAATTTCTTGTCAATGCTTGGGATTGTCGGAATTTATAATTTTTTCCAATCTGATGAGAAGGTAACACTATTTCTTTATAGCTTTGATTTGCTTCACACATTTTAGAGCTCTGCTTTAGACACACACACATTTAGAATTACGCCTTCTTCATTAATTGGGCCCTTTATCATTCTAAAATGGACCAATTTATTTCTTGTTCTAAAATTCATTTCAACTGATATTAGTTGTATCCACCTCTGTTTTTTTTCATTTTTATATTTTCATTTTTCTGAAACATAAATTTATTCCTGCAAACATTATACCAGTAAGAATCATCTGTGTTTAGGAGTAAGTTCATTCATATTTCTTGCTATGTAAACTGCAGATTGAGAATATTTAAAAAATTGTGTCTTTACTGAACATGCACGGACTCTTCCTTATCAGTATTCCCATTACAATATAGTATATACAGTGCTATTGATACAGCATTTACATTGCATTATGACACCTAGAGATGATTCAACGTATACAGGAGGAGATGTGTAGGTCATATACAAACGTGCCATTTTATAAGAAGAGCACGTGGCTTAACCGTATCTGCAGGGATCCTGAAACTAGTTCTCTGAGGTCATGGAGGAATCCATAGGCTATTCCATATCACACATTTCTATTGCCCTATTCATTTATAATTTTATTTTATTTTACTTTAACCAACTTCTGAAACCATTTTTTGTACTAGGAGAAACTGAAGTTTTATTTGAGAGTATTTCTATGGATATTTATTTCATTTTATCTGTTATAAAATGTCCACATGAGAGACCAAACCAGTGAAGAATATGTGGAGAGAGGATACGCTGGAGGTTTCTCTAGGAGTTAGGTGGCAGCACATCAACCACTCACGATGGACATGAGCCCAGGTCTGGAGCCATTCAGTGAATGTCCCTTTGTGCACAGGAGGTTTGCTCATATATTTGCTCACTATGAGGTGTGCTATGGATCTGCTAATATCCCCAGTTTACTAGACAGCATCCTGTTGTTTTCCAAATTGGTTGCCATTCGAAAACCCTTAAAGCAACGTCATAACTTTGTTTTTATCTCCATGTTCTTTAAACAATACATTGTCAGTTATACATCTGTATCTATGCCCATATTTACACAACTGCTAACTATCATTTAATATGTCATCTATCTACTTACTATGATTTAAATGTTCCTGCCAAAACTCAGGTTGAAATTTAATCTTTATTGTGAGGTATTTAGAGGCGGGACCAGATGTTAGGTCATGAAGACTCTGCCTTAGTGGATGAATTAACCCATTCATGGATTAATGGATTAGTGGGTTAGTTCAAGAGTGGGTCTGTTAAAATAGCCAGCTTGTCTCTCTGGCATACACCACTTTCATCATGTGATGCTTCTGCAAGTTCCCACCAGCACGAAGGCCCTCAGGAGGCATAGCCACTCAAACTTGAACCTCTCAGTCTCCAGAACTTTGAGCAGGATAAACCTTTGTTCTTTATAATTATCCATCATCAGGTATTTTATTATAGCAACAGAGGACTAAGGCAATAACCACCTAGATACTTAGATGTTTTACCAAACTGATGAGCATGAAATATGATTTCACTATAGTTCATAAAAATTTTAACAATGAATAACACATGAAGAGCAAACCACATAACTCATGAAGGTGAAGCTCAATGAATTATCCCAAAGTGAGCATATCTGTGTATTAGCTGCTCAATCAAGGGAAATAAAATTAAGTCACACTTAATTAAAATTAAGTGTGACCCCTTCCTCAGTCTCCTGTGCACCCCCTCCCTCCACTTATAACTCTGTAAAGATCTATTTTTTTGTGGGGGAAGGATTTTATTTAGAGACGGGGTCTTGCTGAGTTGCTTAGGGCCTCACTAAATTGCTGAGGCTGGCTTTGAACTTGTGATCCTCTTGTGATCCTCCTGAGCTACTGGGATTACAGGTGTGTGCCACTGCACCTGGCAAGATCTATTTTTTTGATGCTGGGGATTGAATCTTGGCCTCAGACATGAGAGGCAAGAAATCGACCATTGAGCTACATTCTAAGCCCCATAAAGACTTTTGACTGCTTTTGAATATCATAGAAATGGAATCATGCAGTTTCTTTTAAGGTTGGCTTCTTTCACTCTATGTGGCTAATTAGATTTCTCCCATGTGCTAAATGTAGCTATAGTTCCTAGGATTTCACTGATTCTGAACTTCTAATGAGTATTTCACAACATCTACCCATTTAACTAATAAATGCCATTTGCATTCTTACCAATTTGGGGTTTTTACAAAAAATGGTGCTCAAAATAGTCTTCTGCCTGTCTTCCTTTGAATATGTATGTGTAGTTTTGTTAGGTATGTACTTCAGAATGGTATAGCTAGATTTTAGATATGTAAATATCAACATTATTAGAGAATGTTGAATGGCTGGTCAAGGTGATTGTATATATTCCCACTCCCATGAGCAGGACATCAAAAGTCCTTTGCTAATAACTTGGCATTGACATTTAAAAAATTTTAGCAATGCTGGTGGTGAGTAATACTGTCATTTTTCTTAGTCAAATTTTTAGGAATAATAAACTTAGAATAAAAATCACCTTGTTTAATGTTTAGTTCTATATATTTTAATACATGTTCAGTTGTGTATTCACTACCACATTGAAGATGTAGAACCTTTCTATTACCCCCCAAATTCTCTTGTGCCCTCTTGAAGTTTCAGTTCCTGACAATCACTGTTCTATTTTCTGTCACTTTTTTAGAATGTCATATAGATGGAATCATACCATTTTATATATAGTCTGTTGAGAGTGGCTTATCTCAGCAAAAATGCATTTGAGATTCATAAGTGGTGTTTATTGCATCGAGCAGTGTGGCATTGGATGGATAGATGAAGTTCATTCATCAAAGGACGTTTGGATTTTGGGGGATAAATAAACCCCACTAGGTTATATCAATAGGCATACAATTATATGTTGTATAAATTATATATGATGAAATTAGTACATATAATATGTAATACATGTTATATATAATTATATATCCAAAATTTGTTAAAATTTTGGTAAGAATTTTTGTATCTATGTTCATAAGGAATACTGGTTGGTATTTTAATTTTTTTGTAATGTTTTCATCTGGTTATGAATCAGGATGAAAAATGAATGACTTGCAAATTTGTTTTTCCTCTTTAGGTTTTTTGGAGGAGTTTATATAGAATTGATGTTATTTCTTCCTTAAATGTTTGGCAGAAATCATCAGTGAAGCTACCTGAGTTTGGGAAATTTCTCGAAAAAACTTTTGAAACTGCTAATTTAATTTCTTTAATAGATATATGACTATTCAGATAATATATTTTATATATGTATACATGTTATATATATATATGCACACATATATCTGATAGCAATAGATATATGTATGTATGTGTGTGTATGCATATATGATTTATATATGCATGTGTATTTCAGAGCAAACTTTGATAGTTTGAGTTTTTCTACATATTTTCCCATTCCACTTAATTTGTCAAATTTCTTGGCACAAAATTATTCACAATATTCTTTCAGTTTCTGTAGAATTTGTAGTTCCCTCTCTCATTGCTTATATGTCAGTTTGCACTTTTCTCTTTCTATTCTCATAAATCTGGCTTATCAATTTTTTGAGCTTCTCAAACAATTAGCTTATGTGTTCATTGATTTTGTTTATTGACTTTCTGTTTTTTTAAAAAAATCATTGATGGGGGCTGGGGTTATGGCGCAGTGTGCTCGCCTAGCACGTGTGAGACCCTGGGTTCGATCCTCAGCACCACATAAAAATAAAATAAAGATATTCTGTCCACCTACAACTAAAAAAATAAATAAATATTATTTAAAAAAAATCATTGATGTTTAGGTTTGCTTTCTTCTGATGACTTAGGATTTCATTTGCTCTTTCTTTTTAACTTTCTTAATGTAGAGGCCAAGCCATTGATTTAGGCTTTTCTTTTTTTCTAATATGGGCATTTTAGTACTACAGTTTTTCCTCTGAGTATTACTCTAGCTGCATAACACAGATTTTAGTATGTCATGTCTTTATTTTCATTCAGTTAAATACTTGGTAATTTCCCTTTGATCTGTGGTTTATTTAGACTCCAAATATTAGGGTATTTTCCAGGTAGATTTCTGTTGTAAACTTTTAATTTAATTTAGTTTTGGTTAGAGAATATTTTTTTGGTTATTTGAATTATTTAAAGTTTATTAAGACTTGTTTATGGCCCAGAATATGGTCTGTCTTGATAATGTTCCATGTACACTTGAAAAAATGTTGGTGAAGGGCTGTATAAATGTCTATTAGATAAAGTTGGCTGACAGTGTTTTTCAAGTCTTCAATTGCATCACTGATTTTCTGTCTACTTGTATCAATCAGCAGAAGAGGAATAGTGAAATATTTGCCTATAGTTATGTATTTTTCTTTTTCTTCTTATCATTTTATCAATTTGTACTTTGAGTATTTTGAAACTTAAAAAATTAGGACCCTTTATCACTATATAACTATCTTGTTCTTGGTAAAATTTATTTCTCAAACCTGTCTTCTTTGATATTAATGTAGCCATGTTAGTTTTGTTTTTATTAGTGTTAGCATGTTATATTTTTCTATGTACTTTGTTTTAAACTGTGACTTTACATTGAAAATTAGTATCAACTGACAAGTTATAAATTGATTTTTCTTTTTTGATCTGGTCTGAACCTCTGTATCTCTGAATTAGAGTGTTCAGATCATTTCTATTTAATATAGTTAAATATTTTGGGTCTAAATTTGCCATAGTTTGTCCTATACTCTGTTTCTTTTTTCTTGTCTTTCTTCCCTTATTTTGGATAAATTATTTTTTTATAGTTTCATTTTACTCCATTATTGGTTAAATATTTTATTTTTCAGTGGTTGCTTTAGTATGTACAATTTAATCTTTAATGAAAAAAAGCCTCTCCATAATATTGCCACACTTGACATGTATCATAAAACCCTTACAACAAAATTATTCTCCTTACCTCTTTTCATTTTTTGTGCTATCATTGACATGTATTTTACTTCTGTTTATGCTCTAAACCCCACCCTGTCTTGCTATTATTTTTTAAAGCAACTCTTTTCAAAATATGTTAGATGAAGAAAAAAATCTCTTATTTGCCCACATAATTACCATACTTAGAGCTTGTTAATTCATTAGTATATACTCAGGATTGAGTATATATTCATTATATATTATTTTATATTATTATATATTGAGTATATATATATATACTCATATATTCATTATACCCTTATTTGCCCACATAATTGCCATATTTAGAGCTTATTAATTCATTAGTATATATTCAGGATTGAGTATATATAATTCATTAGTATATACTGCTGGATTGCCATCTTGTGTCATTTTTCTTCTACTTGAATAAACTGTTTTTATATTTTGCAAGGTATAGGTCTTCCAGAGATGAGTTCTTTTAGATATTTGTCAGAAACTAATGATTTCACTTTCAGTTTTGCTGGGCAAAGAATTCTAGGTTGACAGTGTTTCTTTCAATACTTTGAAGATGCTTCCTTACTGTTTTCTCACTTGCATAGTCTCTGGTGATAAATATGCTGTAATTCTTATCTTTCTGATGTTTTTATTAGCGTATTATAGTTATACATAATAGAGGTGTTCATTTCAACAAATTCAAAATGATATAATATAATTTGCTCCATTTCAATCCCAGTACTTCCTCTTTCCCTCCACTCTTCCCTGCCCCAATTCCCTTTTTTCCCTCTATTTGGCATCATTTTATTTATTTGTTATTTTAAATTGGTGCATTATGTTATGAATAAATATGGAGTTCATTGTAATATATTCATACATCCACTGTAATTCTTAATTTTTGATGTCCCAAATGTACTGTTATGTGTCTATTTTCTCTGGCTGTTTAAGAAATTTTCCCTTTATCATTGGTTGGCATGATTTTATTTAGATTTATTCTGCCTGGGACTTGTTGAGCTTTTTGGATTATTAGGTTCATGTTTATTATCAGATTCAGATAAAAAACACAGGTATTTTTTTAAATTCCTCTCTCTCTCTCTTTTTTTTGGTACTGGAGATTGAACTCAGGGGCACTCAACCATTGAGCCACATCCCCAGCCCTATTTTGTGTTTTATGTAGAGACAGGGTCTCACCGAGTGGCTTAGCGCCTCGCCATTGCTAAGGCTGGTTTTGAACTCGTGATTCTCCTGTCTCAGCCTCCCTAAACGCTGGGATTACAGGCTCTCTCTCTTTTGATCCCAATTAAATGTATATTGAAGTCTTTATATGTCTCACAGGTCACTGATGCTGTTAAATTTTTTTTTCCTATGAGTCTCATTTAAAATAGTTTCTATTGCTATATCTTCTAATTCACTGATATTTTTCTATCTAATCAGTTGTTAATCTCATCCAGAGCATTTTTCATTTCAGATACTGTATTTTTCATCTGTATGAATCTATGTTTGGGTTATTTTTATATTTTATTTTCTCTTCTTATCATGCCCATGTTTTCCTCCACATTCTAGAATATACAGAAAATATTTAGACTACCTTTTAGATGTCTTTGCCTGCTCTTTGTCTGATACTTTCATTTAAGTATCTATTTCTATTGAATGATTCTTTTCTTGGTTAGTAAATTATATTTTCCTGCTTCTTGCAATCACAATAACATCTGATTGAATATTGAACATTGTGATTTTAATATTGTTGGTTGCTTAATTGTGTTATATTCATTTACAAGGAGTTATATCATGTCTTGTGAAGAACCAAGTTACTTGAAACCAAGTGGATCCTTTAGAACTTACATTATAATGAAATTGTCAATAATCTGTGTTGTCTAAAGTGGCTACTACTCATATATTTGGCTCATGAGAACTTTCTATAGGGCCAATGAAACTGAGGGACCCAACTTTAATGTTTCCCATATAGCATTCTGCAGCTTTAGAAGATAGTTTTCAAGCTTTTTAAGGATAGATTCAGTGAGCCTTTACTCTGAGATTTATTTAGCCCCATCATTAAGATGATAACCTTCTGAAGAGTCTATCCAGTGTCTTGTGTCTTTGGAGGTGTTTCCACTCTGATAAGTAGGATGTGAACTATTCGCAGCTGTGTGTGAGTTTGGGGAATTGTTCTGCTTATGCAATTCTGGTGGTTCTTTTCTTGGCATTGGCAGTATTTTTCTCACACATATACATAACTGCTCAGTCAAAGACTTGAGGGAACCCCTCGCAGGTTTCCAGAGCTTTCTTTCTGTGAAGTCCCTTTCTTTCCAGTATTTTAGCTTGCAAATTCTGGCTTTTTGAGGCTCTCTAAAAGCTGATCTCTGTGGCCACAAACCCAGATTGACAGACTCTGTTTTGGTCCCCTTCCCTGCATAGTAGCCTGGAAATTGCCTCCAGACAATAAGCTGGAAAATTCATGGGGCTCACCTGTTCATTGTTTTCTTAAAGGAGCCCCGACTGCTTGTCATCCAAGAAACTTGTTTCTTGCAGAAATCCTGTAGTCAAGAGGGATTGTAGAGAGGTATGCTTTCATGATGTGTGATTCAGTTGTGGTGGTGAATTTAAGTGATTGGTAGATTCAGTTAAGAGTTATTCATGGAGTATAATAAAATTATCCCTAAGAAGATTCTTTTTTTTTTTTTTTGGTACTGGAGATTGACTCAGAGGCACTCGACCACTGAGCCACATCCCCAGCCCTATTTTGTGTTTTATGTAGAGACAGGGTCTCACTGAGTTGCTTAGCGCCTTGCCGTTGCTGAGGCTGGCTTTGAACTTGCGATTCTCCTGTCTCAGCCTCCCTAAGTGCTGGGATTACAGGCTTGTGCCATCGTGCCTGGCTCTAAGAAGATTCTTTTTGATACCAAGATCCCATTGAATGTCCACAAGGTTCTTGGTTTAAATCAAAATGGAGTAATCAGATGGGCTTCCTGATGTCACTTTGGAAAGACATCTGGCTTTTTGAAGTCTGAGTGGCCAAAAGAGAGGGGTCACACTGAGTTTTACTGCACCTGGAAAATCTTGTCCAGGGCCATCAACATAGGACTTAGGTTTACTTAGAAAAACTCTTACCCATAACATCTGCCAATAGCCTGGAGGACTCATGTTATATTTGACTATATAAATTCAAATATAACACGGATAGTTTTGGAAATTTCTTTTTCCTTCTGGCTTCTGATGGCACTTGTCCCACCCTCTCCTGTCCCTTTCCCAGGTGTTTTAGTAGCTATTTCGATGCTGTGACTAAGGGACTCAAGCAGCACAGGAAAAGTTTATTTGAAGGCTCACAGTTTCAGAGGTCTTAGTCCATAGAAGGCCAATTCCATTTCTTGGGGCTGGAGGTGAGGCAAAACGTCATGGTGGAAGAGTGTAGTAGAGGGAAGCAGCTCGCATCATGATTGGAAAGCAGAGAGAGATTCCACTCAACAGACACAAATATATACTCAAAGCCATGCCCCAATTTCCAGATCCTCCAGCCACACCCTAGTACTTTAGTTACCACTAGTTAATCGCTATCAGGAGATTAAATCACTGACTGGGTTAAGTAAGACCTTTATAACCCAATCATTTCTCCTCTGAACCTTCTTGCACTGTCTCACACATGAGCTTTTGGGAGACACCTCACCTCCAAACCATAACATCAGAGCTGTCAGAAAAGATACTAGGAAGACAATATGGTCAAGTTTCTTTTAACTTAGCCAGGTTCGACTGGTTTCAAGTTTTTGGAGACTCAAGAAAAGCTGTCAAAACTTTAAAAAGTTAAAAAAAATTCTTAGTGGCTGATTTGACTTCCTAGGAAGTCTCAAGAGTTACCAGTTTCAAGAACTCATAGAGTTGGAATATGAAGATGTCAAGCCTCCCCTGGGTGCCCTAGGATTTTCTAAAGCTCCTCTGTGCTTGATAGTGTTCAAATTGTACTAAAAATCCAAACCTGGATGTGGGGATACTATTTGTCTTTTAGAACCATTCATTTCTGTAATATTATTTATTTCCCCATCTATGGAATTAAAACTCAATGGATTCATTGCATTGAATTGAGGGAAAATGAGAAGAGAGATAAAATAACTATCTTCGTAAACCTTCCTGATCCTGAAAAATAGCACTCTTGATTTTCTTTAGGTGACTTAAAAGTTAAAACTCACGTACACTAATCTGGCCTTCTGGCTTGGCAATCAAACGTGATGAAATATTTCAGAAGACGGCTATGTGGTGCTGAGCTCTCCCTTGGTAGTAAACACGGAATTCAGGCACATTCACCACTTGCACTTAATACAATTTGCCTAATGTCCTCATCATTCCACCATCACAAAGTCAAACAATAATTTGGTTCTAATGTGGGTTTTGGATGTTGTTATGAGTACTGGACCAGCCTTTGGCTTCCTTTTGTTGGCAGGTGTGGAATCTCTCATCAAAGAACATTAGTGAAATGTGAGCACTTACTTAGGGGTTACATTGTGGGACATCTGTTCTTGGGCCTGAGACTCCATCTGCAGGGTGTGGCCTAATCAGCTGCCCACTACAGAGGATTAGGGGAGCAGACTAACCACTCTGCTTTGGGACTGGGACTGGGACTCATCTACATGGAGTCCCACAACCAGTTGGGAAAATTTAGAAAATAATAAAAATAGCCATTCTTGCTATCTCAAAAGATTTTTTTTTTTTTTGGTACTGCAGATTGAATTCAGGGGCACTTGACCACTGAGCCACATCCCAAGCCCTATTTTGTGTTTTATGTAGAGACAGGGTCTCACTGAGTTGCTTAGCACCTCGCCATTGCTGAGGCTGGCTTTGAACTCATGATTCTCCTGTCTCAGCCTCCCTAAGTGCTGGGATTACAGGCTTGAGCCACTGTGCTCGGCTTCAAAAGATTCTTTTTATTGGCTTCAACCCATCAGTTTAAAATAAAAATACCACTGAATCTAATAATGTTTACTGATGGCCCACCGCATACCTGGCACTCTTAGCCACTGGGGGATACAGCAATAATTTGGACTGGCATGATTCCTTTTTTCAAAAGGGACAATTGAGTGGGTAAGAGGGACAAACAGATAATAAGACAATTATAATATGTGCAATGATGGTGGAGATACACAGTGCTGGCAGATTCAGTGAGTCAGGTAGGGCCAGGAGCTAGGGCATCAAGGGTGTCTTCTGAAGGACATGGTGTCTAAAATGGGGCACTAGTACCTAGGAGGTAGGTGAGAGGAGATGGTAAGCTTGGGACCCATAGGAAACAGGCAGGAGAAGGTTGTAAAGTTAGGAACTGTAGGAAGACAGGTTAGGACCAACAGGAAGTAGATGAGAAGAGGCTGTGAGGTTAGAACCCCTAGGAAGTAGACAGGAAAAGGTTGAGAGCTCAGGACCCACAGGAAGTAGACAGGAGAAAGCTTGCAGGGAGAGGGTGAGGGTGGAGAGGGAAGGGAGCTCGGAGGAGAGGGTCTGGCTGTCTGTTGTTGGGTAATGAAACCCTCCAAAACCTAATGGATTAAAACAATGATAATCACTTTGTTATTTCTCATAGTTTTGTGGGCGAGGAATCTGGGAAGGACTCTGTCAGCCCATGTCTGGAGCTGGATAGGAGGCCAAACATTGTCTCCCTTTCTTTCCACATGGTCTCAGGCCTCTTCAGGCCTTCTTCCCACATGTGCCAGTGTGGGCTTCTTTACAGCTGGTGACCTTGCATGGTGGCTGGGGACTTCAGGGTTGTGTGTTCCTGGGGACCAGTGGAGTGGCATGACATTCTGCCATCTTATGATGGAGATGTTAGAGCAGTGTGGACATGGGAGGAGCATGTGCAAAAGGTGTGGTTGGCCTAAAGAAGCTTGGGGCAGCTGGGGTCTCAGGGAGCTGCAGAGACAGGCAGGCGATGAGTCCGGAAAGCAGAGATCCGGCACGTGGCCACCCTGCACTTTGCACTCTGGACCCCAGCTCTTTTCTGAGGTGATCAGGAACTTTCTGGGTGAGGGTGGTGCTTTAGTCAGGACCCTGTGGGGAATGGTTTGTAAGTGAGATTGATTTGGGGGCAAGAGGTTGGAGCAGTAGTAAGGCAGCTCAGGAGGCAGCTTGGACCACAAGGCAGAGTAGTCACTGAACATGGGGGTGAGAGGAAGACCAGGCTTGAGGGCAGGCCCTGGAGCTTCTTCTCCCTCCACCATCTTCTGTGGAGTCAGTGCAGTTGCCTCACTGTGACCAGAGGAGCACTGAGCAGGCTCTCCTGCCTCACATTGGGCTCAGAATCCTGAATCCTGCCCCACACTCCCCTTGCTCTTTCTTCTGCAGGACAAAGTGGAGCAGAAGAGACAGGAATGGGGAGAGCATCTCCTTTAGGCTCTAGCCTGCTCTCGGATGTTTCAGTGGGTGAATAGAGTGTATTGCACTGGGTAAAGATTGTTTTGTTTGCTTGCAATTGTGATAATGTGTACATAACCTAAAATTTACCGTTTTAACTATACTCAAATTTCCAGTAAATGACATTAAGTACATTCATCGCCATCCATCCCTAGGCTTTTTAAAACTTTCTCCAACTTAACTTTGTACCTATTAAACAATAGCACCCCATCTCCCTTGGCCCCTCAGCCCCTGGCAACTACCATTCCACTTTCTTTGCCTATGAATATAACTGAGATATTTCTCTGAAATATGTACAATCATACAGTATTTGTCCTTTTGTGAGTGGTTTATTTCACTGAACATAGTATCTTCAAGATTCTACCATATTGTAACATATGTCCAAATTTCCTTTTTTAAAGGCTGAATTATTATTATTACGTTGTATAAATATGCCCTGTTTTGTGCATCCATTCATCTACTGGTGGATGGTTGGGTTGTTTCCACCTTTTGGATACTGTGAATAATGCTATGAACATGGATGGACACACATCTAATTGAGTGTCTGCTTTCATTTTTTGGTGTATATACCCAGAAGTGGAATTGCTGGATCACATGGTAATTCTACGTTTAATTTTGTGAGGAATTGCCAAATTATTTTCCATAGCAGTTGCACCATTTTACATTCCCACCAACAAGGCACAAGGATTCCAGTTCCTCCATACCTTCATCAACACTTGTTATTTTCCATCTTGTTATTATTTTTATGGTAGCCACCTGAGTGGTACCTCATTGTAGTTTGGGTTTATATTTCCCTAATGACTAGTGATGTTGAACATGGTCCAAAGTTTTCAATTGGAAGGCATCTACCTTCTGGGAAGGCAGCATACTGGATGGTGTAGGTGTGGTAACTGGGTGGGTCAAGATAGATGCAGTGGCTCACTCCTGACATGGGGGCACAATGGGCCTTAGTTACAAGGGGACACTTCTACTATGGCAACATTAGTGGGAGTCTGCTGGACTGTTTATTGGACTTTCTGACACTTTCGTGTTTTAGTCATTGAAGATGTGGAGACACTTGTGCCTCTGAGTTCTTCTTGCCCCCAGGCAAGCTGGGCAGACCTCTGGGTCCTGCAGTACCTTGCTTGTATGTTTGGGGCTAGGTTTGGGACTATGTTCTGGAGTGGCATTTATGAATCTGCATGCACCAGAATCCCTGGGAGCTTTTGTATCTATAGCAACCCTTGCCCAACACCTGGACAGTCTGATGAGTGGATTGGAAATGGGGCCTGGAACTATTTTGTCAACAGTGCCATGACGATTCTATAGCCCAGACAGGATTGGGCATCTTGATTGGGAATGGGCAGGTGAGGGAGGGCTCAGCCAGACAGCTGGTGAAAGGGAGGAGACTTCTGTTCAGATGGCTCTGCAGAGGTGACACTGAGGAAGCCTAGGCAGAACTTCATGGTGACCAGCTCTGGTGATATGGCCCTGAGTTCTTTCTATTCAGTAGCCACGGTGATGGCACATGCCTATAATGCAGATTCATAAATGCCACTCCAGAACATAGTCCCAAACTCTTCTTCTCTCTTCTAAATGCAGATGATTCTTTAATTATGTGCACATGGTCAGCTTCCACTTAGATTTTTGGATCCTTGCTGTTGACTTACTTTGATCCTTGTTGTTACCCGACACATAACATGGGTCATGGAAAGCCATGGCTGTCCCTTATGATACCTGTTTCCACGCGTTTCTTAACAGAGGGGTCATCAGTTTCCATAGTGCATCTCTAACCACGAGAAGCTCGGCACCCCTAGCTCCTCATGTCAGGTGGTACAGTGCTGGTGACTAGCCTTAGCTTCCTCAGGCATTGTGTAACTGGTCTCCGTGCCACTCTCCCATCCAGGGAGGTAAGCCTTCCTTCCCATGTAAGTGACGATACTGTACAGCCACAAAGACATTCCACACACTTCCCCGAAGTTTTTTTTATCCATGCTGAGAGGCCAACAGCACTTCTCAGAGTTTAGTATGTGGACGGAACAAGTCACCTAGCTGACCTTGGGAACATGCAGATCAAGATCCCGGGGTCTTATCCAGCCTCCCGTTGAGGTGCTGGTGGCTGATTCAGGGACCACATTTGTAGAAGCATAGGCTGTGGGTTAGGATCATCCATCTAGAAGTGGAAGAGGCTCAAGCCCCTGGCATGGTCCCTCCTTTGGTGGCTGTTCTGACCATGGGCAATTACATTCAGTCCTAGTGATTTGGTTTCTGTTACAGTAAAACAATGCCAATGGGTTTGTGGTGAGGACTGAGACCAGGCTCAGTGCTCCTGGCTCAGGGATTGGCACATGGCACCCACTCCATAGTGTGAGGTCATGGTCATTTCTATCTGAACAGCCCTAGGATATTTGATGTTCCCTTCTAGGTGTTCCACATTTATGTCTCCTCCTAGGAAACACTTTGAGGGGCCCTAAGAAGTAGAAAAAGTTGGGTCACTAAATAGAAGGTGGAGGCAACATCTATAGTTTCCACAAACATGTGTTCCTATTTCTCACTGCCAAGTAGGGGTTTTTCTGGTATACAACAGGAATGAACTACCATTTCAGAAGCAGAGGTACATATTAATAAACTTCTATACAGTGAGTCTACACCAGTTCAGCTGTTGTGCTGATTAGACATGCTAATGAATAACTAGTGAACTCAATATACCTTGATATGGTATGATAATCTATTAGTACTAAATCGGTGTCATTTTTGATAGGCAAATTGAAGCTGAGGAAATTCTGATTTCTTCATGAATGGATGTGCCACTTTGTGTTTCTTGACTTGGCTCAGGCATCACCTCCCAAAGGAGGTCCTTTTCCTTTCCAGGTTGAGTTAGGTGGATTTCAGAGCAACCTAGTAAATTACCAAACACATGGGATGGTAATGATTTCTCTCTCTCTCTCTCTCTTTTATTTTTCGGTACTGGGGATTGACCTCAGGGCTACTTGACCACTGAGCCACATCCCCAGTCCTATTTTGTGTTTTTTTTAATTTAGAGACAGGGTCTCACTGAGTTGCTTGGTGCCTTGCCATTGCTGAGGCTGGCTTTCAACTCATGATTCGCTTCTCTCAGCCTCCCAAAGTGCTGGGATTACAGGCGTGTGCCACTGCACCTGGCTATAATCTTTCTCTTCTCTTAGATTTTAGCTCCCCAATGCAGAGACCTCATCTTATTAAACCATCTTTAGCATCTATGGAAGTGCCTGGCACAGTGTAAAGGTTTGTAAAAGGGAGAGAGGAAGGGAAAGAGGGAGAGAGGAAGTCTGGCAGGAAGGCAGAATGGCAAGAAGGAGGGAAGACAGGAAGGGAGGAAGGGATGGAACAGCAAATAGGGAATAAGGAAGGGAGAAAGGAAGCAGGCATAAATGCTTCTCCACCCTCTGGGGCAAACTGAAAGAGGGAATATCACTGGCAAGGGAGTTGGCCTTCACTGGGTAGTGACTCCTACCTTTTGTCCTCTGGGACATTACCTGAATTTAGGAACATGGATGTTTTGCTGTGAGCAAGTGAGGGCTGGCTTGTTGGGACCAGGAGTCCAAAGCATTCCTGCTACCTGATGTGAGTGGATGCTGAAACCTGCCAGAGCCCTGCTCCTCTTTTGCATCCACAAGGGCAAAGAGGACTGGAAAGTTGACATCTATCCTTAGGTGTATACCTCTATCCATAGCCCTGCCAATATTGCCTTTCAGACTGAAGGTGGCTGGCTTCCCCAAAATAAATTCCCCAAAGTATTTTTCCACGTAGGGATGAAGTTATTATAACGATGGTTCCTATTGAACTGAGGGCCTCTTCTTTGGTTAGGCAATTATTTTCTTGAAGCCCTAAGAATTTTAAGATGAGATTATTTTTCATCTAGTAAGATGAAAACACAGTTGAGAGGACCCTCAAGGTGATTTGCTGGTGGCATCCAAACACAACTTTGTTCTTGTTGCTTGCATCTCAGTGAATGGCTCACAGGAACCAAATCTGTGGATCAGTGACCTACACTTTAGGCTGGTTGTCTGGCTGACTGACCAGGTGTAGTCAAATCTAAAGGCATCAGGCTGTGGGGGAGCATTTTCATAATGGAATTCTGGTGTGGCTACACTTGCTGGGACAACAGACATAAAATCCTGAATCCATCACAACCTCAAAAATTGCTCAAAGTCCCTCTATTTGAATGAGTCTGATCCATGCATCTGATCCTCATCCTCCCAGTGTGGAAGTGACACCTCTGTGAATAGAAACAGGATGATGCAGTTTGCATGGTCCCCTAGGACTTGTGAAGCACAATCCTGACAGCTGTTGGGGTTTTTAAACAAGGAAGGAGGTGCTTGTTAGTCCTTATCTTTCCCCAGAACAAGAATTAAGAGGCTTTAGCAGAGCTTCCACATAGAAGTCCAGGAAGACAGGCCTACTTTGTTCCCTAGCACTGCTGCCTACAGAGCTGGGAGGTGTCTCCACTCAGACCCTCAAAGCTTCACAGGTACAGGGTGGTTACCACCCTCAGCTCCTTCAAGTTGATTCAGATACTTTTCAGATACTTTTCTTCCAAAGTATTCCCAAAGGCCAGGGACTTAGTAAACATATTGTCTCCTTTGGAGTGCTGGGCACTGGGACAGGAATAGTAAATGGGGCAGCCAGGGTCTGCCTCAGTTTCCTCTGGCCATCCCTAGTGGGAGGAAGTCACCCCCAGATGCAGCAATGGCAAGAGCAGGTCCACAGACTCAAGGAAGCTCCACAGCACATCCCCATGATCCACTGCTTTACCTGAGGATGACTTAGAAGACCCCTGTCCTCCACAGCCACTTGGCACCTGTTGGGAAGGGTAGAGGCCTGGCTCAAAAAGGCATGGACAGATGTTGAAAGAATGAGGTGGGTTCTGGGGCTACAACAGACACTGGAAGCATCTCTCTTCAAACATGAAGACACCATGTGGTCCATGGCTGCCATAGAAGACTCCATGGAAGGCCTGGAGGGCACATGGCTCTTTACTCATTAGCCCAGACTTCTCACCCACAGAAGAAAAACAGGAGGCTGGAGACAGAACCATGATCCTTGGCAAACTTGTTTCACTTTTTAAGTAGTATCCTTTTCCTTATCAGAAGATAACTTCCAGAGGCAAGTTTCTTTGGATGAACAAAACCCATTCCATGCCAATAATCATTTCTGCAAGGTTGCCTTGGGACAGTCCTCAGCCTGTTCCACTTGGGGTGACCTGCAACCTGGCTGTTGTGTGCTATGCCTGACCTTGAGCAGGGGGTAGTGGGCAGTCTGTTGGGGTGCTCCCTGCCCACAGCAGATCTCAGCATTTGAGGGGGTCACTGAGTAAGCCTACTCTTAAGAATGAGAGAGTGGTGCAGGAGCCCAGCAGCGGTTAGGGGGACAGCATCCTGTGCCACCCTGATGCAGGGCCACAGAAGGGCAGCAATGGCAGGGAAAGAGGAAAGGAGTGGGTCAGATCTGGGAAGGTGCATGGAGGAGAGGGGACCTGGTCATGCAAGCAGCACCCCTCCCTCAGAGATACCCCAGGGGAGCATTTCACATGGGGTTCTTGGGATCCCTACTTCCTTTGGGGCTTTTGGATCTAGAAGGGCTAAGTATAAGTGAAGGTGTGTGTGTGTGTGTGTGTGTGTGTGTGTGTGTGTTTGCCTGTTGGGAGGACAGATGTAACCTCTTTTGTTTTTTGATGGGGAGGAGTGAGAGTAGGGGTCAGTCCGCTGCAATTCTCAAGAAATGCCTTCAGTGGCAAAGTCCTCCAGGTCGTCAATGGAGATGATACCCAGGCCTGGAGCTTCTGCCCCCTCCTCCTCTGGGCTCCGGGGAGGTCCCCGGGGGCGCTGGGCAGCAGCGTGCTGAGTGGAGTCACCCTGAGGCCCAGGAATAGGTTGCAGTCCAGCCTCATGGGCACTCTGGGGCCTGGCGCGAGGGCCTTGCCTGAGGAAGGTAGGGGCAGACAGCTGGGAGGAGCAGCGCAGAGGCATCAGGGCGGTCACCGGCACTGGCCGGAAGCCAGGGTACAGCAGGTAGGGAGCAGCCAGGGCATCCTGCAGGGGCGGTTCAGGGGAGGTCCCCTCAGAGGATGGGACGGAGACCTTGACATACTTGCCAGTCTCTGGGTCGTAGAAGGTCTTGATTTTCACCTGGAGTGGCAAGTCGAAGACGAAGTATTCTCCAGACTGGGGATCCTGAAGGACCTTCTGAGTGGCAGGGTAAGGGGGCAGGGGCGTGAGGGGCTGGGACCCCCAAGACCTTCTCCCCACAGGCTCGGAGACCCCAGACACTGAGTGGCGGTGCACGGGTGGAGGCAAGGAGCGGACCACAGGGAACCTGGCGCGGGACCTCTCTCCAGGTGACAGCGGCCTTCGCTCTGTCCGCTGTGAGTCCTCTGCGCAGGGTTTTCCCTCCCAAAACTCGCCATGCTTCTCCTGCGCCAGATCGGTCTTCCTCCTCTTGCTTGCCAGTTTCTTCGCCCGTCGCAGGGCCTTCTCCGTTTTGGGTGGGACTGCAGGTGGCTTGCCGGCGGTCCTCTCAAGCTGAGCAGGAGGCTCTGGTTTCTCAACAGGGACTGCTGAGCTGGTGGCCACGTCTAGCAGCGCACCTCGTGGAGAGATGGCCCGGAGTTCTTCGGTCCTGGGTTCCAGTTGGGGATCGGAGCCATCCTCCCACACGAGGCCATGAGTCAGGTCCTCCCGCCGAGTGAGTCTGGCAGGACCGGGGCTCGCCCAGGGGCTGGCACCGGGAGGCTCCTCCGGAGGACCTAGTTCTTCAGGAGCCTGGGAAACATCATCCCAAACACTGCTGGTGGCAGGGGAGCACGCGCTGCTCTCTCCCAGGGAGCTGGGGTTGGGGGAGGTTGCCATCTCACCAGGGACTAGTCTTCTCCCAGATGGCCCTGCTCTGGGTGCAGACAAAAAGTGACTTTGGAAACCTTGTTTCTGCGCCTGCTCTTCCCAACAAGTGCCGAGCGACTGCGAGGGGTGCTGGTCTTCTAAGTCGTCCTCAGGTAAAGCGATCCTGGGGATATGCGGTGGAGCAACCAGCTTCCCTGAGTCTGTGGACCTGCTCTTGCCATTGCTCGCCATGATTTCATGAGCTGCTTCTGGGGGTAGCTTCACCCTGTCGCCCTCTCCCACCAGTGATGGAGAGGAGAAATCCCCCTTCAGGGCTAGCTGAGAGTTATCTATCCTGGCTGCACTGAATACTTGCCCGGGGTCTTCTAGGCCTTCATAGGTCATGTGCTTCAAGTGTGTGCCCTGCATATTAGTGGGTGTCAGGGTGCTGGGCATTTCCTGGCTTTCAGGGGCACAGAGACCAGCAGCATCTTCGCCCCACCCTTGCCTTGGTAATTCTTCCTCTTTGTGGCCACTGCTAAGTGAGTCCTCTGAGGACACAGTCCTCAGAAGAGGCAGAATGATAGGTTTGATCACAGGGGTGGCTCTGAGGGTGTTGTCTTTAATTGTAAATAGCTTGTGCTTGTTTGTAGCAGAAGATGGAGATGGGGTGGGGTCTTTGGCATGTGAAAGGGCTATATCCTTATTTCCCCCAATCCAAGAGCCTCTGAAATTTCCTTCCTCCGTCGATACCTTCCTGGGTTTCTCTCCACACAGAGCTTCCTCTTCTCTCTGCAGCGCTTCCCCCTGGCTGTGCTCATCCACGCACATGTGTCCATCTCTTAAAGCATGGTGCTGTAGCTCATCTTTCCCCATCACCCTTTCCTTCTGGCCCTTCTGACTATCACCTGCACTGACATCGTTCTTCCTGTCTTCCCGCTGGCTCTCGGTAAACCACGACTTCTGCTGATCATCAAATGAGGCAAAGGATTGATCCGAAGAGCTGGTGCTGAATTTGGCTTTACTTTGGAGGCTTGGCATAAAATCGGACTGGCTGTCACTGTAAAATACATCCTCCTCCTCAGGGGAGAGGGGCCCTGGGGAGAATTTCTGGTTCAGGAATGGGTTCTGAAGTCCTGTGTCTCGCTCTGGCTCTGTCTCTTGAGAGATGGATCTTGAGAGCCCATTCTCCAGCTGGTGGCTCTTCATTTGTTCTGCAGCCTGTCCAGCCTCGAGCTCCCTATTGCAAAGTTTCAAGGAGAGGTGCTTCCTGGGGTGGCGTTCCCTGGAGCCTGGACTCCAGCCTGGCCTGGTGGGACACAGCTCTGAGTCTTTGTTAGCATCTTCTTTCCCATCACTGCTCCTTTCTGCAGCCTCCCCATTGACACAGAGGGCTTTGGTGACAGTTGTAGATGAGTTGAGGGTTAGATGACCTTCTGCAGAGGACTCATTAGGGTCTGTGGTAGGGTCCTTCTGAGTACTGCTATGTGATGCACCAGGGACATTGTCTGGTCTCTCCTTAGAAAGTTCACTAGGAGGGCTTTCCTCAAGCCCATTGGAGAGGATGACCCCATTACTCACAGGTTCTTGCTTGCCATCAGCCTTAATTCTGGTTTTCTCATCGAAGCCCTTCAAGAGAGGTGAGGGACTATATGTACTCTTAACACGCTTCCGCACATCCTTGAGGTTGAACAGCAGACTAGGTGCTTTGGATTTGTAGCTATCTCTTGACTGACATTCATTGGGCTCTTTCTCCTGGTATCCATTTAGCTGACCTGTGGGGGATGGGCTTAGCTCCCCTGACAGGGTGTCTGATGATTCCAGGACATGCTTGGTGGGTATAATGGGGGTCAGGAGCTTACTGATATTAAAAGGAGGACTATAATGCTCACTGGGGTCCCCAGCCATGTCCAGAACCTCATCTTCTGAAAATTGCCCCTGGAGGTGGTGCTTTGAATGTAGAGATGGGCCTCTCCTGTTGGTCTGTTTCTTTTCTTCCAAAGTGCCTTGTAAACTTTCCTTCCCTCCTTTGCTGGTCTTTGGCTTCCTCCATGGAGCCTGAGTTGACTTCACCTGAGGGTCAGGCTGTGAGCCGGAAGCTTTTCCTTCCACAGGTAATACTGGGGGTCCTGGATCTCTGCAGCCCCAGGGTCCAGATGTGGAGAGAGCACCTGCTGCTAATCTGCTCTCTTCTTGAGTGCAGCTGGCCCGGACAGGGCAGGGAGAGACTTTGCGCTCAGAAGGATAAGGTTCTCTTGACAAGGGCGTGTTCTCATAATGTTTGGGGGCTTTGCTTTCTGGGATGGTTTCAGCGATGTCCTTTCTCTCGAGCAGCTTCGGTTGGTGGGCGTTCCACGACTCAAAAGCACTGTTTTCACTGTGTAGAAAAGTCCCTTTGTGAACCCACTCCTTACCTCTTACAGGTTCCACCTTGGCTGGCTTGTGGGGCGGAGAGGGGAATCTCGACTCAAAGGAGCTGGCGGAATTGTCAGGTTTGGGGAGGAGGCTGCTGGAGCCATGACAGGCCATTTCAGGATTCTTAGGGGACTCTTGTTCTCCATGGTTCCTGGTGGACTGGAGGCTGTTCTGATGGGTGTTGGAGACTTCAGCGGGCACCCTCCTGACAGTCAAAAAAGCAGAATCAAAGCAGAAGTTGACACCGCTGTCTGGAAGAGGGGCAAACTTGGGGGGATTTTTGAGAGCTGGGGGCTTGCTGGTGGGAGGCCTGTTGTCGCAGTGTTGGCTCTCCGTCCTGTCAAAAGACTTAATTAGTGATGATACTTTGGAAACTGGCTTGTTGCTGCTCCTCAGGCCAGAAACTGGCATCTCCAGTCTCCTCTGGGATGGTGTTGGTGGGGGGCTGCTTTTGGGGTACTTTTCCTCCCCTTGAACATACTTGGGTAGCTGTTGGAAGGTGGCTGCCCAGCCTGCATGCTCTGTGCCCTGTGGTGGAAGCTGGCTCCAAATGCCACTTTTTCTGTGGGTGTGGCTCACTGTTCCCTGGTGGAAATTTCCAAACACCTGGTGGGTGATATCTGGGGACAGATTGGAGTCATGGAAGGATGCATCCTCTGAGATGCATAAGCTCCGGAATGCCCGGTCTGTGAGGTTGCTCACCTCCCTGTCTGCATCATCCAACACGCTACCAATGCTGGAGGAGTCGCTGAACCCATCTGTGCACTTCTTGTTCCCCTGCATCGTCTGTTGGCTCTAGGAAGACTGTCTCTGCCCTCTGGTGGGTGCCTTTGGGTGATGATTCTGCGAAGGAGTAAGTGTAGACCACTTCCCACAAAATTAGAGCTGCTTGTTGACCAGTTACAATTGCAAAATGAGGATTATTTTGCTCTGCAAAAGAAAGAAGTGCATGGTATGAACAGGACATCCAGCTTAATAGCTTTGTGCAAGAACTACATTCTTTGACTTTATATGTCAACTTGTACATTGTACACAGTTTTGGGTTAAAAACCAGTCTCGATGTTGCTATGACACTATTTTTTAGATATGATTAACATTAAAGTCAGCAGATGCTGGCTAAAGCAGACTATCCTCCATAATGCAGGTGAGCCTCATCTTTGAAAGACTTAAGAGAGAAATAAAGGGAAAGAAAGCAAAAATAGACAAGTGGGATTGCATCAGATAAAACTTTTATGTAGCAAAGAAAGCAGTCAGCAAAATGAAAAGGCAAGCTGTGGAATGGGAGGAAATCTTTGTGAACCATATACCTGATAAAGGATTACATACAAAATACATAAAGAACTCCTGTAACTCAATAGTAGAAATAATCTCAAAAAACAAAAGCAAATGATCTGGTCAAAAAGTTGATAAATGAACTGAATATATATTTCTTAAAAAAAAAAAACTACAAGATGCCAACAGGTATAGGAAAAGGTGCTCAAGATCATTAATGAGATATAACCTCATGCCACAGACTCCCACGCAGCTGGCATGGCTAGAGTATGTGGTTCTGGTCATAGGGATGGAAGCAGCCAGATGTCTGGGGCATGTCCTTAGCTTCTGATCAAAGGAACAAGTCCTGCTTTGAATGCAGACAGTCAGCCTGAAACTGTGGATTTGCTTTGATGCCCTAGAAAAGTACCTCATGCTGATGCTTGAAAAATAGAAATATATTATCTCTCAGGTTTGGAGAATGGAGGTCCAAAATTGAGGTGTCAATAGGGTTAGTTCTTTCTCAGGGTGGTGAGGAAGAATCTGTTCCAGACCTCCCTTGTTGGTGCTTAGATGCTGTTCTCTTCTTGTGTCTGTTAACAATGTCTTCCCTCCATGCTTGTCTCTGTGTCCCAATCGTCCCTTTTTATGAGGACATCAGCCAGACCTGATTAGTACTTTTCCCAATGTCCTCATCCTATCTAATTATATCAGCAATAACTTTATTTCCAAATGAGGTATTGGAGGTTAGAACTTCAACATATGATTTTATTGTGGTGCCATTCAACCATAACATAGAGGCATTCGCTTGGCAACCCTGAGGAACAAGCCATGACCACCAAACTCTAACTTTCTGAGGATGGCAGTTGAGTAGCCTCCAGGTCCTTATTAGTATTAAAGAGTGACAGACCCAGTCTGAGGTTTGTGTTATCAGGGTTGAGGGGAACCTCAATACATACTGGGCGTTACCTGGTCCCTGCCTTTTCCTCCCCTATAACTTCAGCCTTCACCTTAAGTGTACAAGACCTCAAATTTACTTTTCATACTTACCATTTTCCTTCATTTGTTCACTTTTTATTGCCTGTGGCCAAGGAACTCTTGGATTTACGTTGTAATTCCAAATAGTAGTGAAGGATGTTCACTAATAGAGCATCCAGAAAATAACCACCTTACTTCTGCCTCAGGAATAAGAGAGATGCCTTCCCTCTCAGATTTCTTCAGATAATTTTTCCAGTTCTGATTTGGAATACCTGGCACTGTTATAATGTTGTTATAATGTTGGCCTCATCCTCTCACTACCCATTGGTATCCATCAGCACAGTGGCCAACCACAGAAAGTGTTTCCAGTGTCACAGAAAGTGTTTTCCTGGCTTTTGGGTTGGTTTCATATTGCTTTGGTTTGAATCTATAATGGTCTCCTAAGGCCATGTGTCTCAGTCTTCAGCTTGGCACTGTTGGGAGGTGGTAGAAACTTCAAGAAGCGGGGCCTAATGGGAGGTTAGGTCATTGGGGGTGTGCCCTTAAAGAGGAAATTGGGATACTGGTCCCTCCTCTTCCTCTCTCCTTTTGCAGAGGAGGATAAGCTGATCATCCTGCTCTGTTATGTGCTCCCACCACAATGTGCTACTTTGCCACCGACCAAAAGCAATGGGGCCAACTGACCATGGACCAAAACATTTGCAAATGATGAGACAAAATAAACTTTTCATCTTTTTAAGTTGATTGTTTTAGGTATTTCTTACAGTAATAGAACACACATACCTGTTGTTACATTAGTGAGGGCTGTGGGTGTCTGCCTTGCTGCGTTTTAGGATCTATAGTTTTAAAACTTCGTTTTTTGCTTATATTTGGTGTCATCACTGCTCATCTAGAAAGAGGAGAAAAAATAATTTTAGTGGAACCCAATTGGCCAAAGGCCAATAACATTCTCAGTGGAAAAGCTATCTTTAAATGTCAGTAATATAGCTATGGTATATAGTAATATACCATATACTATATGGTATTAATATAGTAATGCAGGCAGTTGGCCTTCAATTTTTTTTTCTTTTTTTAAATCCATACTTGAACTCAACAAAATTCCAAACATAGGCTTTTTTTTTTTTTTTTGCAAAAATCATAACACAAGTTTAATTTATTCCTTCTAATATTGATGAATTTGTTGAATGGCCCAAGAAATTTTCAGAAACTGTTTTAAACCTTTGGGGTTTCTAATATGATTGACCCAGGTGTGAATTTTTTTTTTTTTTTTTTTTTTGCTAGTAAAATCTGAGCAAAGGCCCTTTTCCCACTGAATTAATAACTTGGATTTTACAGAAAATAGAATTAGAGCGGCCAAACTCAAGTCCACTCAGCCAGTAGCAGCACGTTGTTCGATTTATTGTTGGCAGGAGGCTTGAGTATCTATTTTGACAGCTAAAAGAACCAAAAAGCTGCCCAGGAGAATTTTCAGAGTGCTCAGGATGAAGTGTAAACTAATTAAAATAAACCCACTATGCAAATGTTAAATGCAGACCCTTGAGGTTTTCACAAGACCTTCCCCAGACTGTAGCTCCTGGATATTAATCTAGTCTAAGATAGTTTATTAATAATATTAATAATCATAATAACTCAAATTTGGGGAGTACATTTCTTTGGAGAATCACAGAGGTGATTTGTTTCTGCCACCATATGGTGAGGCCCCATCCTGACTCCCCAGGCTGGCTTGGATGGGCTCCTGCCTGTCCCCATATCATGGTGGGGCTACCTTCTCATTGCTCATGCTGTATTGCTGAAGATCACATATCATAACCCATATGCTTTAGAAATCGTTGATTGCTTCTTTTTCTCAACGAGAAAGTTTCTTGAATCCTGGAAGAGGGTCTTGTATGTCTTTGTATACTGAACATATCAACATAGAAGATCAATATTTGTGGCAATGCTCTGAATTGTCTATCTTTATTCTGATTAGTGTTTCTGGGATGGAAAACTGAAGCACAGGGGGAAAAAAGTAGCAAGATAATAGAAATTTTAGTAAAAAAGACTCATGACCTTGAATCTTAAGGCCATTTGTACAATTCAGATTGATATGCTTGCACCACTGAGATATGACTGAAGGAGGAGGATAAAGTCCAGCAGATGCCTCATTTGGACAAGACATAGGAGTGGAATAATGTGGTGGTTATTTTGTGAACACTCAGGGGACCTATTGCTCTGTGCATAGGCTCTCCCCTAACCAGTGGCCTCCTGGACTCATTGCCACTGCTGCTGAAATGCCCTTTCCAGAGGCCATTTGGAAAACTGTCCCGCTCACTACTTTCAGCCATTTGAAGGAAGCCAACCTGAGTTGGTGAAATGGTTGGCTCACAGAGCCCTTTGCATGTAGAAGGGTGTGAGTACCTTCAGATGATGTGACTAAGTTGCACAGGGCTGAGCCATGTTAGAAACCAGGTCTTGGAATTTGGTCCAATGAACACACAGAAACACTAATAAATACTGAATCACAACATGACAAATTCCTTGTGTATGTCTATGGCTTTCAAAAGCAGTTTTCTTCTCTCAAATGCTTCCTATCCCACCCTTACCTCCTTTATTTCTTTAACCCTCCTTGTTCTGCTTTGTACCCCTCACCATTGCTTGTCCCAGATGAGTCTTCCAATGAGTCATGTTTGCTGACTGACTTCTAGACTGCCATCAAGACTATTGGCTGCTGTCTTCTTGTGAGGGACGTTGACTCTTTACTTCTTCTTCCCTGTCTGCTGGTCAGCCTCTTGTCTTCCTCTCCCTGATGGTTGGGTTTCCTTGGCTCCCAGCCCTGGGGCTTCTCTTCTCTCTCTGCATGTGGACATGGGTGGTCTCACCCACACCTGGTCTCCGCAGACATCCGTGCACTGATGATGCACCCAGGCCATGCCACTTGTCTGGCTCCAGTCCATATCTCCAACTGCCCATTGGACAGCTCTCTGCCTGTGTCTTCTAGCCCTTCATACTTACATAAGCCAGTTGTCTCTCTGGGGATCCCACAAGTCTGAGAATCTCCTATGACTTCTCCCTTTCCCTCCTCCCTGAGCATCTCCCTACCCAACCCACTTCCAAGTTCTGCGAGTTTCATCTTCTAGGAGTCTCTTGCCCGCAATATGCTGGTCTCCATCTCCATGGTCACTTCGTGGTCCAAGCAGCTGTCATGTCTTTCTTGAACTTTTGCAGGAGCCCATATACATCCACCTAGATGTAGCTTCTAGAAATCAAATCTGCTCTTGCCAACCTGCTGCTTAGAACTCTCCAGGTCTTTCTAGTTTTCAAGAATGAAAATTAATCTTCCTAACAAGGAATCTCCCTTCTATCCCCTTCTTGCACTATTATTTCCCTCATGGTTGGCTTCCAGCTACCCTGGCTTTTACCAGCTTTTTCAACACGTTACATGACTTCCTGTCTTGGGGCCTTTGCATATGTTGTTCTCTCTGCCTGGAATTCTTTTACTTTCTTCTTCCTCCTATTACCTAGTTAACTCCTACAGATACTTCAAAGCCTAGTCCTCTTCAACTCTTCAGGCGATTTCAAGTGCTCCCTTCAATAATTTCAAAATAGGTTAGAGCCATATCCTTTGGCAGCACTTAACAAAATTGCAGCTATTTAACGGAATGGTTTGTTATTTGACATTTGTCTGTTCTGTTAGCCTGGGTGTTCATCTGTCTAGCTCTCCAAACTATCTTCCTCATGTGCACAGCATGAGATATCTGTTAGATACATGAGAAAATCTCTCCCCCATGATGTTATTCATGCTATTAATTGGCTTAGCAGGATTTAGTTTACTGAGTCAAATATCATCTAGTAATTGTAGAATGATCACAAATTCCAAGTTAGTGAATTTGAATCCAAGTGGATTTTAATTACTTTTTGATTCCAAGCCCTAAAACACATAAAATTTATCTGTGGTCAAAGATTGAAGTGGGCAAATCAGATTATTCTTAGAGAGTATTCACAGGCTGGCTGGGTGTGACATCCATTCACATCACAGCATACAACATTAAGTTAGGACTGAGTTTCAATACTGGTTAGCGTTTGTATCCGTGAGAAATAGCAATTTCATGACTATGTCATTTTCCTGTTTCTCTGTTTTCCATGTTCCAGTTGGGGAGTGGCTTTGAGGTGCTCTGAGGGCCAGTGTCTAGCAACTATCTGTTGAATACACCCCATCTTGTCCCATCATCCCAGATGTGGAACACTACAAAAATTTCAATGCAGTATGTCATACAGAGTAGGATGTAATAATTTTAATTGTTAATGTTATTTGTTAACATATGAGCTCTAGATTATTGTTTGCAACTTATTTTAATGCACCTGAATCAATTTCATTGAACTATTTGCAGAATTGACAACTTGGAACTTAAAGGGTTAACTGGGGTTGTTTACAGTGCCATCGCACATGGCCATCAAATGATACATGATGTCAAAGATGGGTGTCAACAGATGAAATGTTTGCCTCTGCCTTGTGAAACTCAACCCTGCAGAACACAACAGCATTCTTGTCTACAGACCCAGTCCCCCATCCTGTGATGCTGGACACAGAGCAAGCCTGCATCAGAGCGAGCAGGCTTTGTGAAACACCAGAATACACAAGGGGAAACAGGATCCCTGGGAGAAATGGGTGGACTGGTGACATCCCTGTAGTGAATATGCCCTCGGGGGGACACTGAGGGCAGAGCCTTGAGGTGGGAGAGTCACACTCAAGGAACACATTTTGTCTTCTTCTTGCGAATCAGAGTATATCAGAGAAGCCAAATCTGAACATCCCCCACCCCCATGAACCAGCCTTTTCTCAAGATGAGCACCAAAATATCCTTTGCACAGTTATCACTTTTCCAAAATGTTTTCTCACGTGATGCTCTTCTGGAATGTCCTGCATGGTGCTGTTGTACTCTTGTGGACCAGTATGTGTTGCTTTTTGCAAATATAATATTTTCCTCTCTCCTAACCCCTTACAGATGTCTATACATGACCTCAAGGGCTTCTTGGAGGGGACCCTGACCTCCCTCCATGCTCCCTACTTCCAGCCTGTGATGCATTGGATGTGTCCTGGCCTGGCTGAGTGGTAGTCCTTCTGCCTGGAATGTCCCCGTGCCTCCTGGCTATGTTGCTGATCACTTCCTCCTATTCCTTGTAGAATATGTTTCTCTTTAATTACTTGCATTACTTTATTCCACTTTTTTTTTTCTGCTGTGACTCTGTCACTCCAACTAGATTTTGAGCTTTTTGGAGGGGGGCCTCTGGCCTCGTCCATCTTTGACTGACGTGGTGCCTGCTGTGTGGTAGTCCTTTGTAAAAGCGTCCAGCTGCTGTTGCTGAGAGCACTTCTTGGGCCATAAGTATGTGATGACAGAGGTTTGCTGTAGTGCGTGGCGTATGGATGGAGGAGGGGCTGAATGCTCAGCCACTCCACGTTCTCCACGTCTCCCTTGGGGCTCTCAGCTGCCTGTCATCTCAGGCCAAAGAATGTCACACAGGCCGATTTCTGCTGCTCCACCCCAGACCCTCAGGCACCCCAGGCTGTGAGCACAGGAAGTGGCCATAGGAGATGACTCCTGTGTGCCAACCGTATGTGCCAGGCCCCACTCCAGATACAACACCTACAGCTACTGCTTTGAGCCCTCCTACTGAGGAGTGATGGTCTCCTAGAACCGGAGCCCTGATGGGCGACCCTAGAGGGGGTCAGGGACCATCCCCATTGATGTGGCTGTGCATTATCATCATGAGATGAGACAATGGAGCCTCAGAAAGGTGATGAGAATATTTTCTGTCTTTGGTGAATGACAGAGCAGGGCTTGGGACCCAGGCCTTTGTGGTCCTGGGATCCTCACTAGATTGAGCAAGTTAAAAATAGAGGACACCCAGTGAAGTATGAATTTCAGATAAATGATAAATACTTAAAAAGTATACCAAATATACTAAAAAATTAAGTAGATCTCATGCAACATGTGGGATATACTTATACTAAAAGTTACTCATCTGAAATTCAAATGCCACTGGATTTTCTGTTTATTTTTCTTTTACATCTGGTAACCCAAGGGCCTCACTAACTCTTACCACCCAAAATGGATTACCATCAGTAGAAGCCAGTATGATGAGCCAATACTGGGATGACATGATGGCTCATGCTTGTTCATGACCCACTTTGGCATTCACTCTCTTGTTTGATTCCCATAGACCCTTGTAGGAGGGTTGAGTGTGCCTTGCCATCATTTTTTAGGTGGAGAATGAAGCACAGAGAGTTGCTAAATATTGCTCTGTGTCACACAGCATGTAAAGAAAAAGAATTAGGGCTGAGACTCAACTTGGGTTCACCACTTGACTACCCTGCACTTTCTCCAGGATCAAACCTTGACCTTCTGGCCCCTGGGCTCAGTATCCAAAGGGTGTTTCCTGGGAGACACTCTTCTCCAGCTTACTGCTCCTATGCTGGAGTGAACGGAAGAATTGAGGCCTGGTGGACAAAAGGAGGGTGTTAATTTTATTGTCATGTCACCTCCCAAGGATCTTCTCAGCTCAGCTTTTTGTGGCAACCACTGGAGTGAAACTATTGATTCGACTGGTGAACACAGGTAGGGATCTGATGCGAGGTGGCCTCAGGGTTGGACCCTGCAGAGCTGGGAGGGCTGTCTCTCTAGCCCAGGGCATGCTTCTGAGCTGCCATTTCATTCCGCTCTTTGTCCCTCCCTGTCTTTCCACAGGAAGCCACTGGGGTTTGCTTGGCTGCTGGGTTTGACCACTTGCCTGTAGTGTGGTTTTTGAGCCCAAGATCTTTGGATAGATCTAATTACGTTAATTGAATGGTGTTTTCACTTCTCAGTAGAGGGGAAGCCGGAAGACAGTGGAGATGACAGAGGTTGGCTTTATCACACCCAGAAGGCCCTGACAAATTGGAATTGATTTCGTTTGCTGTTCTCTCAGGGTTGGTTTTTTGAGGCATCGACTTGGGCATGCCTTAAGAAGTGGTTCTGTGTAGTGAGCTGGGATGGCTCCCTTGTCTCTGTGCAGCCTGAGAGCCTGGCTGTGAATGCACACACAGCCTCCACCAACCCCATGCCCGCCCCTTACTCCAGACTTGCGGGCCAGTCGTGGGCCAAGCTCTTGACTTCTGTATTCAATGGCCAACAGCCCTCCTGTTTCAAAGGGAATGTCCTTGTTCACATTCTGTATTTTATGAGGTGAGTATCTTAGTTGGCTTGAGCTGAAATACCATAGACTGGGTGGCTTAAACAATGCGCATTTCTTTCTCAAAGTTCAGGAGGCTGCAAAGTTCAAGATCAAAGCCCTGGCAGATCTGCTGTCTGCTGAGGGCTTTCTTGCTGGCTGTGATAGACACCTTCTATATGCTTATATAAGAGAGGGAGTGAGGGGGGAGCACGCAAGATGTCTCATGTGTCTTCTTATAAGGGCAAATCCTATTCATAAGGACTCACTCTCATAACCCCAGCACCTCCTCCCACAGGGCCTGCCTCCCAATACCATCCTGTTGGAAATTAGGATCTCAATGTATGAATTTGGGGGGCATAAAAAATCCATAGCAATGGGTGACAAAATGGCAAAATTGGCTTCCTTAGTTGGGAGCCTTCAGGAGAGGGGAGCAGACAGATAGATGTCTATGGAGCAATAGGCTTGGGGTCCATGGGCCCTCATTGATTCACCAGTAAAACTTGGTAAAGTAGGCCTCCTTCCCCATCTTACAGTGGGGTACACTGAGGCCCCCTGGTTTAGTTGTTGTTCTTTCCTTTGCAAGGGATGACTGAATGATGGAGGCCACCAGTGCCACAGCTGGGCAACACCTCATCCTTGACTTTGGTGGACTGCTCTTTAGCCCCATGATGACTCTGCTTTGGCTCTTCACCTGACATGATGATTTCTGTGTCCTTAGAACCCCTCTTGACTTTTGGAAATAAAAAATTTCCAGTTTACTTAGACTTAGACTCTCCTGGAAGAAAATGTAGGCTATCACAAGCTGAACTTGAAGATCTTTCATGCATTTATTCATTCAACAACTACTCGCTGAACACCTATTATGTGCCCTTTCCCACCTTGTTCTGGTGCTGGAGATGTAGCCATGTGCAGGATGTGCCCTTTCCTTGTGGGATTGGATGAATCCTGGTGTTGATTTGTAAAAGCACATTGCCCTCTGATTGCAAACTGGCTTTCATTGCCACATAAAATGCAGCTTTGACTTGTACCTGAGTTGTTGCATATCTGGTTTAGCCATTTTGGAACCACTGATCTGGTATTTGGCACCCCAGGAGAAGTTCATCAGCCTGCGACCTGGCCTGGCTGGCCTGGCCGGTCTGGCTTGACAAACCTTCAAGGCAGGGGCTGGAGTGTGAAAACCAAGGGCTTTCAAACTGACCCTGAGGCTCCTGTGCCATGGTAGAGAACAAGGCTGGCTTTGTCCAGCCCCAGGCATACGAGGTGGTTGGTCCTGGGGACCCCAGTATTAGCAATGGCCTGATAAGAGTCTGAGTTCTCCATAAGCCGTGTTGCATGGACAGGGCCCTGCAAACTCTGCAGCTGGTGGAGTCCAGGTCACTCCAGGAATCATGGATGAAGAAAGCAGCTTATGGTACTGGCCTGTGACCATGTGGTTGCCGTGGCTACCCATGCTCTGCTGCCTTTGGGAAATGCTTGAGGTGAATGTTTTCTCTGTGAAGCTCAATCTCATTGGAGGCTGATTCTGCATGGGTAGTCAGTCTGTGTGTCTAGAAGGGTCATTTCCCCAGAAGCTTCTGAATGTTGCTCAGACCTGGGCTGAGTCTCAAATTAGAGGCCAGGGAGCTGGGCACAAGAAAGACCAGGCCTGGTCTAACATGGATGCAAGGATACACGGTTCCTGGCATCACAGATCCAGGGAAAGACCTCAGTCTCCAGAAAAATGAGAAGTCACAGGAGAAGGGAAAGTGGACTGGTTCAGGTCTTCCAACACCCTGCCCATTTCTAGCTTCTGTTCCTGATCCCTGACAACCTTGGCAGGCTGAGCAATGTTTAACCTAGATCTCTGGGGCAAAGGTGTTGATCTGTAGCCCTGGCCAATTTTCTGATGCCAATTTGACATTCTGAGGTAGAGTTGAGATGAAGTGTGGGTGGTGGTTCTTTTGAGGTTCAGTGGGCTCCAGGACACACCCGAATGGCAGCAGGCTCTGGCTATGTTTGCTTTTAATTTGGGTAGAGTCTCACTCACAAAGGCTAACCTGTGAGCTATCAACCCACCCTCATTCTTGTTTCCGCTCACTTCTGGAGGCAGGGTGGTGTTCGCCATCACTCCTCACAGTGCTCATGGCCAAGGGCCTGGTCATGGCCAAGGCAGGGTCTCTGGGTGCTCCCTCCATCAGGAATGAACTCAGGTCCCCCACTGCCAGTGTTACCATGGTGCTTCCTTAGGTATCTCTGCAGTTTCAGTCCATGGTCAGTTGACTCCTTGGCTTTAGGCCTGTGGTGAGGCAGAACATCATGGTGGAAGGGCATGGCAGAAGAAAGCTGCTGCGTTCATGGTAGTTGGGAAGATCAAAGAAGGGGCCTGAGGTAAGCTATACTCTTCCAGGGCATGACCTCTGTGACCCACTTCTTCAAACCAAAGCCTATCTCCTACAGTCTCCACCACCTCCCAACAATGCTATTCAATTATGAATCTGCCAGTGGTTTAATTCACTGACAAGGCCAGAGCCCTCCAGTCACATCCCCAGTTCCCACTTCAGAACATACTTCAACACATGAGCCTTTGGGGGACATTTCTCATCCAAACCAAAACATACCCTGTAGCCCCTGTTCTTACCCTTAGGTCTCCTTGGAGCTTGTTTGAAGATGTCTGGCCACATATATCCTTCTATTCCCTGCATCCCACTCATCACACCTGAGATTCCATAGCACAGGGTGTAAGACCTTGAAGCTTGTGATGCCCTTATTGACTAGGACACAGGAATCTCTGGTTAAAAGCTTCACAATCAGAGAGAATTTGAACAAGCCACTCAATTTAAGCCTCAACCTTGCTTTGGACACCTTGGGTCTGGTGGAACAGCCAACCAGGCAGCTTGATACTCAACAGAAAGCCCTCAAGGACGATGGTACCTGATGCACTCCATCTCAAAGAGCCTTTTGGAGGAAGAGGCATTTGGGATTGTTGGGAGCAGGGATGTCCCTCAGAAATCATCCTCTCTTTAGCTTTTGGGGAAGGGAGGGAACCCTTGGCAGGTAGCTCTGTAGTGTGTCAGGTGTGGTAGAGAGATGAGGTTCTGGGCAGGGTTCCCTGGAATCATAGGAGGTCAGGACTGCTACAGAGTTCTCTACACTGTCTATGGACTTAATTCCCCTAACCGAGAAATGGCTCCTGAGAGCTGGGTGACAGTAGAGAAGAAGAGGTAGAAGATCTGTCATTGAGCATCAGTACCTCAGGGGTGCTCCTAGGTACATCCATCCTGCTTATTGACCTCCTGATCCCCATTACACACTTTGTTATTCATAATCTCACCCAATGGTATAACAATTGGCAAGTTAGGCAGGGCTGGTGCCAAAGGAATTTTAGGTGGAGAAATTGAGGATCAGAGAAGTTGAGGAACTCTCTCAGGATCACACAGGCAAAGAACAGCAGAGTCAGAATTCAGATCCAGGTTTCTGGGCTTCACAGCTTTGCCCCTCTGATTGCAGGGAATGTAGAGAGAGGCAGTGGGTGCTTGCTCTGTTCACGCAGGCCAGGGAGTAGGTGACACTTTCTCTTCTATCTCCTACAGTTATTATTTTCACCAGGAGCCTTTGCTTTGGTAAAGCTAGAGAAGAAGTCACTGGACCTGGCTCTCCCCTGGACACCATCTTCCCTAATCTGGCCCTTGGAAGCTATGTGTATCTGGGATGAGAAGAAGGGGACCCTACCCATAGCCCTCGGGAGATTTCTAACCTTCCACACAGGGTCAGAGCTTCTCACCTCCCTGCTGGAAGCTAGGAAGGAGATGGCAGAGGGCTGGTGGGTAGATGGTGACCATCTTCAACCTGTGTGACTATGGGGCAGGTTTGGATGGGGGAAAAGAAGAGGAGGAAGGGGCTCTGAGCTGTTACTGACATGGTCACGAGGAGCTGAATGACATCTGCCTTCTTTGTGGATGTTCTCATAGCAAGTACAAGCTTTCAGACATGGCTACCCAGGCCTGTCTTTCTAAGATTTAAAACTGAAAGACAGGTAAGTAACTTAAAACAATAGAGCCCCTTGATGTGAACAAGTTCCTTGGAGAGTCTCCTCTTGGGCTGGAGAACTGACAGAAACTGGCCCCCTTTCCTTTCCTAAGGCAGAGGTCAGGTAAGGCCCTGGGCTTTCCAGAGTGCCCTGGGGGCTTGTTAAACTGCTGGGCCTTGCCAGGGCCTCTGGGTGGGGCCAGAACATTCACATTTCTAGTAAGTCCCACTGGGCCAAGTTGCTGCAAGGCCTGAGGCCACACCTGAAGAAAGCTGCTCTAGCATTGGAACTTGAACTGGTAAGTCATAGATGCCACTGGGGTGCAGTGGTTGTCATCTGCTGTGGTTTGTGCCCTGTCTGCTCTTGTCCTGTGCTTGACTCAGTAGATCATGTATACATGAGGTGCAGAGATGAATTAGAAATGCCTTCCTCTCCAAGGTTCTGTGCTCTAGAAGGAGAGAACAGGCTACTGGGCTCCACAGGGCAGAAGGAGAGAGGACTCGTGGAACAGCTTGTTCCAATGCAGCTAGGAGAGTTTTAGCTCCCAGTCTGTGCACAAGCACCCGGGAGGCCCAGCCTGGGCACATGGCAGAAGGTGGTGGTGGAAAGAGCGTGAGGCTTGGAGTCAGAGCAGCTTCCCAGCTCTCAGCCCTGTGCAGCCACCTCACATCACATCTTCCAGCCTCTGTTCATTCATCTGCAGTAACTGGTACTTACTTCCCTGGGTGGTTGTGAAGGACAAAGTAAAAAGTGATAAGAGCCCAGACAGACTTACATAGAGTAAGAACTTGATAAATGGAAACTCCTACCATTAGAGACTGCTGTGGTCTGAAATGTCCTCCACCAAATTCCTATGTTGAACCCTAATCCCCAGTGTGAACATGCCACAAGATAGAGCCTTTTGGAGGGGTAAGTTGTATGGGTGGAGCGCCCATGAACGGGATAGTTTCTTTATGGAGGCCCCCAGAGAGCTCTCTTGCCTTCTTCCCACCTAGGGAAAACAGCAAAAAGGCACATCTATGAGGATGTGCAACTTGATCTTGGATTTCCCAGCCTCTAGAACTGTGAGAAATAAATGTTTGTTATTTGTAAGCTGCCAGTTAATGGTATTTTGTTACTGCAGCATGAACAAACTTGGGTTTTTGAAGCAGATAGTGCAGGGAAGAATCCCATACCTACTGTGGCAGTAATAACACCTGCCAACAGGATTGTCACATGTGTCAAAGGAGCTCATGTATATAAAGCACATAGTAGCTGCTCACTAAATGCCAGTTCTCATCATTTCTAACCCCAGATGGGGGCAGTATAACCTAGTGGGAAAGACCTGGATTGAAGCCAGACCCTCTTGGGCTTGGATCCTGGCTGAACTAACTGTATATGCCTCAGTTTTCTCATCTGCAAAGTGGGACTAAAAGTAGCACCTGCTTCATGGGGTTGTCATGAGGGTAAAGTGGGTCCTTGTGTCTGTGAAGTATCTGGCTCCTAGCAACTCTTGAAAAGGCATCATTATTATCATAATATGGCCCAGTTAATACAGGGCCAGGGATGGCTGTGCCTTTCCCCACATGAAAGCAAGAGAGAAACCAGGTAAAGCCCTGCATGGTCTGGGGCTGACTAGAGTCCTAGAGGGCTTCCCTGCCTTGGAAGCTCCTCCTGGGTTTTCCCTCTGGGGTCTGGTTCCTCTGTCTCGGTGAACCACTCATTCCTCTCATTGCTTAGAACATACTTTTCCTCCTTGATTGCTCAGTGACCCCCGTGTGTGTGTCCTGCATGATGCTCCCCTTAGAATACGTGTCTGCATTTTCTAGGTAGTTACCTAATGAATGTCAGGAGAATGTGTATGCACAGTTAAAATGCAGACTCCTGCCCTTGCTCTTGGGGTTTAAGATTCAAGTTCTGTAAATGTGACCCTGAAGTTTTAACCCTCTTCTTGTCCTTGTGAGTGGATGGTGGGGGTGGAGTAGGGTGTCCTGGCTGATGGCTATGTGCTCTGAAGCATTGCTACCTAGGTAGGAACATCATGATCACTTAGGACTAGGTCATCTACCCCACATGCTGAAGGTGCAAAGATCCATGACCCTGTCTAGTACAAGATGGAAAGTAATCATGGACAGTCATGTGCAAATGTCCAGTGGTTACCATGGGCACAGGGGGTCAGTTCTTCCTGGTTCAATAGTATGAATCAGCTGAATTCTGAAGCATCAGGCTTTTTCCTTGGTGACCTCTGAAAGGCAGAGTTCCAAGTTGGAGTTGAAGCAGGAGGAAAAAAAAATCACCAAGGGACAGTGGAGGGCAGAAAGCAGTTCTTGAATTTCTCTCATGTGCCTGGTGCTTTTCATGCATTTGTTCACTTAATGCTCATAGGTGCCTTTGAGATGGGGGCTGACGTTGTTCTCATTTTACAGAGAAAGCTGAGGCTCAGGAGGCTTGCTGTGAAGAGGCAGAGCTGGCCTGTGACTCAGATCTGTTTGTCCTGTGACCCTGCATAGCCAGTAGGCTTCTGAGGCATTGTGTGGATTCTTGCTCTGTCTTGGGCAGCTTCCTGAAGAGCAGGAGATAGGATGAGGCCTATGTGTTTTCTTAGGCACACCTGGCTTTTCATAAGAAAATTTTGCCCAATCAAAGTTCAGGAAAGATGGTGGAATGAGATGGATATCATTACCCTAGGTACACATATGACTGCACATATGGTGCGATGCTACATTGTGCACAACCAGAGAAATGAAAAGTTGTGCTGCATTTGTGTACAATAAATCAAGATGCTTCTGCTGTCAGATAAATAAATGAATAAATAAATAAGACAATAAATAAAGAAAGAAGATTTTGACTCTTGGATGAATGGCTTGGCTTTCTTTCTAGCATGTCTGTTGGACACTGACGTGAGCTTAGTCTAGGGAAGCAGTTGGCAGAGACACAGGCTCTGGATTCAGATCTCCAATTCTTATCTCAGCCTCTCATTAGCTGTGCTTCCTTGAGTAGGTTACTCAATCTCTCTGAGTCTGTACCTGCCTCTGTGAAGAGCATCACAAGGCCTACCATACCGAATAACCTCAAGAATAAAACTACACAGGCTAAGGCTTTGCCCACAGGAGGAATGCAGTCAGTGATTGCCATGATGGACACGCAGGCGGTGACGGGTGTGGAAACTGAGGGCAAGAAATGGCTCTGATGTGGTGGGTTTAACCTTGTGCTCTGAACTCTGCTCCCTTGACTTCTGCGGTCATCAGGCCTGACCTGCCTCTCCGAAGGCCAGACAGGGCCACATGAGGGGATGAACTGCTGGGGTTGCATGTGGCCCAGAGGCCCCAGGACAAAGACAAGGGACAGCACTGGTGTGACCTGGTCCTTGCAGAGGGGGCTTAGCAGTACTAGGTCTGAAACCAGCCTTTAGACTTGGAAAGAAGTGAGGAACGTGGGTCTTAACACCCCGAGAGAGGCGTTTCAAGCAAATCTAAGCATTTCCACACCTCACTGCCTTCCTCCAGCTTCAGGTGAAGACTTTAGATGGGAGACAGCTGAGACAAAAATCCTCCCCTCAGCCCAGCCTTGCCTTCTCCAGCAGCTGAGCTCAATGGAGAAGGGGCATCTCAGGGAAAGAAGAGACCAGCTGAGGCCCAAAGGAACCCTCAACCCCCACTGAGGAAACTCTGTGGGATATAGGAGCCCTGATGGGGCCTGGATGCCTGAGGTGTGTCATGTCCTGTCTGGGCTGGACCCTCGAGGGTAGGCCAAGCAGAGAATGGAAGGCTTCTCCCCACTCTCATGAGCTGTGGTCCCAAGAATGTCCCTCTCCCCTCCACCTGACTTCAGGAGCTGCGTGTTCCATTGCACCAGTCATGCATCCAGCCATGTTCCACAACAGCATGACTTACGCTGGGCGGCCACACCTCAGCGTCAGCATATGTTCTGCGTGCTCCACTTTTAGGTCTTGATCTGTGATCCTTGCTTGACCTCTTGGCCTCCTGCCTCTGGCCACTCCCATCAGCTCATGTCACACAACTCCTGGGAACCAAGCAGAAACTAAGAAGCCTTTGGGGTTATTCCAACTAAAAGAAACATAAGGTCGAGCTATAGGGCTATGGATTGGTTGAATTTGGCAAAATGGGGCTTAAATCCTCAAATGCAAATCAAAACAGGACCCACTCCAGCCTCCATGGACCCTTTAGGGGAATGTCAGCACTGTGTGCCTCTAACCAGGTGCCCTTCCCTCAGAGCCCTCTGCTTCTCTCCATTAACCCTGGACAGACAGAGCAAAACCCCAAGAGCCAACAAGGAAGGCAACCCAGCCTTGGTGCCATGGGCAGGTCTCCATTACTGAGACTGGCAGACTGAAGGAATAGGCTATTTCAAGACATGGAGCTTCCCCTTTTCAGAAAGGGTCTGCAGGGCCTCCTTAGGGTCAGAAGCAAAGGGGCAGGAAACACCAAGACACTGCCAGGAAAGGGCAAGAGAATGGATGTGCTCTTTCTCCAAGGATGCAAGGCTAGCTTTCCCTGTCTCCCCCACATAGCTCCTGCTCCCTGGGTTTCCATTCTACCAGCCCCTTTTCTTCCCAGCATGCTTGATCCCATATCAAAGAGCTTCTGGTCACCAAAGAGCAGGCACAATTGTTTTCAACCCAAGGACCCAGGGGCAGACGCTGGTTGGACTTGGGTCACCGGGAGGTGGCTATTTATAAACTACCCGATAAGCACAATCTGCCCTGCTCGGCCTGGGCCACACGGACACGTTGTCTGTCTGGTTAGCACAGCTAACTCTCCCAGGGCCACTACAGCAGACTGAACGTTTCCTGTAATCACCAGATTTGAAATACAGGCCCCAGGGAGGGGTAGGAGGTCTGACAGCCAGCCAGTCACTGGTCCTAGAGGGTCCTCTTCATGGGCTTTACTAGCTGCAAAAGCTTTGATTGCTTTTTTTGGGACGGTGAGGGGAGTGTGGATATATAAATTGACTTATCTGAAGAAGCTTTCTTATATAACAGAATTCTGCAAACTTTTTCTGTAAAGGGCCACGTAGAAAATGATTCCACTTTTGCAGACCATATGCTCTCTGCAGGTATGGTGTAAAAGCAGCCAAAGACAATATGTAAATGAAGGAGTGTGGCTGTGTGCCAATAAAACTTTATTTACAAAACCAGGCACCCAGCCCAGAGGCCATACATAGTTCAGCAACCACTGTTGTGAGGGGATCTCAAATGCTGGAAATCTGGATCTCATTAAACATGCACACTTGTTTCATTTACTCCCTGGGATTCCAATAATTTTGTGAGTATTTTAAAGTCCTAAAAAATACTTTTTCTTAAGGCTATCAAGGTTTTCACACATATCCAAACCTGTTCTTTTCACATACCAATTTTCCAACAAAGAAATAAAAAGGAGGGATGATTTTACACTGGTCCCAGTGTGTGAAGACAGGTAATAGGTGGGGGGCTTTGGGTTGGGGATACGCGTGCTTTCATGGTCCACAGGCCAGAATGTTCCAAAAACCACTGTCCTTTGTTAGAGCAGGTATGATCCTGCCCGACGCAGCTCTGGGGCAGACAAGGGAGCCACCACCTCCATCTGCAATTGCCATACAACTTGTGACCATAGGGTTGCCTCCATTTGGCCCATCCTTCAGCCATGAGGGAGCAGAGTGCCCGACAGATGGCACGGAAGGGCAAAATCATGCATGTATATACCATGTCTTCTGTAAGTGACCCAGCACACGGGGAGCCTCAGCACCCAACATGCCCTTGTCCCCCACACTACCCTGCACATCCAGCACACCACTGGCCCTCTGAGAGCAAATGCTCCTCCTGCCACCAGCTCGAGACTCCCTGCCGACGCCAAGGAGCTAGGCAAGCGTGGACTGTACCTTCCGTTCTCCGCGTGTCCCAGCTGCTTGCTCTTCAGGCCTCCCTAGGAATGAGAGTGGCCCGGCTCTGCCCAGCAGCCCGAACTTTGTCTTCCCTCTTGAGCTGGGCAGCCCAGAGATGGGAGGACAGTGGATTGAAGATCCAAACTTCCTATTTCTCACAAACCTGCCCACCTGAGGAAAATCAGTGACCAGAAGTTGGCCAGACACTGGAAGTCTGAGAAGCTTACCTAAATAGAGACCCGGACGGGGGAAACCAAATGGTGTTCTTGGTGGGGAAGAGGCAAATAGTCCACACTGCAACACCCGCGTGGTGTCAAGTAACAGTCAGATTAAACACACAGCCTCAGCGGCTATTTTTACATCCAGATCAGCCACGGGTAATAGATAACTTGGGGAGTGAGAAATTGCTTGCTGATTAGCTGGACCCTCCCTACGATTCCAACTTCAATTCAGAATGATTTCTAAAGCTATTCCAGCACCTAGATTCAAATAAAAATCTCTCAAGGTGGGAAAAAGAGAAACATTTGTCTAGAGAAACATTAAAAACATGAGAGTGTGTGCCCTGGAGCCAGTGCCGGGAGGCCTGCTGATGTCCCAGGGCAGAAATAGCCCGTTTCATCATCGGCTCTGGACGACCACAGCCTGCATTCCTCGAGTAAGGAGCCGTACTCTGCCGTGCTTTTGGAGCAAAATAACATGCCCAGCTGCAGGCTGGAGGAAGGCCAGGCTGGGTTTCGGGGTGAGGGTTGCAGAAGGATATGAAACACTCAGGGAAGAGGCAAGGTAAGTGTCCACTTAGGGAGCTTGGCCACTGCAAGCCCAGTTGTTTGTGAGGCCTAAGTGTCAGAGGACAAGTCCCTTCTGCCAAGCAAGGGCTCCCCTCTCTATCTCTAGGAGGAGCTGGTCCCCTACAACCCTGAGACGAAACTGCTGCCTGACTTCCCAATGGATGCTTTCTGTCTTGGCCTGGGGCCACCTGTCCTCCAAACTGCCCACAGACCCCAAACTTCTATCTACCATGCTTTTGCTTGTGCTGTGTCAGCTCCCAGGTCACCCTCCTTGCCCTCCCCAAACTGGCCCTATAAGGATCCACTCACTGTCCCAATTTAATGCAAGAAGTTCTTTTACTCTCCCCCAAATTCTTTCTCATGTTCCCCTTCCTTGTGGCCTGAGAAAGCAGAGGTGACCAGCCTGTGCCAGGTGTCCCGCTCCACGTGGTGTTCAAAGCCCCTGGAAGTCTGCAGCACACTGTATCTCTGGATCTATTTGTGGACTGCCCCTCCTGCTCCTCTGGGCTCCTCAAGGGCAGCAACCTCTGTCCCAGCCCCAACTGGGGCCTGGCACCACTTCTAGTCTTGAACTTGCTGGTGGCCAGGGTCACAGGGACCCATGTCTATGTATTTTTGTTTGAACCAAGTCAGAAAGAATAGTTCCTCATTGTCTTGCACACACAGGTGTCAGACCCCACCACCCCCACCAGGAAGGTACAGACCCTCTCCTCCTGCCAGCCTTGCCAGTTGCCTTTTGGCACCTGCTCCCTGCTCAGCATTCAGAGATGAATGAGAAGCTCAAAGTGAACCCCCTAATGTTACCCACCGCACCCACCTACCCTGCTTGGCAAAATAAACATTAGCCAATTTGAGACATAAGCCAACACTACAAAATAGTACACAGGATTTGGAGTCCAGACTCCATTATTGCCTAGCTCTTTGACACCAGTTGAATCACTTCAGCTCTGGAGCCTCAGTTTACCCTGGTAGAGGGGGTGCCCAGGCTCTGTGGGGTTAAGGGTCAGAGTTGCTCATGAACACAGATATGCTCATGTATTACAAAGCTTCCCAAACATTATCCACTTATTTGTTATTTTTCACAACTTTTGCTGCAGTCTCAACCATCTGTAAGATCATTTGCTTACTATTGTCCTTTAAAGAACATTTAAATCAACTTTTTTTTTTTGAACAGAGCTTTATGGTAAACAACAATACCTGAGAAACAACAGTACCTAATTTTTTCCCCTCTTACAACATGGAAACAAATTTATAGCCAGTTCATATGTCATCTGTGTCTGACTCAAATCATTTTGTCCCAGATGTTAGGAAACCTTGCATTATTGAATCCCATTCTATGCAGGAGATTGCGCGGGGTGTTAGGAACAGGAGACACCGCACTCAGAGAGGCCCCTGCTCTTCCTAACTTGCTTTCCTCCCGCCTCAGTTTTCGTTCTTCCCCAGCTTACTTTTAATTCTTCACAGGTGGAGAGCATGACCTCATGTCTGGTTTAGGATCCTAGAAACGGTGAGTAGTGCTCTGTGGCTGGAGCTGGTGGTGTTTGCTTCAAGCTGCTGACTGAGAAAAGAAAATCTTGAGGGTGACAAGGGGAAGGAGCATTCAGGGATCTGGGCAATGGCAGGCAGCTTTGTCAATAACGTCAGCAGGAGGGGTCGGGATGGAACAAGAGAGCACAGTTGTCCCAGCAAGACCCTCAGAGCTTGGCTCAAGACTCCATCTAGCTAACCTAAGCCCAGCCAACCACTGCAGAATCCAATTGCCCTGGAAAATGCCTCCACCTTCCCCAAGCCATGGATCTCACAGTTACGGTGGGCACATTTGGCGGGGACCACCTCCAGCAAAGAGTACAGCTGGGCTCTAGACCAAGAACTCAGGGTCTGCAGAGTGGGGAGCTGGCATCATTCCTGGGGCCTGGCCCAGGCAAAGTGACCACTCTCTTCCAGTCCAGGAGCCGTGAGCTGCATGGAAAGAATGTGAATGAAGACACAATTCTAAATGTAGAATCATGGACACTATGTGAGCCAGCATGCTCCCTAATGGCCCAGAAAAACAAGGCCCGCTTGTACATTCGGCAAGAGCATAAATAAAGCTGTCCTCAGGCAGCATGCTACAGTGTCCCATCCTTGCAGTGACTTCGGTGGCCACAGCTTTCAACAGGGCCTCTGGAACATTGTGGGGCAATGTATCTGCCTAATAATGGTGCTTGTGAAGTGGCCTGGTTATCACCTAGATGCGCATGATGATCAATAACTTAATTTTACAGCAAATTTAATCTGCTCTGCATCTGTATTAATTAGGTATTTCAAATGCTGGTAATGAGGGCCATGCAGAATGGTTTCTGCAGTTGATATCTGTTTCTGGTTATTCCTCCAAATAACCTGAGACAACTCACATGATTCTTCTACCCTTGGGACCTGTTTATATGTGACTTTTTGTCAGGTGACATGTCATTGCTAGTGCCCAGATTTCTTTAGGAATAATTTTTGTAAACTTCTTCAGGAACCTGGTGCATTTCCCTGGCTTAATAATAATAAAATAAAAATGCCAGCCAGCACATGAACATGCTTACTCCGTGCTCCGCACGGTTCCAAGTCTTTACAAAATGGAACCTACACATGTATAGTTTTTTTTTTTTAATACTAAGTATTGAACCCAGGGTGCAACATCCCCAGCTCCTTTCGTTATTTATTTTGAGACAGGGTCTCACTAAGTTGCTTAGGGCCTTGCTAAGTAGCTGAGACTGGTCTTGAACTTGCAACGCTCTTGCCTCAGCCTCCTGAGTCACTGGAATTACAGTCATGTGCCACCCCTGCCCCCAGCTGTACACTCTTGATCCTAGAACCATTTTCTTCTATCAACATGAACTGCTGCTTATCAGGGAGCTAGGGAAGACAAGGTAAAGGAAACCAATATTTTCACTGTGTCAAGAAATCACTTTCTCCCCTTTATTCACTAAATTCTCTATTCCTATGTTATGGCAGTTGATGCTTCTTTTTGTTTATTATTATTTTCTAATCTTCCATCTTTGGTGATTCCATTGGTGCATTATAATTATACATAATGGTGAGATTCATTATGTCGTATTCAAATACACACATAATGTAATTTTATCAATCTCACTTCCCTTCATTCCTTTTTCCACCTGATCTACTCTACTGATCTCCTTTTTATTATTTTTATTATTGTTTTAATTAGTGCATTGTACTTTTATATATGTGTGTGTTTATATATATACATATATATATGTAAACGGGATTCACTGTAGTGTTTTCATACATGGACATAGCATAATTTGCCAGATTTCATTCCCTAGCTCTTCCCCATGTTCTCCCCTCCTCCCTCCCTTTCAATCCCCTTCCTTTACTCTAATGCATGCTTCTTTACAGATGAGGAAACTGAGGCTCACAGAGTCCTGAGATGCCTCACAGGTAACCGAAACAGATTTTAACAGGATTTGTCTACCTGACTGGTTGGTTGGTATGGTATGTTTTCATTGTATCCTGTAGCTAACGGCTCCACCCGTCCAAGCCCAGGACGCATCCTCCTTCCATGCACCTGTTTGCTTTGCTTCTCCCTGGTGAGAAACAAAGTCTGGCTCAGGCACCTCCTTAGCTACTGATTTGTTATGGGAACCATGGGGATTCTGTGCCTCCGTGGTGGCACAGTTCAAGTGTGTTCCCAGGGCTGATGGGAAGAGGATGCATCACTGAGGAGGGCATCTCTGGGGCTCAGGGCCACTCACCTGCTGAGGGGTATGAGCAGTGGACCCCTCGTTCAGAAACACGACATTGGTGCCAATGTGGAAGGACACTGCCTGTTCAGGTCTGTCCAATGTCTGGCTCACAAGGCTGGACTTAGGGGAGCCAGGCATTGCTGGGGACTAATTTGAAAACAGCCCACATATCCAGGTGTCTGAGGCCCCTTCCATGGGCTGAAGTTCCTGTCTACATAGTCTGGCATTAGGATGGTGATTGTCAGAGTCAACCAAAGGCCCAACCTGGCTGACAGGTTCTCCCTAAGGTCTATCCTTCAGGTTTTTTTTTTTTGCTCAGGACTTGATAATAAAAGGTTTAAACAAAAGAACCCGTACTGTGAAATGAAGCTGGTCCAGTTTACTAAAAATGCTACCCAACACAACAAGCCACGTGACCAGCGGGGCAGTCCGTCTTCCTGCCAGTCTGGAGTTTAGGGAGCTCCTCTCTCCAGAATTTCTAAGGATGTGGAAACCCAGGAGCTGTTCTCCAGAGCACAGGCTGCCATGTTTTTTTTCTCTGCAAAAAGATAGATAGTAAATATTTTCAATTTTGCAGGGCAAAGGGTCTTTGTCATAAAGTTCTAGCACTAAAGTCATCAAAGACTATAAGGCAATAGGAGTGGTAAACACAGTAAATAAAACATTTCTGATGTTTTTCTCCAAGTACTGAAATTGGTAAAAACCATTCTCAGTTTATAGAGCCTCACCAACATCCAGGCAGGCAGGATCTAGTTCACGAGCCATGGTTGGCTGTTCTCTCCCCTAGAGCTGCTCTGTCCTCATCAGTGGACACCACTGTGCATCTTAGAAAATGGCTTAAAAATAGCTAATTTGAGTTGAGATGCACTGCAAGTGTGAAATGCTCACAGGATTTTAAAGATAGTGTAAAAAAACCTGTGAAATATCTCAATATTGTGTTGTATTGATTATACATAGAAATAACACAGTTGCCAATTCGCAAATGACATGACCTAACAATCTTTATGATGGTGCAAAAGTGAGAAGCATTCAGTGGTAAGCCCAGCTTTACGTTATGAACTGGCCTTTTCCAGGGCTGGTGCTGTGCAGTCCAGTCCTCTCTTGTGATGCTGGGTAGCAGCAGGGAACCAAGCCATGTGACCACAAGTCCGTGACCCGACACTCCAGTGTGCTGGGCAGCCGAGCTCGGGTGTTCAGCAGGTTAGGTGTACTGGACGCATTTTCAGCTTAACGATATTTTCAATTTATCATGGGACTTTTTGGGTCATAACCCAATTGTTAAGTCGAGGAGCGTCTATACTTTGGATATTTGGGGTTAAAAATACATTAAAATGTGTTCTCACATATTTCTTTTTGTTTTTCAAATGGGGCTGCTGGAAGATTTAAAATAACATGAGACTCACACTCTGTTATTGCACTGTGCTAAGCCAGCTCTTCTCTGGGTAGTGGACCCTCACCTTCATGGCCCACTATTTCCATCAGGCTGGACCTGCCTTGGTGCAGGGCTGATGTGCTCGAGGGAGAGAGGGTCTCAGTTGCTCTGTGAGTAATTGCTCTGAGTCCAGACATTAAGCAGGAACTTGGCAACTGTGTTCTTAAATCCTTGGTATTATTCCTATTTGCTTCTACCATTCTCTGGAAAATATTTGTTCTTAAGAAGTTAAACTTTCTTTGAATGGAATAAAAAGTGAGAGCTGCCATTTTTGAAACTCCTAAGAGAAGCTGGCTGCTGGCGTAGGTCTCCTATACGCTGGCTATATTTTGATCCTCACAACCACCCTGGGAGATATTCTTAACTCCATTTCCAGATGCAGAACAGGATAGAAGAGGCAAAATCCCTTTCCCTGAATTATGTAATTGGAAGCAGAGTTGGTCTCAAAGCCTGATGTCTCTGTCTCCCCAGAATGTGTTTTTCCTCCTGGTTCCATATCACTACCATGCTGGTGGAAGCAGGACCTTCCTTAAAGAATCTCTTCTCCCTTCAGTACAGACAGGCCTGGGGGATCACCCAGAGCACCTGGCGGCAGGCGATGAGGGCCGGAGTGAGAAACTCACTTCTGTACATTGGGTATTGCCTGCTGTCTTCCGTGTTGTGGCAGTGGGGAAAGGAAGGCCACTAATTGCCCCACACCCACTTCTGGTGCAGGGGTAGTAGGATTGTTTTAATGATAGTGATGGCCCAAAGGCCCACCTCATGTATGCAGCCCCATCCTGCCCCAAGGCCTTTGCAACTGCTGATCTTTATATGTCTACTTCCTGCTTGTCATTAAAACCTCAGATCAAGTGTCACCTCATCAAAAAGAACTTCCCTAACTATCCCATCTAGAACCCCCTCACCCCTGGTGCCAGCCAATCTATATCATGCCACCCTGTTTCCATCCTTTGTGGAACTGACCACTCACGGAAACCATCTTGCTTCTTTGTGCATAGGTTTATGTTGTGTCGTTACCTGCCTTTCCCTGGAATGCAATCCCAGGAGGACGTTTTCTTTGCCTGCCTTGTTCTTCCCTGTACCTAACATGCTACACAGAGTGAGGTGAGAGGTACTTCCCCACGTGGAGTCCTCCTTACTGCCTTATCTTTTTTCCTGACATATACCCTCAGTGTTGGGCTTGTCTCAGAGCAGGGTCCTCAAATCTTCTGGAATGGAGAACACTGATTGCTGGGACCCTCTTGAGTTTCTGCTTCAGTGGATCCTTGGGGCCCGGGCATCAGGATTCTAACAAGTCCTCAGGTGATACTGATGCTACTGTTCTGGGGGCCAGCCTTGGAGAGGGAAAAGCAGGGGCCACCAGATGAGCTGGGGTGAAGCTCCCTTCCATTCTTGCTACAGATTATTTCCTGGAATTGCTGCTCAATTTGTCTCAACAAATACTCTGCTCTTAAGAATGAGCTGGTACTCGTAGGGACCTTCTCATTTGTAATCCTTTTTCTACACTACATCTATGAGGTGGTGGACAGCAAGGGATCTGTCCACTAGAAGACAATAGCATGTACAACAACAAAAAATAGTTACCTAAGGGAAAGGGAGGAAAACGGGGTGTTGGGATATGGACAGGAGTTAGATTTCACGGATTCTGTCCATTTAGAGGGTAGATTTGTCTTGGACTCACGCAAATATCTTACAGAATTTTAAATCTCACTTAAATAATTTTTTAAAAGAAAAAGGCAGTTCCTAAAAATTGGAACAGTGTGTTTCAACAAAATGAAATGAATGAGCTTTATGGGTAGGTGGCACAATTTCAAACAGGGGAATTACATAAATGGTTTTTTAAATACAGCAATTTGATTTAACATCCATAATGGGGATTTACCGCAACACAAAATTAAATGTAAAATAAAATGTTAGAGTGTTCACAGAAATATAGGTAGGTATATAGAGGTAAAGCAAATTAGTAGACATGTTAATGTCATTAGAGTGGAAGTTTTTTTGTGTATTAAGAGAAAGGAACTTCAAATTACAAAATCAAAATGTTTAAGTAAAGCACTGTTTTCCTTTACTGTAATCTCAATATCAATTTGCAATTACTTTCTGTTAAAAAGAGAAGTATGTTCTCTTATAAAAGGAAATTTTCTTCTATGACAGAATAGCAATCCACACTGCTTGAACCTAGATTTTTGTCTCTAACCACTATTTCTTTTTTTAAAAGAACAGAAAATGCAAAAGAAGAATCTGGAATACCTTATCACACCAGAAAGGCTGGCAGCTCTGAAAACCTTCCCAGGACCTTCTTAAAAAAGCTAAGGTGCTGACTTGAAGCATCTTCCACTAGGGGAAGATATAGATCAGTAAGAATAAAAATGCCAATGAATAAAAAGCAAATTAAATAGGTTTCAACCTATGAGTTCCCAATAATACTAAAAAACAAACAAACAAAAACCCCAAAATACAGCTTACATAGTGCTCTGTGGGCTCTTTGACAGAGAGAAGGAGCAGATTCATTCTTTTTTTTTTTTTTTTTTCTGTATCAGAGATTGAACCTGGTGGTGCTTAACCAGTGAGCCACATCCTTAGCCCTTTTAAATATTTTATTTAGAGACAGGGTCTTGCTGAGTTGCTTTAGGACCTTGCTAAATTGCTGAGTCTGGCTTTGAACTTGCGATCCTTCTTTCTCAGCCTACCGAGCCACTGTTACAGGTGTGTACCACCAAGCCTGGCACAGACAGGTTCATTCTTCTGAGAAGTGGGACAGGGTGGGAGACTTAGCCTGATCCTCCCATAAAAACTGTATTGAATAGTCCAAAGCACCAAGTAATAGACAAAAGTTTCCCTATATAAATAAAGCAGGGGTAGAACTAGAATATTATAATTTTTTTTACCACCCCTCCCCAATGAAACCATGGCTCAAAATGGTGGTGGTCAATGGGCTGCCTGTGAAAATACGCAGGATACACTCTGACCAGAACAATAAATTTCAGTCAGAACAAGCTTCTAAGCCTGGTTTTAAGCACCAGATTACACAACAATGGTATAGAGAAAACTGTTAAATGACACAACCAGGGAGCAATCAGCTAAATCCGGAAAACTGGAAAAATCAGTGGCAAACTCTGTAGGACAAGAGACCATTTTCTCTAACAAAGAAATTATTGAAAACAAGGCAGGTGGGGCCTATTGGTTAAAAGATGCCAGAAGGACATTGACCCTCTGCATCCTGATCCCAGCAAACAGTTATAATACGAGTATGGACACTGCTTGGGGATTTGGTTATATTAAGGAATTATTGCTACCTTTTAGGTGTGATAATAGCATTAAGTTGCAAAAATAGGTTCGAGTGCATAGAGAACCTACACTAACATTTATAAATGAAATACTTGGCAACCTGAGACTTACTTGAGAGTGATATGATGTATGAAGAAATGGGCTGAAGCATAGGAGAGGCAGGATATTTGAAGTTGAGCTGTCATTGTACCATCTTCTGAACTATTGCATACATTTATTTGAATTGCCCCATAACTTTTAAAAAATGGAAAATTCCCTGAGTTGCGGACGATGGAAAGAGGATCAGAAGGAGCTGACAGGGAGGTGGGAGCTTCCAGGAAGGAGACCCAGCCAGAGTCAGAGAACTCGGGCGGGGCTGAGACTGGGTGAGATCTGGGACTGTCCCTGTAGCCATGTGGCAGAGGAGGTGGCACCTGGGCCTGCCTGGCCAGTCCCTCAGACTCCAGTCTGTCTGGTAACCTCACTTAGGGTTATTTGATATAAAGTAGCTTCAAGAAAGCCAACATCTATCTCTACCAACATTGGCAAGTACATGAAATAAGAGAAACAATTAAATGTCCAGCCTGAGAGTTTGGTTACCCAAGGCGGCCCTTACAAATGAAAAAAATTAAAACAGAAGAACACGGTTAGGGTGGATTATTACATAACCAATTAAAAATGAATTTCATACAGTAATGTAAAACAACGTATATTCATGTAAAGAAAAAATGTAAAATGTATTTATATATAAAAATGTCTCAAATACTTAAATTGCCAAGCATTAGATTAAAAAAGTACCTAAAACCAACAGGTACCATTTTGCAATGTATTTTTTCATTGAGGTGACTTGCAGCAGGGTGAAGTGAAGCTGGTCCTCCTGTTGACAAGACACTTGATGTTCTCCCGCCCCACATGGCTTCCTGGTTTTTCCTGCTGGACCCATGCAAAGGTGAGTGGTTAATCCCTCCTGTGACTTGAAGGCCCCTGGAAAGGAGGTGTGGCATCTCAGAGCTATAAATACCCTAGTGCAGATGGCATGTTTCCAGAGAGCCCTGAGCTATCTACTTTCTCTGAAGAGCTGGTCAAGGGTCACTCACCAGGGGGCAGTACTGGTGATTGTGGAAGAGCTGAGGAACTGCTTCTTGGAGACTTGCAGGTCCAATGGTTTCTGTGTGGTCATTGTCTTTGCTTTAGAGGGCACCTCAGCCCCAGGAGGGAGGCAGGGCTGATCGTGTCCATGGTCAGGCAGCCTGGTGCCTTTACCTTTCCTCTATCAGAGTTGTTCAGCTTCCTGTGGTGACATGGGGATATGAAGTCTGCCCCCACCCCCATATACCTTGGCCCCACCAGAGGAGGTTCCTCCTCATTCTCTCATTCAGTTTCAAAGCAGAGTGGGAAATAGATACCCAGAGTGGGACTCAGCCTGGCTCAGGCACTGTGTGAGGTCCGGAAGAGGCAGGCAGACTGTGGGCCCTCAGGGTAAGTGGTTTTGCAGGTTATCATTTTTCTTCTGGGGTTGATATTTGGCATTCAGGTCCAAACTCTCCAAGACTATCTCTGCTTCCAGAATCTTCCAGAGGCTTCCGGAGCTTTTCAGAGGCCAGAACTCAGGAAGGTATAAGACTTTCACGTGGGGTACAGGGCTTGTTGGTCTGCAGAAGGCTTCCTCTCACTCTTCAGGAATGCCGCACAGCCCTGTCACCCTCCACACTGCAGTGAGGGATCAGGAGCTTGGAGCTGCACGGGGAGTCCAGTAGATAATAGAACTGGTTCCAGACCTTGGGGACCCAACTCCTAGGCCAAGAAGCTCTGAGCCTTTTCCTCTCCTGACCTTCTTGGGAGGGATCAGCACTAGCTTTTGCTTTGTATACGCCTGGATCTCAGCTCTACACTCTGATGCTGCCTAGGACGGCCCAGGGTCAGACATGGCAGATGGCTTGGTTATGAAAAAATTTGGATTGATTAGTAGTATTTAGAAATTAAGAGGTTTTTTTTTTTTTTTTTTGGTGGAGATAGTTGTATATCTGGCACTTTGTAATGGGAGGTTGGGCCTGTCTGGGTGGCATTCCCATGCAGGGGCAGGAGCTAGAGCTGAGGGGGATCATCTCTGTTGCTGGCTACCTGCTACTTTCCCTCACATAGACATCCCCCCTGGCTAGAAGATTTCTGCTTCTGCAGTTTGGTTCTAAGCACAGCATGACTTGGGCTGTGTGGGAGATGTCTTGCCACATCACAATAAAACCGATCTGCCTCACCATGTCACCTTGACTCAGCTGGAGTATCAGACCCCCCAAACACCGAGCTTCATCACTCTCCTTAACTCTGACTATGGACAACCCCCCAACCCTCAGAGAGCTGGGTGCCACATTGTGTTGAGTTGAATTAAGCCTCAGGAAGACATAAAACAGGAAACAAGGAAGTGTTCTGTTCACATTAATACTAAATAACTCTTATCTTCAGAAACATTTACCTGCTGTGAGCAGATAAATCTTCATGAAATATGAAATCCACCCAAATTTATTAAAACCGCCTGCGTAATAGTGGGAACTCAAACTGAGAGCCCTCCATGAGAGCCTCATTATTATTATGGCATTATTTATTTATATCCTACCGTAAGACAGACATGATGTAATCCAGTAATTAAGATTGTTATGATTGAATATTTATTAAGCACCTACAATAAGCCAGCCACTGATCCACATAAAACGAGTCTATCCCCTTAAGAGCTCCCATCTCACTGCCATGGGGAGCTCTGTGACTATAAGGGAGAAGGGGGAGTTTAATGGATTTTTTTTCCCCTTCCCTGAGCAAGCTTGAGAAATGAAGCTGATCAGAAATTGGGCCTAGTTTAGTTTCACAGTTCAATTGGAATGAAATGAAAACTATCCATCGCTGGCTTAGATGAGACAGGCATGCAAAGGGGCTGTCACCAAAAGTGGCCTCAGATGAGGATTGTGGCTTTCCTGAATCCAGAAGTGGGTTGGGCAAAGGTCTCTACTTAAAACACAGCCCCAGCCGGGCACGGTGGCGCACACCTGTAATCCCAGCACTTAGGGAGGCTGAGACAGGAGAATCGTGAGTTCAAAGCCAGCCTCAGCAACGGCGAGGCGCTAAGCAACTCAGTGAAACCCTGTCTCTACATAAAACAAAATAGGGCTGGGGATGTGGTTCAGTGGTGGAGTACCCCTTAGTTCCATCCCTGGTACCAACAAACAAACAGACAAAAAAATCCTCACCCCCCGGGCTGAGATGGAGCTGCTCTTTTGTACCTCTTGTATAAGTAGCCCACTCTAACATGTTGCAAGCCAGCATTTGCTGGGTCCCTACCACCATAGGAACTAGGGCTGCAGAGGGGAACCAGACACAGCCCAGGACTTTCCAAAATCAGCTCCTAGCACTAGGCCCCAAAGTGTCTCTCGCCAGTACTACCTCCTTCTCCAAATACTCTAAATTATTCTGTGAACTCTGTGTGCTCCCTTCTCTCCCTGGCTCTCTCTTCTTAACTTCTTGCTTCTCCCCACTCACTGGACTACTTTTCCCAAAAATGACCTGCTGGGTGAGCTCCCTGCCATAGCCTGCACCCTGTTCCCTCTGCCTCTGTGGCCCAGTGCCTGCGGACTGTTTGCAGAGGGAAAATAAAATGAAAGAATGATGAAGTCAAGGAAGGAAGGAAGCACAATGGCTGAGCGCCTGGCCATTGACAGAGAAGTGCTGTGGCCGACTTTGCTTATAATTGTCCTCTAGCAGATGAGTTCTGCATTGAGGAGAGAGTGGAATGTCCCTTGGGTGCTCCATGGCCTTTGGAAGGAGATGTTTTGAAAATTGGCACACATAGGCCATTCTTGGCATTAGCCCTGACTCAAATATTTGGTTCAGACAAAATCCACTTAATCATGGAATGGACCCTAGTCACCTCCACAGATATCCAGGACTTATTACTTTTTTTACTGTTGTGATTTTTTTTTAAATTGTGGTAAGATATGCACAACATAAAATTTACATCCTAACCATTCTTTAGTGTACAATCCAGGTACATCCACATTATTGCAAAACCAGTCTCCAGAGCTTCATCATCTTGCAAAACTGAACTCTGAACTCATTAAACAGTAACTTCCCATTACTCTTCTTTCCCCCAGCTCCTGGCTACCACCATCCTCCCTTCTGTCTCTACAAATTTGACTCCTCTAGGCACCTCATATAAGTGGAATCATATAGCATTTGTCTCTTGTAACTGGCTTATTTCACTTAATGAATTGTCTTCAAGGTTCGCTCATGTTGTAGCATATGTCAGAATTGCTTTCCTTTTTTAAGGCAGAGTAATATTCCATTGCATGTGTATGATGCTTTTTGTTTATCCATTCATCTGTGATGGGTCTCCTTTGTGACTGAGAGTAATACTGCTGCAAACCTCTGAGAGCCTGCTTTCTCTTTTTTTTCACCTTTTTATTGCATTATAGTTGTATATATTGATAGGATTTGTTGTTACATATTTGTACATACATACACTATAACAATATGATTTGACAATATCACTCCCTAGCACTTCTTCCCCTTCTCCCTGCCTCCCATCCCTTGGTCCCTTTTCTCTACTGATTTTTTGATTTCATGAGGTCCACCCCTACTTTTGTTTTCCTTTTTCCTTTCTAGCTTTTGCATATGAGAGAAGATGTACACCCTTGGCCTACTGAGATTAACTTATTTCATTTTACATAATAGTCTCTCGTTCTATCCATTGCCCTGCAAAAGCCATAATTTCATTTTTCTTTATGGTTGAATAAAACTCCATTGTGTATATATACACCACATTTTCTTTATCTATTCATCCCTTGATGGACACCTAGGCTGGTTCTATAATTTGGCTATAATTTGAATTGTGCTGCTATAAACATGGGTATGCATGTGTCACCACAGTAAGATGACTTCAGTTATTCAGAGTAAATGCTGAGAAGTGGTATAGCTGGGTTTGTATGGTGATTCTGTGCCTGGTCTTTAAAGAAACCTTCCTACTGATTTCTATAGTGCTGGCGGTAATTTACACTTTTCTGCACAAGCTCTCCGGCATTTATTATTATTTATATTCTTGATGACTGCTAGTTCTTATTGGTGTGAAATGAAATCTCAGTATAGTTTTGATTTTGAGTGCCTACTTTCATTCTTTTTTTTTTTTTTTTGAATATATACCCAGCAGTGTAATTGCTAGGTCGTGATAATTCTATGTTCAACTTTGAGTAACTGCCAAATAGTTTTCCATAGCAGCTGCTCCATTTTACATTCCCCCCTACTTCATGAGGGTTCCAATTTTCACCATTTTTGCCAACTCTCATTGTTTTCCACTTCTTTTAGTTATATATGTATTTTTGAGAGTAGCCATCATCGTAGTTTGTGTGAGATCATACCTCATTGTGGTTTTGATTTGCATTTCCCTAATGATTAGTGATATTGAGTATCTTTTCAAAAATAGTTTCTAAAGAGGCATCCAAACGTGACTTAATTTGTTTTGTTTAAAGCGACAGTCCTCACACTCCAGCTTAGAGCTATTTAGAAATCTCGATTCTCAGGCTCTCTAATATCAGAGACCCTGAAGTGCATCCAGAAAGTTCTGTTCTGACAAGCCCTACAGGGATTCTTGTACAACCACTGGTTGCAACAACCGTCTTCAGCCCTCATGTTGTGTAGGTGGGGAAACCGAGGCCTAGAAGAATAGCACAATAACCTGCTCAGAGTCAGAAAGTGAGCAAGGATCCAGACTCTGGGTCCAGAACCCTCATGAACTCCTTTCCCAGTGAGCACAGGAGTAGGTAAAGACAGGGGCCTGGAGCTGAGGGTGTTCATGAGTCTTAACCCTGTTTCCAACTTCACTGCAAAGGATGCAGAGCCAAGAATGGAGGCAAAGAAATAGATGCCAGACAGATAGGCCTTTCACCAAGTTGGAGTAAATGTGGGCAGTAGTCCCATAAATAATGGTTACCTCTCACCTCAAACAACAATCCCACCCTTTAGGGGTCCAGGGTTCTCCATTAGGTCAAAGAGGAAGAACTCTTTAAGAAAAAAGATTGCATAACACGGCGGGTCAGACATAGATCTGATGTCACCAGCCGAGGGCATCCGGGAGAACAACGTCCACGAGAAAACTGGACTGCCAGTGACCATAGTTTTAATTTGGAGCAAGATAAAAACACTAAACCCAGGCCACACCCTCAAGAACTATTTTAATAGCTATTGCTGTCGAAATGCAGGGTCAGCCCAGAGCGGAAAGGAAACCTTCAGAGCGGCTGGGCTTGAAAGACAGCAAGACCCAAAGCAGAGCTGTGACCTCAGGGAATGTGTACACCTCCTCTGAGGAATGCTGGCCGCCCCTCCACACCCCGCCAACCCCAGATGACGGCAGACCAGCCAGAAGTCTGTCATCTGGCTTCAAATTTCAGTTTGGCCTTTTACTAGCTGTGTGGGCGTGGGCAAGCTCTTTATCCATGCTCTGCCTCGGTTGTTTCATCTAGAGAGTGGGTGTCATTCTTTTGACCTGGCATTTAATTTTTTTAATTTATTCTTTTTAGTTATACATGACAGTAGAGTATATGTTACATATTTATACAAACATGGGGTGTATATTATTCTAATTAGGATTCCAGTGTTGTGGTTGGTGGGAGGATTCTCTGTGGTGTATTTATATATGTACATTGGAAAGTTATATGAGATTCATCCGCTGTCTTTCCTATTCTTGTCCCCCTCCCTTCCCTTCACTCCTCTCCTTTTTAAAATTTTTAAAATTTGTTCTTTTTAGTTATACATGACAGTAAAATGTATTTTGACCTATTACACATACATGGAGCGTAACTTCCCACTCTTGGGGTTGTACCTGATGTGGAGTTACACTGATGTATTCACATATGAATACAGGAGAGTTATGTCCGATCCCTTCTACTTTCTTTCCCATTCCCATCCCAGCTCCCTTCCTTTCATTCCTCTTTGTCTAATCTGCTGACCCAGAATTTTTGAGTGGATTAAAGACAGTGTATATTAAATATTTAGTTCCCTACTTAATCTGAGGTAGCACTTAGTAGAGAGCAGCTCAGATTAGGAGAGTGAGCAGTTATTTGTGGTCCTTGCAGGAGGCTTCCTTTGGTAGAGCCTGCCTTTTTGGATCTAGGCAGATAGTTTTAGCAACAGGAAAGTGGTGCCAGGGGGCTTCTTTGCTTCCAGTAAGTGCACTGGGCTAAGCCATCACCACCTCTCTCAAGGTTTACCTTCCCCCAAAGCCCCGGATTGCCCAGTGTTTGATCTATTTTAAATCCAGAGCTTTCTGCCTTCATTTTCCCAGGACCACTTTTTTATGAATTCAGACTTAAGTTTTATTTTTCCCTTTTAAGTCTTTGTTGGGCAGCCCCATTCCTAAAAAATTGTCCAAGTGCATTTACCATTGCTGGGTGGTGGGAGTGCATACAGGTGTGTGTGTGCACGTGTGAACGTGCGAGTGTGTGAGATTGTGTATGTGCATGAGTGTGGCTGAGAGTACGTGTGTGTACATGTGTGACTCTGGGACTATGTTGTCCCTGCTGCCTGCCCTCCCTCTCACACTGTCTCCCTCCCCTTCCTTCTTTCATCCCAAATAAAATACATTTGTCTCACTATAGACAATTTGGAGATGGGGAGAAAGTGGGAGAAAAGCCCACCTGGGATGTTGGTAATGGGGAGACCATGCAGGTGTGGGACAGGGGTACATAAGGAAAATGCTGCACTTCTGCTCTATTTTTCTGTGAATTTAAAACTACTTAAAAAATAAGTTCTATGCACAAAAAATAAATAAAACTCTACCCATAGTACCATGTGCTATTTAGTGCCAATTCACTCATTTATTTTTACTTCTAATTTTTTTCTACCCCTCCACATAGTTATGATTATGCCATCAAGATAATTTAATAACATTCTTTTGTCACTAAACCTTACAAAGAGCATTTCTATGTTATTATGGATTCTTCTGAAATACTATTTTTAAATTTTTAAAATTTGTTCTAATTAGTTATATATAGCAGTAGAACGCATTTTGACTCATCATACATAAATGGAGTGTAACTTCTCATTCGTCTGGTTGTACATGATGTAGAATCACACTGGTCATGTAATCATATATACATAAGGGTATTGCTGTCCAATTCATTCTAGTGTCCTTCCTACCTCCATATCCCCTCCCCTCCCTTCACAACCCTCTACCTAAAGCAAAGTACCTCTATTTTTCCCTAGCCAGCTCACCCTTATTGTGAATTAGCATCCACATGTCAGAGAAAACATTTGGCCTTTGGTTTTTTGGGACTGACTTATTTTGCTTAGCATAATATTCTCCAGTTCCATCTATTTACCTGAAAATGCCATAATTTCATTCTTCTTTAAGGCTGAGTTATATTCCATTGTGTATATATACCACATTTTCTTTATCTGTTCATCTTTTGAAGGGCATCTAGGTTGGTTCCATAGTCTGGCTATTGTGAATTGAGCTGCTATAAACACTCATGTAGCTGTGTCATGGTAGTATGCTGATTTTAAGTTGGAGCACTATTTTTAATGGCTTAATGATATTATGAAAATTTTGATATTAATGATATGATATTTAATGATATTATGAAATTTTGAGGTTCTCTGGATCTTTAGAAGGTGGCATGATGAAGATATTTATAGGAAGACTTATTTTTAGATAGGTAGACTTATTGCATTAACATGTATTTGCAGATGAGATATTAGTGAACCAGAGCAATACACCTTGTTAAGCTCTTCATGCATACACACTGCCAAATTGCTTCCCATCCCACAATCACTGAGCGCACCTGCTTGTTTCATTGCATCTTTGGCAGCATTGGGTGTTTTAACTTTATGAGTCTTTGCTACTATGAGCTGCAGGAAATGGAGACTCATGTACACAAATACCTCCCTGGTTATGCCAGAGGCCGGAGGTGGAGTGCCACGTAGGGTGCTGTAGCAGGTTCACAGCAAGCAGATAGCAGGAGGGGGCTTTTTAATCATTCCCAGGGCAGGAAAACTTCCTGGGTTCCTAGTTGCTGATGGTGAAACCAGTGGGATCAAGCTGGGGGTGGACGCAAGTTCAAGAATTTTCTTGGAGGGCAGTACCCAGCTCTAAGGGGCAGCAGGGCAAAATGCAGGGTGCTGCCTAGGTCAGAGCCCCGAGTTTGAGTCTCCTCTCTGCTGTGCTCTGGGGCATGATTTGGGGAAAGAGATCATCACCTGAATCTCTGTTTTAGTATACTGTGAACCTAAAATGCTCCCAAGCAGAGCTATTTTGGGGAATGTAGAGATGACACCCTCGCCCTGCCGGTGGACATCACAGCAGGATGGTTCCCTTCTTTCCTTTGCTTTGTTCCCAAGGCCCTCAGCAGCCAGGTCACAGCCTAAGACTTAGCTGATGCAGCCCAGATTGAAGACCCCTGTCAGAGCAGGGAAGGAGGACACAACTGACCCCCAGTGGCAAATCCTTGCCCCAAAGCAACTCCAGCTGTCTCCACCCATGCTGTGCCTGGCTCACCCTGTACACAGGTGAGGCCGGGCTATTCATCGCTTTCCAGGGTGAGCATCTGATGGTGAGCTGTCCATCACTCTTGCTCCTTGTCTTTGGGATGAGATCATGAGATATAGGCTGATAATTGCTCAGGAAAATAAAGCCTTCTTTTTAATCAGGTGCTAAACGTGCTTTCAGCAGCCTCATGTGGGGCTGCTGACAGGAGCAGTCTCAGGCCAATTTCGTGACACTTCAAAGAGCAGAGGTAAGATTACTTCTGGGAAGTGAGCTTTCCCGCCCCCAACCTTGATTTTCTTGGACCATTTAGCACAGGTCAACCCCAGAAGTGGGAAATATTGATGTGTCTGCAACACAAATATTGCTGAGATCCCAGGCAAAGACCTCAGGCAAATCCCCATCTTGGAAAGCTGTTTTTTGTTTGTCTGTAGAATGGGAATAAATCCAGAAACATCTACCTCAAAAGATTAGGAAGATCAAAGGAAGGGGAGGAAGAGTCACAGCATTTATTGTGTTGCATACTTTACACCTTCTCTTTCATTTGGTCTTTCAAAAACTCTAGGTGGTGGGAGAATCCTTGTATAGGACTTGAATTCATCCTCTTGACCAGCCCATGTTCCCTTTCCAAAGAAGAACCCTGTCCCTCATTGCAATCATCCAGGATGCAGAAGGAAAACCAATTTTGTGACCCACAGTCACCACATTGCCTAACCCCCTTGTGCTGAAATTCCTTCTGCAGCAGACAGAGCCGACTGCTTTTAGCTTCCACCTCCTAACGAGGTTGCTATGCTGGCTGTTTCTCCCAGGCCAAAAGTACTTGGCAAATCCTAACACCTCCCCAGAACTGGAAACAAAAATGCGTTTGGAAAGTGGACACTTTCCTGGAGCAGCCAAATGAGAGTGCAGAACTAGGGTGGAGTGGGTGGGTGGGGGTCCTTTCCACTGCTTCCCTTCTGTCCCCCGGTGCTGTGTTTCTGCCTGGGTAGATAGCATCTTAGGTCAAGCGTGTGCTAAATATAGCCACCCTCCCTGCTGGGCTGTCATCGGGCTGTCAGCAGCACTGTCCCAGGTTTTCGGACTTAGTGGTAGGCTTTGACTTGACAGCCAAGGTCAGTTATAGGGTGGGAAGTTTATTTTCAGGAGGAGTCTCACCTCCTCCCAGTTCCAATTTTAGGCTCAGGAAGAGACCCCGCAGAGCAGACTGGAAGGTAGGTGGGGAATAGGGTGGGAAGGAGAGAGAGCTGGTCCTGAAGCCACACCATGACCATGTGGCTGAGTCTTGAAGATCAAAGTGTCTATCTCCTATGCCTCAATGACCTCAGGCAATAGAACTACCCAGTGGGATCTGAAGGGCCCACTGGTAGGGCTGGGTGAAGTCGCTGTCTCACCATCTGCAGCTGTGGGACTATGGGCAGACCTGATTCTCTTTGAACTACTGTGTGCAAAAAGGAATAATGGTCACGTTCATGCTTGCCACTCTGGTGAATCAGGGTGAGCCGGGATGTGCCAAATCTGGGTGAAATGCAGATCCTCATGCTGGTGGCATTTGCATGTATTGAATCAGCCAAGAGGCATGTGCTTCTTGAACTCTCCATCAGTCCTGCCATGAAGACATCCAGTCCAGTCTAGCCAAAATGTCCTAAGATCCCTATGGACTGGGAGCTCAAGGCTCAGAAATATAATGAGCGCAAGTGTGCCTGGCCAGTGAGCAACAGAGAAGGGCTTACAGCTGCACAGTATGGAACCAAAGACTCCTTTCTTCTATCTGCCCTCCATTCTCTTTCCTCCCTAAGTGATTGTCATGTTGTATCCTCTGGTTTATTGGTCTGAGCATTCTTGAGGAGGAAATCAATTGAGGTCAGAGGTACACAGCTGGATCCTGGGAGGACCAAGAATGAGATGGGGGGGGGGGGGTTTGTCCTGATGGAGCAGTTTGGGCGATCCAGAGCTGCTATACTGCACTATCTAAAAACTTCAGGCATGTTCCTCTATGTCAAGGGCATCCCTAGATTTGTACAGTCCACAGCTTGTGTAGCTGAATGTGGTGGCCATCTTGGCCCTCAGAGATGTATCCTGGTTTTGTGCAGACTTCTTAACTTCTCTGAGCCCCAATGGCTCCCAGGTTAGTTTCAGGGACTGAAATGAGTTTAGCCAAAGTGATTTATTTTTATTAGCATCTATTCCCTCTGAGCAGTGGTATAACAGTACAATTATTTTGCATGGATTTCAATCATTTGTTTGAAAAGCATTTCTTTTGTAACTAACATGGGCCAAACAAGGAGGATACAGCAGTGAGTAAGATAGACAGGGTCTCTGATTTTATGGAACTTAAGTTTGGGGACTGGAGTGGAGAGCAGGAAGCAGATAGGACCAGGTGATCTGGAGGCTAAAAGGTCAAGGCACATAGTTTTCATTTTATTCAGTGCAACAGGATGTTAATGGTGAGTTTAGTCAAGGGCTGATAGGACCTGCTGTACTCAAAATAAACAAACAACCCCCAAACCTCTGTCTGCTCAATGGAAAACAGAATATAGTAGTATGAGAGCTCCAGGTGACAGCCACCAGGCTGCCAGGTGGACACACCCATTGCAAAGGCCTGGTGAGAAAGAAGGTAGCCCAGAGACACAGGAAGGGGAGAGTAGGGACCACTCAGAATAAAAGCATTTTTTTTCCTGTATTTGCCTAATTCTTCTTAGTGAGTATCATCACCTGCCAATGGCCTGCATGTGACGAATGAAGAAGAAAAGACCCAAATGGGCCTCCTGATGTTGGTCACTTACTGTCTACTCGGAACGTGGGGGTGTCACTCATGGTCTGGTTAAATTCCAGGTGTCCGCTGGGCAGTGGGCTGCACATTCTGTAGCTAATATGCAATGACTGTGTCTGTGTGAGGCATGTCCCTGAGTGTATATGACCATGAATTGAGTCAGTTTAGTAATCACAGCATTCCTAGGAGGCAGGTTCTATTGTTACCCAAGCAGATTGCTTAAGGTCACTTGGTTAGTAGTCCAAGCATCCTGGCTCCTTCAGAGAATTGGTCTCAGTAGTAGTGATTGTCCTCTCCTCAGGCTATTAGCTCTGGTCATCAGAGGGACCTTGCCTGTTGCTAAGGGATCAAGTCCACATTTAGGAGTTTAATGCCTACTTCCCCTCAAATACAAGTTTGCAATTTCCTTTCTGAGTTTGCTGAAAGCTAAATTAACTGTCCCAATTATCTGCCCCTTTAATAGGAGATCAGCCTCATTGTGGAGAAGGTGTGGGGTGGCAGAGGCTTGGCACTGTCCAGGGAGCTAGGCACCTCTGTGAGGGACACACAGAAAGAGCTGGAGCCCCTGATTCTGGATACCCCAGGAGCACCTATTAGGTCATTTGGAAGTTTTTCTAGAATAGGAAGGTCATCACTCAAAGTGTCTTCATTCAGACATATCCATGCAGTTGGCATATCATTTGCTAAGGAGAGGAGAGGCTTTGTGAGGTCAGGTGACATTGGTGATGGTCATACTGGTCAGTATTACAAGAGGCCAGGAGAGGAGAGAGGTGTGCAAGGAGATGAACATGAGTCATAATCTCTGGGCCCTTGCTCTTTGTCTAAGTTTGAAACTGTGCCCTGGTGTATCTTTTCATGGAACTTCACGACAGATCTGTGGTCATAAAGGCTTATTCTCCAAAGTACGGAAGGACATGGAAGCTCAGAACCTGTGATGAACTGTCCCATGCATGCATCTGCAGGCGTGTGGAAGGATTTGCAGCTCTTCTTGGGGACTGTGGAAGTTAGAATAAGGGAAGTGGCATTTGGGGGCATCCTTGGCAGAGAGATGGTGGTGCTGCCTGGGATCCAGGTAAGGAAGGAAGAGGGAATTTCCTCAGGGTCAACTGAGAGCTGAGTGCTGTGCATTAAATACCATAATCTGTGTTTTCCAGCTGAAACTGAGGTTCCAGCTGACACCAATGCTCCATGGCAGGGCCAGCTGTATACCCAGCTCCCAGGCCATGCCCCTTGCTTGCTCTTACCCCATCTGCTCCCACATGACCATCCATTGCGTTAATTAAGTGCTTCAATAGCGTTTGAAGGCTGGGTTTTGTGCATGAATATATTGCCACATTAATAACTTCAGAACATTTCAGGCAGTGTCGAAATAGTAAATTAGGACGCGACGGGCCATATATTCAGTGCACAGAGCTGAAGTACCATTTTATTACATGTGCCATGGAATTAAAGGCTTAATTTTCTTTTAAAAGATGGCGATGCATCATTTCCTGCAGCCAGGTAAAAACAGTTAGCAGAAATGATTTATCCTTCATTCCATTTAAAAATAGGAATCTGGAATCCCAGGATCTTGCTGTCTGTTATTTATTTCTGCCTGGAGGGCACTTGAGACTTTTACTAACCATCTGACTTGAAGGACACAGCCAGGCCCTGGGCGTGGCCAGGAAGGAGGAGAATGTGGTGGTAGCTACAGTCACAGCCTGTCTGCAGGTTAGAGGCTGGCATGAACTTTGAGGGCACAGGCTGTGTTTGACTCCCAGGCTTGGGCCCAAGCTGGCTCTGATGTCAGAAAAGGGCCCGATGGATCCTCATATTCACCTATAAAATGGAATAATAGCAAGATCTTCTTGTGATACCACTTTAAGGATCTCAAGAGATTATAGATGGAAAGAAAAGTGGGCCTCCAGCCCTGCTGGCACAATCATGTGACATTTGTGAGAAGACAATTTTGAGAATAGGTTGATTGTTTCTGATAATAAAAGTAATATACACTCTTTGAGAGGACTTTGAATAAATAACGAAAATAGCAACTAAGAAGATAAAGAACATTGTGTCATGTCACTGAGACGGACAGTGTTATTTTTTCCTTTCTTGATATACATTTACAAAATTAGGCACATATACATTTATCATATGGTATTCTGGTATCATGTTTTCCCATTTGATAGTATGTGAACATTTGTCTGATCATTAGCTATTGTCTACAAACTCCTTTGCATGGCCGCATACTATTCCTTTGTATAAATGTGCACCCAATATATTCCAATTTCCTGTGGTTGGATCTGTATAGTTTTCCTTTTATGAAGACTTAAAAGTGCTCTCCTATAACTGTAACAGGTAGATATGAACCCATTTTGTAGGTTACTGTATTAGTGTACTGTGTCTGCTCTAATAAACTGAGTAGCTTAAAATAGGAAGAGTTTGTTGGGTGTGGTGGTGCACGCCTGTAATTCCAGCACTTTGGGAGGCTGAGATAGGAGAATTGCGAGTTCAAAGCCTGCCTCAACAACTGTGAGGCACTAAGCAACTCAGTGAGGCCCTGTCTCTAAATAAAATACAAAATAGGGCTGGGGATGTGGCTCAGTGGTCGAGTTCCCCTGAGTTCAATCCCCAGTACCAAAAAAAAAAAAAAAAAAAAAAAAGCAAGAGTTTGCATTTCACCAGAAGTCTGATACTGAGGTGTCATCAGGGTCATATTCCCTCTGAATGCTAGATTCTAGAGGGAAGAAAGAGCTTCTGGTGGTTTTCAGCATTCTTTGTCTTGTGGCTATATCACTCTGATCTCTGCCTGTCTGCACATGGGCTTCTTCTCTCTGTGTGTTCCTTTCTTTGTGTTGTTACTGGATGTAGGACCTACCTGGATAGTTACGATGTTCTCATTTCAAGATTCTTAATATAATTGTATCTGCAAAGACCCTCCAAATAAGCTCCCATTCCCAGGTTCCAGGGACTAGGACATTTATGCCTCTTTTGGGAGCCACAATTTGGTCCAATGCTGCCAGGAAAGTGGGTCATTTCAGTCAACCTCACAAGGGTTTAGGTGTGAAGCCTAATACGGGCACATTTGTCCAACAATCCTTTTACATATGCAAGAGTCATTTGTTGACATTTTTGCTTCAACAAATCCTTTGTTGAAGGGTCACTGGTTCCCTCCTGCCTGTTCTTTCCAGATCTCAGGCTGGCCCTGCAGACCTCATTCTCAGATCTGTCCCTCTCAACGGGGGCGGGCCTCTGCCCACCTGGCTGTAGCCTCCCCATCTTCCTGGGAGTGCCCTGGCTTTAGCCTCAGTTCTGATGGGACACTGATGCTCAGAGCGTGGCAGGTATGAACCCCTCTGGAATTTCTGCTGTTCTGACCCACCCCCAGCTTGGCCCTGCCTACTTCTGGTTTTCCTCCTCTCCTAAGGAGAACCTGAGTACAGCTGCCTGGGCTTGTTACTGTGGACCATGGGCTACAACCCTCCTCCCCACAGTCCCTTCCCTGGGTTGGCTCCCTGTGTCTGAGAGGCTCAGGGAAGGCCGGGGAGGCAGCAACTTTGGTGCAGCCTGACAGTTTCATTTCCAAGAGTGATGCTGTTGTGTCCCCTGCACTGCACATACGACCAACTCAGGAGAAGGTACTGCCAGATTTCCCAGTGATGGAAGTGCGAGGCCTGGCTAGCTGACTCGTCCTGACTGGGGGTCTGAGGGTTCATCCTGGCCACCCCCCTGGGTTATTCTTGGCTCACTTGGATTTATGACTGCCTACACCTGGAACCAGGTCTAGGTTTGGATCCCACTTCTGCCCATTCTTGGTAGGGCCGACGGAAATCAGGAACATGAAGGCCAGTGGAAGACAGACAGCTGCACTGTGGGCTGGACGCTCACACACACAGAAGGTAAGCTTGGTTGTCATGGAATGCTGTCCTGACGGCCGGGTATGGTAGTGGTGAATGGACGGGCAGGGCCTCTTACCTTGAGTAATAGAGCCTCGGGGGAAAGGGAGAATGTCATGTGAGATTGCTGGTCCTGTGCCAGAGTGAGTGAGTGAGCAGGTCTGGGCGGGGCCTGAGCTTTGCCTCTCCACTACGGCCCTGGGTGATGTGGGTCCACGGGTGAGAAGTGCTTGTTGCAAGGCCTCTCCCTTCCTGTCCAGTGTTATTCCCATACACATTCCAAGACCTGACCAGCTGTCAGGAACTGGGAGCCTCCGTGGATGGCAGGGATAGCCAAGGGCATGTTCCTACCAGGCTGATGAGCTAGGGAGAGTGGCACGTCCCCCGGCACCTGAACTAAGTGTCATGTCTACATCTTGTCCAGTTTGTCTGAGCCCCACTGCGCACTCTGGGGTTCTGAGCATGGCTGGACAAGAGGGGATCTCACACACAGGCTACCTCACTCTGCCACTCTGATAGGCCCCTCCTCCGCTGCTTCTGCCCCGGCAGTCTGGCAGGACTGTGGCTGCAGAGGGACTGGGAGTAGCTCTCCTGAGAGCATCCCAAGGAGCAGATGGAGGCTGAGCTGAAGGTGGAGGCCATCACACACACATGTGTGGGAAACTCTGCAGCCAGCCAGCTGTGAAGCAGAGGGTCTCTTTCCAAGCTAGACACCAGGAAGAGCCAGGCTCTCCTTTCTGACTTCCTCTTAACCCCACTGTGGATTTATGCCTGTGTGTGTTAGAGTGTGTGCACACATGTGAGTTTGTGTGTGAGTGCATGTGAGTGAATGTAAGTGTGTGAGTGTGGCCGAGAGTCCTTTCCTACTCAGGAGGGTATCATGTTAACTGAGCAGCTACTACACAACAGGCACCACCTGGATGATCAAGGGTCAGTCTATGGTCACTGTGTGACTCAGGGATGATAATATCCATTTGAAGGATGGGGAAACTGAGAGGAAAAGGGAACTGTCCAAGACCTCATGAGAGGCTTGGAGCAGTGCTCTGGCTCCCTGGGGAGGCAGCTGGTCCTTTCTTGCAGGTGGTCCCTATCATGTGCACATGTTGTATCTTCTTCAACATGAACTCAGCTCAAAGAGGGTCATAACTTGACTTCTGCAGGAATGACAAGGCATGAGGAGTGAATGATAAAGGTGCAGGTTTTGTTTCAGGTCAGAATTCAGATCCCCTGACTGTGTCTAGCAGAGCCTGAGCCTGGAGTCATGAGAGGGAGCTGCAGGGACTGGGGCCCTGCAATCCCACTTGAGCTGCATGAGTGTCCCCATGAGCATCCCCAGCATGCAGAGACCAACCCTGGGGAGCACATGGTGCCACACTGAGTGTTCCATGTGACCACACACACAGCTGGGGTAGGGTGGATTTCTGCAGCTCTGGCAGACTTTTTTCAGGAGAAAAATTAAAAAGAAAATAAGTGTCCAAAGATGTCTTTGAATGAGATTAAAGCTTTGGTCACACTTACTGTTCCATCTAATTTTCCCAGAAGCTTGGAGAAGTAGGCCTATTATTTTCATTTTATTAGACTCAGAGAGGTTGAGTAACTTGCTCAGGCTCACACAGCCATGAAGAAGATGGAGCTGGGATTTAAGGTTTATTAAAATTCATCATCTCTTATCCTCATCAGGTACAAGACTGCCACCATTCCTCTTCTTGCTAGAGCAAGAAGTTCTTAAAGGTGTTTAAGACTGAGAGGCCAGCACCTGATATTGTCATGGATGAGAACCTGTCCAGGGCACCTAGCCTATAGCCAGGTTAGAAGTTGCTCCTGCCATGGAGGACAGCCAGCTGCTAGCTCCCAGGACCCCTGGTGCAAGAGACCAGAGCATCTCCCACACAGACCTGTGGGAAGCGTTTAGTAGGGTAGCCTGTGTGCTGTGATTTCCTCTTGTCCAGCTATGCACAGCACCAGATGGACTGAGACTGGACCCTGGTCCAACTCAGTCACTGAACAGCAGGGTCCTTGTCCACCCACATCCTCGGCACTGTGCATAGCTTCCTGTCCTTTGCATGACAGCCAGAGGCCCTCTGCCTTGGCCCTGTCGAGGGAGCAGTCTTTATGGGAAAAGAGGAGTTCAGAGGCCCCCTCATGCTGACAGTGCCTCCTCAGCTGGCAAGAGTGTCATGGGCACAACTGGCCACAGACAGGCCGTGGGCTGTGCCCAGGGTGCTCCCCTTCTTACTTCCTTTCTCAGACAGGCAATGAGACAGCAGGAAAGAATCTGCTCCCACCCAGCAGGGCCTGCCCTTCGCCCGCCTGGGACACCAGATATGACTTGGAAGCCAGCTGGACATTCCTGTTCAGAAAGGGACCATAGCCCTGCTGCTTGGTGAGGCCCTGAATGCCCCTGCTCTGCCCCCACCTTCCTCTCAGGGCATTGCTCTTCTCTGCAATGTCCCCGGTCCCCCTAGGACTGGGCCTCTGACCTTGGTGAAGCCCTCGGCTGACCCCATGTCCATCCTCTGGCTCTGATCATTTATAAATAGGCCCATTTCTCATCTTGCTCCAGTCCAGGGTTCCACACCCAAGTGGCAGATGCAACCTCGGGATTCCCTTCCCGGCCAAGGGCAGAACAGGAACGGCTGGCCGGCTCGTGTGCCTGAGGGGTGAGATCACAGATCCTCCTGCAAGTAGTAGCTCAGGCTCCCCCGGAGGCAAAAACCTGTCAGCTTGTGTGGTAGTTACTTTCTGGTGACTGCTGTGACAAGTTACCACGTGCAGGCAGCTTTAGACAGCAAAACTGTATTCTCTTGCAGCTCTGGAGGCCCAAAGTCAGAAATCAAGGTGTGAGCAGGGTCGGTGGGAGGACACTTCCTGGCCTCTTCAGCCTTCTGCTGGTCCAATTTGTTCCTTGGCTTGTGGTGGCATCACTGCCATTTCTGCCTCTGGGGTCACATTGGCTCCTTTTCTGTCTCTTAAATATCTCCTAAAAGGACACCTGTCACTGGACTTAGAGCCTGTCAGGATCATTGCCTCATCTCAAGATCTGCAAAGACCCCTTTTCCAAATAAGGCTAAAATTCCAGATTCTGGGCATTAGGACGCAAAATCTTTTTAGGGACTGCTCAGTTCAATTCGTCACAAATGAAATGTATTGAGATGGCCACTGACAGGTGGGTCAAACCAGGTTGCCTGGGAAGAAGGAAACACGGCACAGACACACAGGAGGGTAGGTACCTGCTGCCGCACTGTCTGGGGTGTGCCCGGGTGAGCCAAGTGGTGCCGATTCCAAAGGCCACTCTGATGGTGACTAACACCAGCTAATCCGAGGGCTTGGGAGCAGGCTGGGTGTTGCCTTGGGCTCAGCAGAGGTTGGGTCTGTGGGCCAGCTGCCCAGCCATCGGCTGGATTAGTGAATCGTCAATAGATCCGGTTGAGCTAGGACAGCTGGAGTCCGCAGACCACACATAGACACTCGCTCGTTACTCTGGCTTTCGTGGTGATGTGGCATGATTTGCAGCTTGGCACTCGGCCACACCGACACTCACAAAGCCAGGCCAGCTGTCGCTGTGTCCTGATGACCTAGGTGTCCTCTCCTGGTACCTAGGGCTCTGGAGTCCTGGTGACCCCCTTGGTGCATCCCTTCCATACCTTGCTGTTCCTGGACACTTTGAGAGGCTAAGACAGTTTCATCTGTGTGAAACTAGGAGGAAAAAACTCACCTCGTCCATGTTGTTGCAATTACAACATGAGATGCTGTCTCAAGGCCTGGCACATGGTAGGCCTGGCATACAGTGGCCACTCATGTAACGGTTGTTCTGATTTCAGTATGAGGGGCATCATCCCCTCCTCACCCACAGCAGCCTGGACTATTCCATTCCCTCTTCCTTCTCTTTCCTGTCTCTCCAAGTCCTGCCTGTATCTTGACCACTCCTTACCTGCAGCCTCACCTAGGCCCCTGTAGCAGCTTCCTGTCCGCCCTCCCTTGTCTCAGGCTCCCCTTGGGAGGGCCTTCATACAGCAGGTGCTTCCAGTGACACCTCTGGATTTGTTATGCACCCAGCCTGAATGTGTTGATTTCTCAGCTCTGCTGAGTAGGAAACCCTCAGAATTAGCCCTGCCCCTTGACAGCCTCAGTATTGTTGGTCTTCTTTCAAGCCATGCATCCCAGCACCATGAGCTCCTGAACCTTCTTCTCTTCACTTTTCTCCCTTCTCTTCTCCCCTCCTCTCCCCTCTGCCCTAGAACACAGGCTGTGGGTGGTGCCTATTCCTTATTCTCCCATAGCACTTTGCACTTAACTTGTGCTGCTGGACAGGCTTCCCAGCACCACACTGCTGACGCTTTTGATGGCCTGGACACTACCCTCAGTTTTGGGATCTTGCGGTGAACACAGTGCCCCCAACCTGCTCTTCTACCAGACATCAAGGGTCATGGTCCAGGATACTGGCTCTGGGAGCCAGAGTATCTGGATTGAATTGACTGGGTGACCTTGGGCAAATCAGTTCACCTCTCCGGGCCTCATTTTTCTCAGCTGTAAACTTTCTGTCTCTTTAGGTTTCTCTGTGTTAATCCATGCCAAGCACCAAGGATGGTACGTATGTGTTAGTCTGTTAAGAGTGTCTTTCCATCAGGGCATTTACAGTGTCATCAGAAGTCAGGCAAGACAAAACATTGTGATGCTGTTTGATGAGGGAAGTGTGGAGGGTACTGAGAAGACAAAGGTACCTCAAAAGCCTGGGCACTGAAAGCACCCTTCCTCAGGAAGCCGCAAGCTGCTTAAGATCAAGGACATGTCATTGTCATCGATATCTTCCAGGGCCTGGCACTGTGTGGTCTCCAGAACTCAGCAAAGACATTCTTAATGAAGGAATAGTTGGACAGATGGATGGAGAGAGGATAGATGGAAGGACAGATGGACAGATAGATGTATAGATGGATAAATGGACAGATGGATGAAAGGACGAATGAGAGAATGGATGGATGAGTGGGTGGATGGGTGTATGTATGTATGTATGTATTGGTGGGCAGATGGACAGATGGATAGATGGATGGAGAGATAGATGAGTGGAGAGATGGAGAGATGGGGGGATTGGTGAATGAACAGACAGACAGGTAGATGGATGGATGGTTGGCATATATAGATGGATGAATAGAAAGGTGAATGGACAGATGGATAGATGGGTAGATGGATGGGTGAATGGATGGATGCACAAAACAATAGATGGATGGACACATAGATGACATTGTGATCACTCACACACTTGGACTTTACTTATACTTTCACTATTGCAAGAAGATGTGATGTGGGGTGTTTGCTAGCACCGTCTCAAATTTCTTGCAACACTGGTGTGACAGGCTGTGCCTCAAGATCTCTGGGGTTTCTGGAGAAGTTTCTTCCTCATCCAGTGTCAGTTTCCAGAACTTTGGGTCAGGAGGGCCATGAATTACCCAGTTCCTTGCCCTTCTGAGGGGCTCCAGTAGTTCCGGAATGGCCACCAGTAATTCAGAGCCTTCAGAACAGCTCCCACCCTCATCTACAAGGCCAGCTACTGCCAAGAGGCTGCTCCTCCTTTCAAAGCCAGGTCCTTCCACAAGACAAAATTGCCAACCATATTCAATTTGGAAGTGTCCTTCAGAACTGTCCCCTGGAGCTCAACTGGGGAGCATTTCATCTTTTGGCTCCCCTCCTTCCACAGAGTGTAAATACCCCTGCACGTTGGAACTGCACCTATGTTAGTGTTTGGTAGAGTCTCACAGATGGGCCAGATTCCCTGACATCAAGGGAAGGTCTCAGACAGGGAGTGAGAGGTAGGCAGATGGGGCCCAGAAGTGGGATGTACAGTTTCCAAAGCAGGTGGAAGCCCCCTTGTTGGTCTTAGGAGGAGGCAGCAGTGACAAGAACACTAGGAGTGGATAGACAGATAGGTGGTGGTGCTTAAAAGGTGTCCCAGGAAACACAGGTCATGGCTACTGGGCACACACATTCCTTCTAAACAGGCCTCTCCTGTAGTTGTCCACTCACATGCCCCCTTGGGATTGGTGAGTTTCTACCTTACTCAAACACTTTGCAAGCTTGGATTGGGCTGTTGTGTGTACAGATTATTTTATGAAGATAAATTTCCATTTCCCTGAGATAAATACCCAAATAGAGCAATCATAGGGTCGTGTGATAACTGCTTGTTTATTTTTTTTTTTTTAAAGAAATTCCCAGACTGTTTTCCAGAGTGGCTGCACTATTTTATTTTTGCACTAGAATGTATGAGTGACCCAGTCCTCTGCCTCACTTTCTATAGGTTATTATAGTTGGGGGCATACTCATTATTTCATATTGGTGTATTGGTGATATTTGGTGTATAGTGGTTTTAATTTGCTTTTCCCTCATGATTATTGTAATTTAACATGTTTTCATTTATTTATTTGCAATCTGTATATTATTTTTGGTAAAATACCTGATCATGTTTTTTGTCCATTTTCTGATTGGGTATTTGCTTTTTTCCAATGAGTTTTGAAAGCTCTGTATATATTTAGATATGAATCCTTTTTCAGATATTAACTTGTCAAAGCATTTATTTCCTCCAGGTCTTTTGCAGAGCTCGTGAAGTAGCGCTCAGGATTTTCCTTGTATGGATGGTTCTTTCAGGATCAAAAAGTCTTTATCTAGCTCTAGATCTGACTGATTTACTCCTATTCTAAGAGACTTAGGTTTTGGGTTTACCATTTCCGCCTTGATTAGTTTTGTGTTAATTTTTCCACATGATACTTAGGTTTGGTTCACTTTGATGTCTGATTGCTCCAACACCATTTGTTTCAAATTTATGTTTCTTTCATTTAATTGATTTTGTACCTTTTTCAAAAGTTAGGCATTTTTGTAGGCTTTATTGTGTCCCTCTGAAATTTACATGTTGAAATCCTAAGCCCCAGCATCTCAGAATGTGACCATTTTTAGTGAAAGGATCTTTAAAGAGGTTATTAGGTTAAAATGAGTTCTTTGGGGTGGCTCTGGTCCAGTATGACTGATGTCCTGATAAGAAGAGGAAATCTGTACACAGACAAACAAAGAAGGTAGACCATGAGGGGATGCAGGGAAAACCAGCCACCCACAAGCCATGGAAAGAGGCCTCAGAATAAGCAACCCCACTGACACCTTGACCTTGAACTTCTAGCCTCTACCATTGTGAGAAGATAAATTTCTGCTGAACAGTCAGATGGAAGGAAAGGATGAATGGGCAGCTGGATGGGCTGAAGTACAGAAAGGAGGATGGTTCTCGTATGTGTTGTCTTGTTACGGCAGCTCTAGCCCACCAATACAAACATACTTGTATGAGTCGATTTCTGGATCTATTCTGTTCTACGGTTCTAAGTGTCTATCCCTCCATAAGCATTAGGTTGGCTGATTAAAGTAGTTCTACAGTAAGCTTTGATATTCAGTAGAGTGATTATTCCCAGTTTATTCTTGTTTTCCTGAATCATTTACATTATTTAATTATTTACAAATTTCAATGTAAGTTTTAGAATAATAACTTTGCCAAAATCCTTGCTGGAATTTTGACAGAAATTGCATTAAATCATGAGTTAATTTTGGGAGAACAGACATCTTCATTATGCTAATTCTTCCAGCCCATGGACATGGTATAACTCCTTTATTTAGTTCTTCTTTGATTTCTTAGCATTTGATAATTTTCAACATACAGATCCTGTGAATGCTTTGTAAAGTTCATATCTAAATGTTTCATTTCCTTTAGAGGAATTGTTGATGGCACTGTTTTTAATTTTAGTTTCAAAATGTCCATTTGTATATGTAGAAATGCTGTTTATTTTTGTGTGTTAGTCTTGTACTCTGCAACCTTGCTGAACTCACTTTTTAGTTCTAGTTGGGATTTTTGTATATTTTGGGGGATTTTTTTGGAGATAATCCTGCCATTGGCAAATAGGATAGTTTTATTGCTTTATTTCTAATGTGAATGAATGCCTTTGATTTATTTTTCTTTGTAAAATAACAATCTACTTCTGTGCTTTAACTATATTAACAAAATTGTCTCTCAATATCTGTCTGGGATTGGTTTCAGAAGCCCCGCAGATACCCTAATCTGTGGAAGCTTCAATCCCTTAAATAAAATGGTGTAGTACTTGCATATAATCCATCACATCCTCTTGTGTACTTTAAATAATCTCCAGCTCCCTTACAATTGCACTAAAACAGTGTATTTGCCATAAAAATAGTTGTTATGCCATATTGTTTAGGGAATAATTACAAGAAAAAAGGCCGTACATGTTCAGTACTATTATGGTTTGGATCTTAATGTCTTCCTCAAATCTCATGTGTTGAAAGCATGTTCCCCAGATGGTGGTGCTTTTAGGAGGCAATGGAAACTAGAAAGTGGGGCTTCGTGGGAGGATGTAGATCACTGGGAGCATGTCTTTAAAGTATATATTTTGTTCCTAGCCCCTTCTGCACTCTCTCCCTCTCACTTTTTTCTGCTTGCTGGCCACCAGGAAGGGAGCAGATCTGCTCCACTATGTACTCCCCATCATGGCGTTCTGCCTTACCACCAGCCCATAGTGATGGGGCCAAGTGACTAGGGACTGAAACCTGTAAACAATGAGCCAAAATTAATCTTTCCTCCTTTGTATTGATTCTTTCAGGTCTTTTGACCCAGCAATGGAAAGTTGACTAACAAAACTACAGACACATTTTTTAAAAGACATATTCATTTGTAATCCCAGCAACTTGGAAGTTCTAGACAGGAGGATCGCAAGTTTGAGGTTAGCTTGGGTGACTTAGTGAGATCCTGTCTCAAAATAAAAAATAAAAAGGACTATGGATGTAGCTCAATGGAAGAGCACCCCTGAGGTAAATCCATTGCACCAAAAAACAAATGAATGAATGAATAAATAAAGTATTTTCTATCTGCAGTTGGTTGAATTTAAGGATATGGAATACACAGATAGAGAAGACTCATTGTACTTTCAATTTTATAGCAGGAATTGTTTATGCAGCTTACAGCATATAGCATTCTACAAATTATTCCTACAAATTAATTTATAAAAGATATGCATATTTATATTTAAGCAGCATTTTATAATTTATGAAATATTCTCATTGAACTTAGAGCTAAAAAGTATTTTAGATTTTATTCAGTCCAAATTTATCTATGTCCCCCAAACACGAAGATCAATCAAAATCAAGGTTTCCTGCTCTTTGTGTATGCTGTTTTCCTCTCATCTTATTTCAGTGGCTAGAATTCATGGTACTTTGGTGAATAGGAGTAGGGAGAGCAGACACCTCTGTCTTGTTCTTGAGTGTTCGATTTTTTCACTAAGTAGTTGATTTCAAGGAGTAAGTTAGTTCTCATGAGAACAGGTTGTTAAAAAGCGAGGCCATTCCATTGGCTTAGCCCCTTCTGCACATGACTGTTTCCTTTTCTCCCTCTCCAAAAAGTTGTGATGTACCCAGTAGCGTTCTCCCCAGAACCTGAACAGATAGGACCACTTAATTTTGGACCTTCAGCGTCCTGCTGAAGTGAACTTCGTTTCTTTATGAAATACCCAAAGTATTTTGGTATAGCAATACATAAAGACTAATAGAGGAACTTCATTCAGCTCCTTGAAGTCATAATTCAACATCTCCACTCACATCCCAGTTTCTTCAGGGTGGGGTCATGCACCTAGAATCCACTGAATTCTAATATAAATTCTGATCATTTACTGAGGCCAGGCTGGAGACGTCAGGAGAGGCAAAGTTCCACCACATGACAGTTTGCTTTTGCTTCTCTCTTCCCTTGGAGCGGCAGAGAAAATAAAGAGCCAGTGGAATCCACCAAAATGCCTCATTGCTCTTCCATGGGGCCAAACTGCCTTCAACACAAACTGACCTGAACTGGTGGCAAAGTTTGATCATTTGTCATTGTCACTAATGAAAATAGCACTGCCTTTGGCTGGGTAGTTCAAAGTGCCCAGCAAATGAATTCTGAGTCCCAGGTGAGAACTCCAGATCTGGAAGGTCTTGGATCAACTAATGACACACCTTGTGCAAATTTTAAACCTTCCAATAATGTCCACGCGTGTGGCCTAATGGTACTATAGAGATTTCAGGATTGGTACATATATTAGTCACTGTAATTAAAATCCTGGAGTTATATTATATGTTATTTGTATGGCAGTTTGTGATGTGTTTAATGTTCCCAGTTTCAAAATTATTAAAGCTACTGTCCCTGGGCTGGCCCAAAGTGATAAGCAAAGTAAGAATGTGATCTTATTCCCCCTTGATGGGGCAAGCGGGGAGGAGGATGTGTGTGGGATTTTCTTATAAAGAGACCAAATGCCAAATAAAAGAATTCCAGCTGTGCCACAGGAAAGTTGAAATGGTTTGTTAGGATCATTAATATTGCAATGAAAACTAATTAAACCTGGAGCTAGAAGGAGTTCATTAGTGGTTTGGAGCCAGGGATTCTGCTTCTGCAGTCGGTTGCAGCACATTGGAACTTGGAAAGTTGTCAACTGGGCTTGGGGGTCATGTGGCTCCCCTTCTGTGGCCTCTGGAATGGAGTTTGCACCATGCATGACAGGCACTGGCAGACATGGACCAAGAGATTTCCTTGGCATACCTGAAGTCTTTCCAATCTCTTCCCTCAAGGGAACACAGACATTGCCACATCTGTCTGGGCGGGGCACCCCTTGCAGGCTACTAAGAATGCACTTTTGAATATAGAGAAAGAATGGGATTAGCAGGTTCTTTTTTTTTTTTTTTTTTTTTCCCCAAGCAAATTGATTCACTCCAAACCACTAGAAATTAAAGTAACGCACAGCTTCTATCCCAGGTCTGGGTGATAAAGCAACATGCTATCTCAGGTGCTTCTCTCATTGGCTCTCACAAAATTGCTTTATCATTTTTCTCTCTGAGTTTGTTATTTTTATTGCAAGCTGAATTTTCTGAGAAAGCTGACCCTGAGGTGGGGTTTAGTGGGCAGGGTGCCTATTAAAGAGGACCTTTGGGGCCAACCTCCCTGGCTGGGATGGTCTGGATGCAAGGGTGGGCAGAGGGAGAAGTCAAGCTGTGATCTTGCCCAGGGGAAGACTTGGCAAACCCCATGGAGCTTAGAGGGGACTTCAGAGATGTCCTGGGCAGGGCTGAGATGGCCAGTTCTTCATCTTTTGGATTTGATCTGTTATTAAATGGATATTGCCCTGGGAAGGGCAGGACCTTGGCAGCTACAGACTCCTTGCCAATAGCATCACCAACAGTTAGATAGCAAGTCCTTCCTTGAAGGGGTCTGAGTGTCACATCATAAAGTCCTCTGCTGTCTTGCTCATCATAATTGCTCTTGACCTCCACATCATACTTGGCACATGGTAAGGTTTTAATAGATATTTATTACAGTTAATAGCATATTTTGATTTCGCAGAGAAAACGAAGGCTTGAGAATGTGAAGTAAACAGTGTAACTAGAGTCACAGGATCCCAAACTCCAGAATCCCAGGATTTGCCACTGCCTTTCTATTCATAAACAATGAAGAGGCACATCTGGATGATGGTCATTTAGCTCCTGCTACAAACAAAATCAAATTTATCTTTCATTACCCAAAAAAGATAGCAAGGTGATATACTTAGGATATAAGATGAGAGGATTAGGTTATTAGACCTGTAACCTAATAGATCAATCAGTGGATTAATCCATTAATCAGTGGATGGATCATTTTGATGGATTAATGGGTAGTAATTGTAGGCAGGTGGGGCGTGGTTGTAGGAAGTAGTTCACTGGGGGCGGCCTTTGCGGTTTACATTTTCTCTGGCTCCTGCTTCCTGCTTCCTAGTTGCCATGTACCAAGAGGCTTTCCTTCTGCCTCACTGTGGGTCCAGAGCAATGGTGTTGGCTACCCATGAGGCCAAACCCTGAAACTATCAAGCTCAAAGGAAACTTTTTCTCCTCTCAGTTGTTCTTGTTGGGTATATTGGTCACAGCAATTCAAAGCTGACGAGGACACAAGACTTTTTATGTTTCAAGTCCTTTCTCCGGATCCTCAAGCCAGGTCATCATTTTGGTGGAAGATAGCCATTCGTTTCAAAAGGAAGGACAGGGGATTGTCCATCAGGTTTGAATAAACCTGGCCTTGAGTTAGAAGAGTTTTAGAATGAAGGATGGCTCTTTTGTCCACATTATGGTTTGGTGGCTTTGGTCAATCCATGTGGCAAAGAGGACAAGAGCCTGTGGATACACATGCTTAGGGTTTCAGGAAAGTTGCCCTGAGATGGCTTGGGATAATTTGCTGTAAGTGCTCACCCACTGTGATTGTATTTTAGGCCAAACAAAAACAAAAAGGTCAATCTTATAACTGAACAAATAAGGCATTTCTTTTTCTTGATTTTCTGGTGTTTTCTAGCACTTCTCAGTGTGCCAAGAAAGGGTTACAGAAACGCCAATGTATTTTTCTTCTCATTCCTGGGGGTAGTGAGTAGAGGGCAGCTGGTCACCACCTACAGGCACCTTTTCTTTTTAGTCCTATGTTATACATGTATCATGACCAGAAAGGGTTGGGAACATACCCTGTAATTCCCTTTGCTGTAGGAAGTCTGCTTTGAATGGTGAAGGCCAAAGGTGCTGGTATCTCCAAAACCACTTCTGCATTGTAGTAAAGATCTCTCTCTGTTTTTCAAATGAAATCCCAAGTCCCATAGGAGATGACTCCATTTCTCCCAGGGCCAAGAACAGCAGCAATTTAAGTGCCAGATCTACAAGATCCAAAGACCCCGGAGAGCATCTCACTCAAGTCCCTTGCTATAACTTAGATCTCGAATGTTCCCCAAAGGCCCACGTGTTAAGTGCTTAGTCCCCAGCTTGGTACTATTGGGAGCTGATGGAAACTTTAAGAGGTGGGACCTCTGGTCTTTCAGTCACTGTGTGTACCCTTGAAGAAGCCTGTGGGACCCCAACACCATTATCTTTCTTTCTTTCTTTTTGTCTCTTGGACACAGGTGAATAGTTTTGCTCTGCCATGGGCTCCACCATGCTGTGCTTCTCTTTCCACTTTGTCATCACAGGCTTAAAAGCAAGGGGTCTGGCTGATCATGGACTGAAACCTCCAAAATCAAGTTAAAAACTAACCTTTCCTCTTTGTAAGTTTATTTATCTTAGGTATTTATTACAGTAATGGAAATCTGACTAACACATCCCTTGTTTTATGGATGAGGACACTGAAGCCCAGGGAGGTAAATGCCTGGTCAATGGGCATAAAAACGAGGTGGGTTTAATTGGACATTATTAACCCTGCTCATTATCCTGTAAGAATAATCCCATAAGAGCTTATAAAAATGGTAATTATTTAATTGCATGCCTGATCTACATAGTATATTTTATGTATTGTATAATTATTACCATCATAATTAATGGTGGTTAATTCTTCTGTAGCTGAAGGCAGTCAGTGAATATTTAAATATCTTCTTTTTTACTTCAAGATTAAACCTAGGAATTCTTTTGCCTTTCAGTTCACCCACAGGCAGAAGACAGGATGTGGATGGCAAGCTTGTGGGACATCACTGAACCCAATTCTTGAGTGATCAGCCATCGCTTCCCACTGCTTTGGAAGAACACATCTGCATGACACTTGGGGCTGCTCTGCAATGCCTGAAGATTCTCCCTGATTTTATCCCAAATGCCATAGTTTCTAGGGAGTGGGAAATTACACAATTTGCTCCGAACCTTCCTTGGTTAACATTCAAGATTATTGCAATAATTCATGTATTGCCTTCAGCTCCACTGTAATACAACAGAGAAATCCAAAATCTCAGAGGTTTAAAAGTCTGGAGTCAGGCTATCCAGCATGAGGAAGGCGATTCCCATGGTGTCACCATGGAGAAAGTCTCCCTCCTTTTTCTTTGCACCCTGGTATAGCTATCATCCACAAGTTCACCTCATGATCCACGTTGTTTGAGAAAGCTCCAGCCATTATGCCTGCATTCCAGGCTGGAAATAGGAAGGAGGCAGATGTTGGAGACCAAAGGCTGCTGTTCCCAGTTGAATAGGCTTTTTAGCATTCCCATGGAACAATTCATTTTCATTTATTGGCCGGGATCAGTCACATGATAACTTTTAACTGCAAGTGAAAAAAGTCAATAAAGATTTTTAGCAGGTACCTCTTCTCAGAGCTGAAAAAACAAAACAAAACAAAGCAACAACAACAAAGCAAAACACCCAGAAAAAACAAAACAGGGCTTTCTAACTAAAGAGAAAAGGAGAATAAATGTTGGTGTAGACAGTGTTTCTGACACATGCTAACCCATGCTCAGCTCATGGAACTCCTGGCATGCAGTTACGTTTTTGTTTATTTAAAAACTGCTTTTGGAGTGCTTACACCTGTCAGGGCTGAGACTATGGAGATAACACAGTCCCTGTTCTCAAGGAATTTTTGATGTTGTGCTCAACCAGCACACAGGGGCATGAATGTTCTGCTGAGTGCACAGAGAATCTGAGTGGATCTGCTTCTGACCCCAACATCTTTGTGGTTTTCAAAGGATAGAGCTAATGAACCAACCTGTCAGGGTCCTGGGGTGTCCAAGTCTGCCGGTGCCCTGTTGTCATGTGAAAGTTTGGGGGCTGCCGAAAGGGGCTGTGCATGATGGGAAGCTTGATGCTTTGTGGATGGTGCAGATTGGGAGAACCTTGGGTTCAAACCTCACAATTATACTGATGTCAGCCCTCACCATGGTGAGCCTCAGGTTCCTGTCCTTCCAGGTGGCAACAGAATAACTTACCTTGCAGGACCATCATGAGAATTAGGGGCCAGCATATGGCTTTTGTTAAGATGTAATTACTGATGTCAGCTCTGGCAGGGCCAGCAGGCCTGTCTCACTCTAGGAGCATGGCAGGCTCCTTAGATCAGTTGCTGTAGGCAAAGAAAAAGAGAATCAGGATGACCATCTCCACTCTCTCACCTTCACTCAGAAATCCATCTGTGCAATGACTTATTAAGAATAGCAAAATATATGTGGTGTTCATTTATCAGTCTAGTACCACTCAACACTAATGCAGACCAAGGTTATGGCAGCCTATTGTTTTGGACTGAGCTCCTACACTGGGTCCCAGTGGACCAGATCAAACCAAAATGGAGTCACTCATGCTAAATGCCACATCATCAGATGAAACATCAAGGAAGCAGGTCTCAAAGAAAATCCTAAACAGACTTTTTTTTTTTTCCCTGAAAATGGGAGTTTCACAGCAAACAATCAGAAAAACCCTGGTCTATCTGAGTTAGGGTAATAAGGAAGTCCTCTTTGCTTTAACCCTTTCAAGAAAAATGATCTGTTGTACCTAATCTTAACCAATTCTTTTGACATTCTTCTCTTTCCTTATTCCCTCCTCCCAAAACCAACTTTCCTGTCACACCCAGCTGAACACTCATTCTATTCTATTCAAGAATTGCAAATAAAAGGCAATTAGATCTTTAGATTATTGTTATTTTGTCTTTTGACACTAATACCCAGAGACCACCGAGCCACATCCTCAACGGTTTTTATTTATTCATTTTTATTTTAAGACAGGGTATCACTAAGTTGCTTGGGGCTTTGCCAAGTTGCTGAGGCTGACATTGCACTTGAGATCCTCCTGCCTCAGCCTCCCAAGTCACTGGGATTATAAGTGTGCACCACAGTGCCTGGCTCCAGTACTTCAGTTTTATAGTTTGGCTGAAGCGGGGTGATTTCTGAGGTTGCAAGGTTCTGGGAATGTGGGGTAAACCTCCACCTAAATAAAATGGGAGCATTGGTAGGCTGCTTCCTTTGCCCAAAGTGAGGGGTAGGTTTGTCTGGGATGACCTTCTGAACAGAAGTGCCCAGATCTTGTTTTATTGTGCCTACAGCAGTATTGAATTTTTTCATTCAATGTTAAAAACATGAACAAAAATGACTCCCTTCCTCATTGCCAATTCCATAAGTGCTAGACAATATCTCATTGTTTTAATTCCCACCTCATTGATCACTAGTGGGGCTGAACATTTTTCCATACATTTATGGTCTACTGGCCATTTGCTTTTTATATCGAGCCCAGTTTTCTGTTGGTGACTTGAGTCATTTAAATAACAATATTATTAACTCCTGTGTCATATTTGTTGAAAATACTCCTTTCTAGTTTGTCCTAGCCTTTTATCATTTTAAATTTGATTTTGTTTTTGGTGCTGGCCATTGGATCCGGGACCTTGTGCTTGCTAAGCACATGCTCTATCACTGAGCAACACCCCAGCCCCATGTCCTAGGTTTTTATTCTCAAATGTGGCATTTTTATGGAATCTGTATATGATATACTTACATAGATAGCATAGTTTAATCTACTGATTCCTCTGTGCTATTTCTTGTTGATTTTAGAAGTGCCTCTACCATTCCAACATCAGCAATTATTGACATGCATTTATTTCCTTTTCTAAGGTTTCCCTTATAAATAAAAATATTATTTGATGACTAATGAATTCCTTTCCCTTTGGGTGTGATGTTCTTTTTATCATCTTCTTATTTCTTATATATTCTTGAGATTTCTTTCTCTGCTTAGTTAGCCAGTTCCATTGATCTGTTTGCAAATTCTTCTGCCAATAAAACACTTAATTGTTGGAACTTTAGAATATGCTTTAAAATTTGGCAGGTCAACTCCCCCTGCTTTAAGGAAATGCTTCCAACCTTTCTCACTTGCTTGGTTTTTAAAGTTTAGAATTATTTTACATATATTTGTTTCATGAAAACATCTTACTGGCATTTGATAGGGGTTGTATTAGTGGTTTAACTGGAAAGCAGTGAACCTACATTCGTTTAGTTGTGCCTATTTATGACACCCTATGGCATCTTTGCAATATACTTTCTTTTTAAAAAAATTTTTTTAGTTGTAAATAGACACAAATATCTTTATTTATTTTTATGTGGTGCTGAGGATTGAACCCAGTGCCTCACGCATGCAAGGCAAGCGCTCTACCACTGAGCCACAATCCCAGCCCCTGCAATATACTTTCAATATTTTTTCTCCACTTATCAAAATACTGCTTTATAGAGTCCATACCCTTTTGTCAGGTCTGCCTGTCGACTATACACATGTATTGGAATAGTTCTTCCTGGTTATTTATGCTTTAACAGTCTATTCTGAAGAAGTCATTTTGTTATTATGCCTTTTTAAAATAATTATTGCAGGAGGTCAGTCATATTCTTGATTTACACTCATTTCTCTTGCACTCAACAATCTTTTTGATTTAAACAGTTTTTGGTTGACCCTCTTGAGCCTTCTTAGTTTATAACCGTATTGTCCATACTGTATCTCCTCTCCTGGAATCACTCGTGTTCTTGTTCCCCACACTTATTGCACCAACGTGAACAACCCAATCAGTGTTCACTTACTGTAGTGGTAGTCACTTTTAAAAATTTTCATTTTAATTAATTTATTCATTGAGAAGTGATCTCACTATGTTGTCCAGAATAGTCTTGAACTCATGGACTCAGGGCATCCTCCTGTTCCAGCCTCCAGGGTGGCTGGGAGGACAGATATGTGCCTCTGTTTCTTTTTATGTTTCATTTCAAAGGTAATGAAGCTACAGTGTATTCATGAATTAAGTATTTATTTTGGCTGAAGATTGTCTTTTACCCATTCCAGAACACCTAATTGGGTTTTGTAAATGTAAAAGAAAGTCAACTTTGTGTTTAGTTTAATTGAATTCCTTTTCAGCATCTGTTCAGATCATCATTTTATAATCCATCTCATAGGTATATTACTATATCTAATAATTGAATCTTCCTTGTATTTCTTTTCTTTTTCTTTCTTTCTTTGCCCCCCTCCCACTGGGAATTGAACCCAGGGGCACTTTACCACTGAGCCACATCTCCAGCCTTTTTTATTTTTATTTTTATTTTAAGACAGTGTCTTGCTAAGTTGCTTAGGGCCTCCTTAAGTTCCTATCCTCAAACTTGCAATCTCCTGCCTCAGCCTCCTGAGTCACTGTGATTACAGGTGTCAGGTCACCATGCCTGTCTTCTTCCTTGCACTTCTAAAATTAAATCATCTTTATCTTATACCATCTGGATTTGATTTACTAGGCTTTTTACCAGAATGAGCTACATAACTTGTAGGGCATAGGGCAAAATGAAAGTGTGGGATCCCTTGTTCAAAAATTATTAAGAATTTCAAAGTGGTGACAGCTAAGATTAAACCAAGCAAACTGAGATTAAACCAGATTAGACCAAGAGGCACAAGGGTGAAGCAGCCTTGGTTCCTGCTTTGATGTTCACACACAATGTTGAAATTGGTCCATAGTTGCTACTTGGTGCTATCTTGCTTGTTTTGATACCAGGTTTCTGTTCATTTTAGAAAATGAATACAGTGGCTTATTATATTTTTGATCCTGCAGTAGAATTTATTTGACACTGGGATGAATTATTCCTTGAAAATGTAAAAGGGAAGATGTAGGCATGGCTGTTTGGCCACAGTACATCCTTGAAAATTTATTTTGAAAATTAAAAAAAAATAAACATGAATATTGTTGCCGTCCAGGCTTACTAATTTTTTAAAGTTGATTTTAATTATTTGCTTTTGTTACAGCAAAGTGATCATTCTTATCCTCATGTTTGTACTTTTTGGAGAAAATTTCTATGTGAGGTTTAATGTTGATTTGTGTACTAGCCTTTCCTTGGTTATATCTCACTTCACATAGGTGATTGTATTTATTTGTGTATCTCTCTCTTTTCTTCATCAGCTTTACTAGGAATTTCCCTCTTTTGCTGTGATTTTTATCCAGTTCGATCCTCACATGCAAATAGCCTGGTAAATGAGAATCTATCAATGCCTTCCACTTTGCATTGCACCCTGCTTCTTTGCTTTTCTGTTTTGCTTGTGGTATTATTTTCTGCTTTTATCTGTGTTGGTTCTGTCTACCTGTTCTATTTGGGCTTTTGGTTTGCTTGTTTTTTCCTACTAACTTCTTATGCTCTTGATTAACTTTCATTTTTTAAAAAAATACACAGTGAAAGCACTTCATATTGTTTTCTGCTTTCACTTTGTGCCACATTCCATATTCTCTGAAATTCAGTGTTTTGTTTTTTTCTTTCTTTCTTTCCCCCCCAAATCTGTAATTGCAAATCTGACCTCTGATTCCAGGTTAAGAGCCTACCCCAACAACTCTTTAAAAATTTTTTCACTTGTTTGTTTAAATTGCATTATCTGCTACTCATTCTATACCTTGTTATACTTAGTTTTAGATAGTAGCTTATATAATTTGTGTTTTTTTTTTTTAGAGTTTTTGTCTTCTTTTATAAAGTCCCCAGGATGCTTGGTAAATAGTATTATCCACAAGGCAGTCTAAATTCTACCTGTTGATTCAATCTTATTAATTATAATTCTCATAATTTCTATGTCCTTTATTTTCTAACCACTTGAGTTTTCAGTGGTTAAAAGATATATGTCGGAACTTAGAGCAATAATGGGTTTCCTTTTTACCCCTTTATTTCCATATTTCTTTCAGTGCTTTATTTAGTCTCATGCTGTGTTCTTGTGATCATGAAGTTTTACAAGTGTCACATATTTACTGGGAAAGGTTTCATTTCTTTTGCCAGTTTCAACATTATCCTCCAAAATGTCTCACCACCTGTGCTGGCTTTTCATTGCTGTGACCAAAATATCTGACAAGAATAATGTAGAGGAGGAAGTTTATTTTGGCCCATGATTTCAGAGGTCCAGCTGGTTCCATCACTCTGGCCTCAGGTGAGGTGGAGCATCATGGTGGAGGTGTGATGGTGGAGGAGAAAGCCGCTTGCCTCATGCCTGCTGGGAAGAGGGAAGGGTCCATGGGAAAGATACACCTCCTAGGGCACATGCGCAGGGACTCAGCCCTTCTACTCATGCCCCACCTGCTGGCACTTACCACCTCCAGTCCATTCAAACTAGGATGGACTGATTAGGTTACAGCTCTCATAGTCCAATCACTTTACCTCTGAATATTCCTGCATTTGCACAGGAGTTTTTAGGTGTATCTCATAACTATTTTTTATAATTTATGTTTTAGTTCCTTGATGTCCATACCCCTCTGTTATTCCTCATGCATCCTGGGAGCACAGCCTGCCTGCATGTTCCCCATTTCTTCTTCTGTGCCCAGGTCAGTCCCTGGCACACACAGAACATTCAATAAATACGTAGCCAATGAAATCAGCTCACTTGGACAGGTTAAATAGTTTTTTTAATCTTAAATTTTATTCAGTATATAAGGAATCTGATGATTCTGCTCTTTCTTGCCTTCTCCCTGGTTCCTGGCAGAATAGGACCATGTGTCTTTATGTTCTAGGTGGGGCAGCACCACTCTCCCTTCTGTCCACACCTCCTGCCTATTCGCTCTGCCATTGCCTCACTGGCCCATTGCAAGCAGCAAGGTAGAGCAATAGGAGTACCAGATTTGTAATAATGACCAGGTGACACAACTGGCTGGGCAGCCTGAACAACCCTGGGGACACTCGCTAGATCCCCTGAACTCAGCTTCCTCAGGTGCTGAAAACAAGTGAGATAATGTGTGAGAGGCCTGAGCTCAAGTGACAGTCCGATGCCAGCCTTCCAGTCCCATACTTTAAAGGAAAACAACAACAAAATGCCACCTTCCAGAAGGTTGATAATTGCCTGTGGGTGGGCCTGTGGTCTTGGGATTGTTGCTTGTTATATGTGCCAGATGCTGTTTCTGGGCCTGGATAGAGGGACACAAGCACCATCCTAGCACCAGGGACTGACCTGACACTGGGACACCATGGCTCATGAGCTCATTAGCATGTCAGGGCATCTGCCCTCCACATGGGTGGCAAAGTGACAGAAGTGGTTATCCTCATTTTATCTTTGGGAACGAGGCTAAGAAGTTCCTTCTGGTCTTGTGCCATGCAGTGAATCAGTAGGGGCACCAGTTATTAATATCTTCAATTAACTCAGGGCCCTGCTTTGGAAAAGTTCAGTATTCTCTCATCTCTCCTAAGATTTCTAATTTACATCAACATTTAGATCTTCAGTCACGTCTGGTCCTTACAGGCTGTGGGCATCTTGCTGCTTCTTAGGGAGACAGTGGACAGGACTCTTGGTTCCCTTTCTTAGGGGAAGAAAGCTAAGCAGTGTTTTGGATCTTTCTGGGGTCTCAAAGGAGGGCACAGTATTGGAACAGTAATGAAGAGATCTGGTCCTTCTGTCAGGTCCTCTAGAATAGGGAATGTTCTAACCCAGCTTCATCCTGGACCTCCACCTCGGAAACCTAACCCCTGTGCAGCGGCCTTTCTGTAGCATGAGTTGGATCTCTTATGTTGCCCTCAGCTTTGTCTCCCAGGGCTGTGAGCCCTGACTGAGGAGCAGCTTCTCTCTGGGCCAGGTACACTCAGGACTGTCCCTTAGGAGGAGAAAATCCCTGCACCTTCTTGTAAGCTCCCCAGGGCTGCTGCCATCTCTAAGGCCTTGGGAGCATCCAGTCTCCTTAAAGTCAGAGTATCTGGATAGTGAGAAGCCCAGGTACATTTTCCATTTCCATGCTATATTTATTCACTTCTCATGCCTCTTACTCTTCCAAGCTACATCCTTTAGCTCCAAATGCCTGACCAGAGCCCAAGGGAGCACAGACTTGCTCCCAGCCCTGAGCCTGGCCCTCCTAGCTCTAGCAGCTGGGCCCAGCCTGGGCCGACCCAGAGGGCCATGGGGATCCACACTTGGCTTTGCAAGGACTCCTGGCTGAGCAGCCCCTGCAAATATTGGATCTCAACTCCTCTAAAGTAAGAGGAATACTTTCTTGCTTCCCTGGGGTGCCCTGAGAATGAATTATTTACTATTTGTAAAGCACTTTATAGGGTTCGGTATCATTACACAGGGACCACAGAGCTCAAAAGCAGCCCTGGATGCCCGACAGGGTGGTTGTTACTATTAAGCATTTATATAGCACTTTACATTTGCCGAGTGCTTCCCAATCATTTATTAGTTAATTCTCCCAGCACTCTGGAGCTGTCAATGGACTTGGGTTACCATGCTCTCCCACCTGGAAATGAGGTTGCTGGGGTCAGGAGAGGCCAGTTTTCTTGCCCAAAGCTTCCTAGGATGGGCAATGCAGAGCTGAGGCCATACCTTATGTAGGTCCAAGTCACCAGCTCAGTCTTTGACCCACAAACTAGCCTCAGATTTCGTTTCTTCCAATTTTGTTATAAACCTATTCAATTTCCCAGTGAGGCACCCTGGCAAGGGATTTCTATCATTGACGGCTTGGTGACACTCCCAGGAACATCCTGAATTGATGACTTACTGGAGCATGAAGAGTTGAGCATGAGTTTAAGAGTCACAACCTAACAGAATTGTGACCCTAAGCGAATTTCTTAATGCTCCTGAAGCTCTGGTTTTCAATGATCAATTAGGATAGAAAAATCAACAAAGCCCTTGGGAGGAACAGAAGTATTAAACGGAGAGAACTCAGCATCAAATAAAGGCTCAAGACTGGTAAGCTCCAAGCCTCTGATGACTGTCATGTCATGCATAGGTTTTCACTTCAAAAAAAAGAGGACACAAGCAAGCCCATGGACATGACACAGAGAAAAGCTTTGGATCAAAGAAACCCCGCGGGACTCTACACATTTCCTGCCTTTACCTGGGGAACCTGGGAGTGGAAGGATAAGGGAATGGGCAAAGCTAGAACCTCTGCAACTTCCCTTAGGCCAGCAAGTCACATTGGTTAGAATCCACACTGCTCTTTTAGAGTTTTCTTTCTTTAGTTAACAAGTGTTGGCTAAGTACCTCCAAAAAGCAAGGTTTTAGTCAGCTTTTTCACCATTGTGACCAAAAGACCTGACAAGAACAATTTTAGGGAGGGAAAAGTTTATTTTGGGGCTTGTGGTTTCAGAGGTTTCAGTCCATAGATGCCTGCTCCATTGCTCTGAGCCCGAGGTGAGGCAGCACACCAGGGTGCAAAGGTGTGGCAGAGGAAGGCAGCTCAGGACAGGACTCCAGGAAGCAAAGAAACGTTTCCTTTCACTAAGGACAAACACATATCCCAAAGGCATACCCCAGTGACCCTCCTCCTCCTGCCACACCCTACCTGTCTACAGTTATCACCCAGTTAATTCCTATCAGAAGATTAATGCACCGATTACATCAAAACTCTCATAACCCAATCATTTCACCTTTAAACTTTCTTGCAATGTCTCACACATGAGCTTCTGGCGGACACCTCATGTCTAAATCATAACAAGCAAGAACAGCTTTAGGAGTGAAGTATTTGGCAGTGAACAAAAGAGATAGAATCTTTGCTCTCATTGAGCAGAGACCTAAAGAGTGAAGCAACATTGATTGGACAATGAGTTGGAGAAGTGTATATTGGTAGAAGAGTGTGTGCAAATCGCCTGGGGAAGAAAGGCTTCAGAATGCATGAGGAGCTGAGGGAGGACTACTATGGCTTGAGTGAGGAAATGAATGGCAAGATGAGTTGTGTAAGGACAACTGGAGCAGCCCACACAGAGCGCCCCCACCAAACCAGAGTGAAAGTGGGGAATTCATTCTCCATGTGATACCATCGAGGGACTGCGAGAAAGGGAGTGAGGTGTTCACTCGTGTTGCTGAGTGGGTCATCAAACCCTTAGGAGCTGAGATGTTAAGAACTAGCTCTGTTGGATCTTTCATGTCTTGGCTCCAAGAAACTTGAAATGCCTTTTCTTAGAGTTCATCTGAATAACAGTCAGTGAGCATGCTAAGGAAAACCCTGCAGCTAGGCTGCCTCTGCCCTAAGTTCTGGGCCACCAAGCAACAATCACCACTTCCAGAAGGTGAATTCAGAGCCCCCATATCCACCACCTCCTGTTAATCCAACAGGCTCTGTGAAATGCAGTGACTCAGGTGGGTTCACTTACTAAGCATTGATTTTGGGAGTGAATTCTGGATCCTGTGATTGTGAGGATCTAGCAGGGCCATGAGCTCTTCCCACTGCAGTATATGGTCTTTTTAAGTCTCCTTTGTGAGATTTTCCTGCAGACTGGTGGTGGAGGCCTAGCGCCTTTTTCTTCCTGTGGTCTGGGGAAGCCATGCTATGGACCAGAGTAGTCCCTCTTCTCAGAGCTAAGACAGAAAACCATGGGTGCCAGATCTCTTCCCTGGGGCTCTGAATGGACTTTGGGTGTTAGATAATCTGCACGGGAATCTTGAAGCCATCTAAGAGCGATGTTCTGGCCAGCTCAGAGCTTGTACTCTGATGGGAAAAATAAGACTTTAGTGGCTTAGAAATTGTATTTATAGAGTTGTATATAGGGTTCTAAAATGCCATGGCTGGAAAGAACCTCACCATTTTCAGATCCACCTCCCTCATATCTGCTCAAGATAATGGCTGCAATTACCAGGCCAGCTTAATTAATTGATGGGTGCATCATCTTGATGGTGTATGACTTGGAATCTGTGCCCAGCTCCAGTGGTGATTTCCTTGAAATCCCATTGTTGAGAAGCTTTTGAGAAAAATAAGGTTGAGGACTGAGGTCATAAATGAACCCACAGAGCACTTATACATATATACTTTTTATCTTCAATGCAATAAAACAAAAGCAGCATACTAAATAAAGACAAATCATTGGCCTCTTATACATCATAAATTCATAATCGCAGGAAGTTTATAATTAATTTCCATTTACCATCCCTTCCCCTCTAGAAACTTTTGATATCTCTTCCTCACAATTTCAGCAAGATGCTTGTAAATTCACTTGGCTTATATTCAGAGAACATGTTTAAAGGGGATATTATTTATGAAGTATTTTCATCTCCAGGAACTCTTTGTGCCCTGGGCTCCCCACCTGTGTTGGACAGAATTTTTACTAGCAGGCAACAAAACCCATACAAGTTAGTTTATTCAGAAAGGAGATTTTAAAACCATATTAGTTGGCTTACAGGATCTCCAGGGAATCCAGGGAACGAACTTGGCTGCCATATGGCCAGGAACATTGCCCAAGCATATACAGAATTTCTGTAGCAAAATGCCACTGCTGCTACCACCCACTGCTTGACACCCATGGTACCGGGGCACTCACGATCCATTTCAGCTGCGGAGAGCCTGTTGCTTCTGTCGTCAAGCTTTCTAGAAAATATCAGGTCCTGTTGTGTGGCCAGATTCTCTGTTCCCTTCATTTTCCAAGTCTTGAAGACATTACGAGCTTGGTGGACCTTAAGTCACACTGTGAAATCATGTGCAAAAGGAGCCTGGGAAATGTAGTTTCTGGTCTCTCAATCATGACGAAACAGGAAGTTTGGTGAGAAGGAAGTTGGCTGAGGCACCAATTTATAGAACTGGCCACAGTGCCTATGGTAGTAACAGGTTTCAGTGTTTCAGGTAGAAGGCAGATGTTAGTTAGAAAACTATGCCATCACTCAACTCTGACTTTTCAAGTCAATTGCTTTTTGAGTTCCTAACAGGAAAATAATTTTGAGAGCTAGGATTTGTAGAGAGAGAAAACTTCTTTTCTTATACATACTTGAAACTCCCATTAACAGGTTATAGCCAGGCACAGCCAGAAAGAACATCAAGATTATGAACAGTCACAGGGAAAAGAAACTCACAATATAATATAATCATAGTCCCTGTCATGCAGGAAAAGTAAAAAGCCCATCCTTTCCATCCTGGTGATCTGTAGAAAGAGAAGACAAGAGAGGTGACAGATTGGTTAAATCAGAGTCTTCATCTTCCTTCTCTTGGGGATATAAGTTGGCAGGGTGAGGATGCTTAAAATATTTCTCAACTCCTGAAATATCAGGAATTCCTAGCTTACTTTCCGCATTTTATCTTGGGAGACTATAGATGTGGCAGGAGATAGGCTTTAATTCATAACTGTGGTCACCCTGCAGTGGGAGCAATAATGTGTCACAGGCAGAGGATCCAACTCAGAAGAGGAGCCAGAGGTATGTTGCAAGGCCAGGGAGTCCCAGAAAATGACTCAGGGACCCATGTTCTTCCACACAGTGGTTCTTCCTTGCCCTTAGTTTTGGGTTCTTACTTTCCAAAAATAAGCAAAAAAGTCGAGCGTGGTGGTTCACGCTAGTAATCCCAGCACTTAGGGAGGCTGAGACAGGAGAATCGTGAGTTCAAAGCCAGCCTCAGCAATGATGAGGCACTAAGCAACTCAGTGAGACCCAGTCTCTACATAAAACACAAAATAGGGTTGGGGATGTGGTCGAGTACCCCTAAGTTCAAGCCCTGGTACCATAAAAAACAAAAAGAAACAAAAGTAAACAAAAAGAGCAAGAAAAGCCCATGGATGATCATACGAGATTTTAGGGTCTGGCTGACAAGCGGTATGCACCATTTCTTCCTTCATGTTTGGCCAGAACTTAACTGCATACTTCCACCTAACTGTACAGGGATCTGAAAGATTTGTGTGTTCTGGTTAGAGGACACTAGGTGCTGAGGGGCTGGTGGGAAGCACAGCTTAGGAAGGTTCTAAGAGATGTCATATTGCAGAAACTTTACAACCAAGTAAAATAGTGGATCCAGAGCTCAGAGCTGGGTGCTACAGGATGTCCTCAAGGCCAGATTAGACCAATAGGCCCCACAGTCAGCAGCCCCAAGTTGTGATCTGACTAGCTGGGCTGTAGTAGTCTGGGTCTGAGGCCCCCTTGCCCAGGTGCCATGAGGCCAAGTGAGCCCATCTCATGGTCAGATTACATTTTGGTGTGAGGGCATGGTCTGCTCTCTTCTACCTTTCCTCTACCCCTTCTTTTGTTTCCACCTCCTTTAGGATTGGGGCAAGGAAGGATGGTTAAGGAAAAAGGCTAAGTCTTTACAGATAAGTGACAGGTCATTGCCTCCTGCTATTGAGCATTACCATTATTTCTCTGAGTCACTGTGGTTGCACTCGTGTGACTGGTATCCCACCTGGGCTCTGCAGGGCCTCCCATTCATAGTTCTCTGAGGTGAGGACCCATTCTGGCACAGCCTCCCTCACCCCTCTCCTTCAGCTCCTGATACCATAATTTCCTCCACTGCTCCAACAACCTCTTTCTGTGGTATCCCATCTTGTGGTGGGCCATGCTCTGGGGTGCTGCATGGGCAAGAGGGCTCATCTCAGCCACCTTATGGGGTACTGCTGCTCAGATGACAGGAGTATGGGCTCCTTGGCCACCATCCTCACTCTTGGCCATCATACATTTCCATTTCATTTTCTCTCCCTAAGCAAGGTGTAGAACAGGTGAACAAGCCCAGGCAGGTGACCAATCAAGGAATAAGGGGCCAGTCTCCCCTTTTAGGAGGCACCTAAGTCTCTTGGAGTTCCCATTACTTGGCTTGAGGGATAGGAGAAGGAACCTTCCCCTAGGGAGTGTGAAGATTCCTCTCAAGGACAATGACACACATCTTCCTCTTCTCTAGACTTGGTTATTTACTTATATAGACATTCATGGAACTGAAGGTGGGCTGGCATGAGGGTAGGTGTATTAGTTAGCATCTCCAGAGAAACAGGATCAAAAGGGCATGTGTGTGTGTGTGTATGTTTATATACAGTCATGCCTCTTTTAATAATGGAGGTTTCGAGAAATGAATCATGCAACAGTTTCATCATTGTGTGGACATCATAGAGTTACACAAATTAAGATGGCTATGATGTCATTAGGTGATATAATTTTATGAAATCATCATCATATATGTGGTCCATCACTGAGTGAAATATCCTATATGGCATGTGATCAGAGTGAGCAAGAGAAAGAGAGAGAGAGAGAGAGAGAAAGAGAGAGGAGAGCAACTGAGATTTTAAGGAATTGTCTCATGCAATTATGAAATCTGATAAGTCAAAAACCTGCAGGTTGATCCAGCAGACTAGAGATCCAGAAATAGCTGATGTTGCACTTCAAGTCCAAAGGTCATTTGCTGGTGGAATTCCTTCTTGTTTAGGGAGGTCAATTATTTTGTTGGCTGCAGAGCTTCAACTGATTGGATAAGGCTCACCCATAGTATGGAGGCCTCTGCTTTACCCAAAGTCTTCTAACTTAAATGTAAATTTCATCTCAAACTACTCCCATGGAAACTTCTAGAAGAATGTTTGAACACATATCTGGATCTCCATGGCTCAGCCAAATTGACATAAAAAACTTTACCATCACAACTAGTTATTGGGTAAGTCTGCAAATTTCATCAGCTCTGAAGGAGGAATATGTTGCCAATTGTTGACCACCCTTTGGCAAGTCTTTGGAATGTGGGATGCTTAACACTTCTTGTCTCTAGATTTTGTTCTCAGCCACAATCTTGAGGGAAATAAAACCAGTATAGTCACAAAGAAATAAATGTCTTCTGTTTTAGTCAGCTTTTTTTTGCTGCTGTGACTAAAGGACCTGGCCAGAACAACTGTAGAGGATGAAAAGTTTATTTTGAGGCTCATGGTTTCAGAGGTCTCAATTATAGACAGCTGGCTCCATTCCTCAGGGCTCAAGGTGAGGCAGGACATCATGGTGGAAAAGTGTAGAGAAGGGAAGCAGCTCACATGATGATCAGAGAGCAGAGAGAGAGGTCTCCACTTGCCGGAAACAAATATATACCCCAAAGCCAAACCCACAATGCCCCACCTCCTCCAGCCACACTCCACCTGCCCTCAGTTACCACTCAATTAATCCCATCAGTGCTTAATTCACTGATTAGGTTAAGGCTCTTGTAACCCAGTCATTTCTTCACTTGAGCTTTGGGGGGACACCTTACATCCAAATCATAACACCTTCCCTATCTAAATTTCCAGAGATAACTATTACAGATGGCTTCTTGTCTTTCAAATTCGTCAGTCTCATATATACCGCCTCTCTCTCACATCTATATCCATGCCTGTTTTATCTACTTGTTTAATTAGCTTTATTGAGTTATAATTCACATATATTATTCACCCATTTAAATTGTACAGTTCAGTGGGTTTTAGCAATATCATGTGTAACCATTATTACAATTGTAGAACATTTTTATCATCTCAGAAACAAACTCATATATTTAACTGCTGCCCTCTATCCCTGTCCATGTTCCCTACCCTAAGCAACTACTAAATTACTTTCTATTTCAGTAGCTATACCTATAGGGCTTTGCTCTGAATAAAATCACATAATGTGAGATCATTTGTGACAGGTTTCTTCTACTTAGCAAGTTTCCAAGTTTCATCCATGTAGTACATAATACTTCATTCCTTTTCTTTTTCTTTTTCTTTCTTTCTTTTTTTTGGTACTGGAGATTGAACTCAGGGGCACTTGACCCCTGAGCCACATCCCCAGCCCTATTTTGTGTTTTATGTAGAGACAGGGTCTCACTGAGTTGCTTAGCACCTTGCCGTTGCTGAGGCTGGCTTTGAACTCACGATTCTCCTGTCTCAGCCTCCCTAACTTCATTCCTTTTCATTGGAAAATAATATTCCACTGTATAGATAGATCAGATTTTATTTCTTCATTCATCAGTTGATGGACATTTGGGTTGTTTCCACTTTTTGGCTATTATGAACAATGCTTGTGTACAAATTTCTTGTGTAAAATTATGTTTTTATTTCTGTTGGGTGTACAACTAGGAGTGGAATTACTGAGCCATATTGTCATTCTATGTTTCATCATTTGAGGAATTTCCACTCTTTTCCAAATTGCCACTCTTTTCTTTTATACTATTTACCTTCCTTCCAGCTGTGCATGGGGGATTCTATTTTCTCTGCATCCTTGCCAACACTTGTTATTCTCTGATTGTTTCTAGCCATCCTAGTGTACATGAAGTGGTGCTGCATTGTGATTTTGGTCTGCATTTCCATTATGGCTAATGATGCCAAGCATCTTTTCCTTTTGTTACTGATAAAACCTGGGAAAGACTGTTTGGCTGTGGTCAAATTCTGCTTATTTTGACTAGAAAAATCAAGACTCCAGATAGTAATAGAGGTAATTTCTTCTTTCACCTCCTTCTCATAGATATTATTTCATCTAGAGCCTCCACTCACTTAGCTGGGTAGAGCTAGAATCCCTTGCATTTGCAAGAGTCTCATAGCCAACTCCCTCCTCTTGTCCTTTCCCCTACTTGTTTTAGTATTTTTTTTTTTTTTTTTGCCTCTCCTATATCCCAGCCTGGCCTCCTCAAACCTCCTTCCATGCCTCAAAACAGCTATGTCCATTCTGCTGATGTTAGAGAGGCTGAAGGGAATCTGGATTCAGATTCTCTTGCATTAGACATCAGAAGTTCTCCAGAAGGTCTAAGCCAGACTCTAAATAGATAAGATGCAGTAATCTATGTGGCATCAACTCAAGTGTTCTCTTGTGTTTTTCCCCTTACCACTGCCTCCTAAAGCCTGGGGATGCTTACTGGCAGGTCTTGTGTTTGCTGAGTGCAATTATCATGCTCTGTGTAAGGGCTTACATAGGCTTGAATGTAGGGTTGATCTGGGTATGTAAGTTCAAAGGGAGAAACTGGAAAATAGTAAATTGCTCTCCTTAGTAAGAGAGAGTGGCAAATTGAATGGTCCTGAGGAAGATCTAGAAGTGGAGCTAATGCTAGGGGAGATTTAGAGCTGAGGTTGGCAACATTATCTTAAAGGGCCAGATAATAAATATTTTAGGCTTTGTGAGCCATTAAGTTTTCCTGTCATGGCTACTCATCTCTACATTGTTGAGTAGCCCCAGACAAGATACAAATGAAGGGGCATGCTGCAGTCAATAAAACAGGTGGCTGCATTTGCTGAACTCCGGGAGAGGTGTGAGGTGGGGAGAAAGGAGGTCTCCTGAAGAAGAGACATGACAAATAGAACGTTGTCACCAGGGGTGCTGTCTTGTATGAACGTGACCCATGGCTCCCTTTATCTCACGAAATGCTTTCAGTGTGAACCAATTCTTTCTGATGTGTGTGAGGAGGTGCTAAGTGTTCCTCACAGCTGCTGAGGGGTGAACACAGATACTGTACCTGAAGCAGCCAATGTGAGGATTCCTAGCAAAAAGTGGTTCCCAGTCCTATTACTGGTACTCAGGAAACTCTCAGCACTGTATTTAGCTGACTTTAACCAGAATCAACATTGTGATCTAGGTGGCAGAAGTTTGCCTCTGTTTCTGGAAGGCCCTGTTGCTGGTGGAGAAGTGGGAGAGGATCAAGGAATTGCTGGTCTTGAGAAGCTTCTCTGTCTGCCCATCAAGATATCCATAGGAGACAGTGTCCGATGAAAGCTCTGCTCTCCCTAATAGCATTAACTTTGTTACACATTAGTGCACAGTGGATCTGGAATGTCCCCTGAAGTTTCATGTGTTGAAGGTTTGGTTCCCAGCTGGTGGTACTATTGTGAGGTGGTGGAAACTACAGGAGGTGGGGCTTAGTGAGAGAAAGTAGGTCATGGGGGTGTGCCTTAGAAAGGTTTATTTTGTCCTCAGCCCCTTCCTCTCTCTCTCTCAGCTTGCTGGCCACCATGAGATGAGCAGCTTTGGTCCACCACACACTGCCCACCATGATGTTCTGTCTTATAATGGCAAAGCTAAGTGACCATGGACTGAAACTTCTGAAATGGTGAGCAAAAACAAATTGTTCCTTCTTTTAAATTATTTTTCTCAGGCATTTTATCACAGCAATGGAAAGTTAATTAACACAGTTACCTAGTAAATATTGGAGAGATAAGAAATGGGGAAGAAAAGGCATGGCCTAGTAGGAGACCTAAGTGCCAGGATCGGGAGTGCCATCCACTGGATGGTTGTTTAAGGCCTGGCCTACCCATACATTGCCTTGTTGAACACACCAACTCCTATTGGGACAACGTGGGTGTCAGATCTGGGTGTTCTTTCTGTCAGTTCCAGGTTGAGTTATTTAGAAGTATATCACCCTGAAGAAACACATCTACCCCCTCTCCCTGCAAAAAACAAAACAAAACAAAACAAAAAGTTTAAAAAAAGCATTGTCACTTTTTTCTCCTGTGGATTTGGTTTATTTGGTACCATAATGGCTTACTTTTACTAATCATGAGATTGCCTCATTTGATTGAAAAGAAAACAGGATGACGACCAAATCAGCCAATTTATAAAGCTAGTTATTTCACATGAAAACATAGCCCAGGCCTTCGGTCTTGTATTTTTTAGCAAATTATCTCAAGAGAAAGTTATTTCATAATATTTTATGTTCTAGGTAAACATAACTACTTTGTTTTGTGAATAAATGATGGCCTCACCAGGACATGGAGCCCTTCTTAGAATGTGAGAGGTGGTGTGTGTAGCAATCATCTAGTTATTAGAATGCCACTCTACATTCTGTTTCCATTTAAATTGAGTTGTTTTGTTTTTTTGCAGAAAAACATTGAGGCAAACGTGATGTGAGATGTAATATCTTTATTACTCAAAGACCTCATGCAGATTTTTGAAGAGCATTAACCCCCCAACAGAGGCATGGAGACAAAATAACTCACAAAAGAGGAATCAGAGAGATAGATGCAATACAACCAGTTAAAAAATTAATGCTAACTCCCAGCGGTTAGTCTCAGATGGTGTAAATCGGTACTGTTTTCTGGAAAGCAATTTGGCAAAACATTTCAAGATTCATGAACAGGATCATGTCTTTGATCTCAAAATACCATCCGTGGAAATCTGTCCTGACAAAAGATTACAAATAGTGAAAAAGCACAATATATTTGAGTGTATTAGGTAAGCAAGCTATAGCTTCAACAATGAGAGGATGCTTTAGCATATTTTATGGCAGACAAACTAATATGCAGCCACTAAAGAGCCAATTCTGAAGACTCTGGCAACATAAAAAGCAAAGTGGGGTCGGGGCTGTGGCTCAGTGGTAGAGCGCTTGCCTTGCAAGTGTGAGGTACTGGGTTCGATTCTCAGCACCACTTAAAAATACATAAATAAAGCTATTGTGTCCATCTACAACTAAAAAAAATTTAAAAAAGCAAAATGGGCAGGATTTAAATGGTGTGTATATGTAAAATATGTGCATCACTCCCAAGACTTGAAGGGAGTCCACAGAAACGATGGTGACAGGCAGATGGAATTAACAATGACTTAAAAAAAGTTTTATTATGAAAAAATTCCAATATGCATAGGGACAAACAAGGTAATAAACTTTAATAAACCCACCCTTCAGATTGCATAATTACTTTTTGCAATATTTTCTTCATATACATTTAAAAGCATCTAATAGATTTTTTTTAAAAAAAGCATAAACAACATGCAGTAGTCACAATGGACAAAATAAATAATTTTTCCCATATGCAATTTTTAAGACTTCTTATATGATTTAAGACTTAAAGAAAAGTTAGAGAGCTGGGTGTGGTGGCCCACACCTGTAATCCCAGCAGCTTGGGAGGCTAAGGCAGGAGGATTGTGATCATGAGTTTGAAGCCAGCCTCAGCAACTTAGCAAGAACCTGTCTCAGAATTTGAAAAACTAAAAAGGGCTGGGGATGTGGCTCAGTGGTTAAGCACCCCTGGGTGTGTTTAATCTCTGGTACCAATTTTAAAAAGGAAAAAAAAATAATATAAAGAATTCCTGTATACTCGTTTTCTACAATTTCCAAATATTAATGTGATATCTGATTTGCTCTATTTATTGCCCCCCATGTGTTATTCTTTTCTGAACCATCTATTATGGTTTAGATCTGAAACATCCCCCCCAAAGCTCATGTGTTGAAAGCATGATCCCCAGGGCAGCAAGGTTCAGAGGAGGGGTTTTTAGGCAGTGATTGGATCATATGGGCTCTGACCTCATCGGAGTTTCATTGGATGGATTAATCCATTGATAGCTGAATGTACTACCGTGAGGTGAGGTGGATCTCTGGAAGGGTTTATCTTTTCCCTGGACTTCCTATGCTTCCCAGCTGCCATGAGCTGAGCAGCATTACTCCATCACGCACTTTTTGCCATGATGTTTCTGCCTTGGAGCTTGCTGACTATGAGCTGAATCCTTTGAAACCATGAGAGAAAGTAAATCTTTTATCCTCTAAGTTGTTCTTGTCAGGTATTTTGGTCACAGCAATTAAAATTGATAATTATACCATTTGAAAAATCATAGACATGCTATCTTCTTACCCCTAAACATGACAATATGTATTTTCCCCAAACAAAGACAGTCTCTCGCATAGCTAGAGTCTATTGGTTTCAACTAAGAAATTAACATTATATAATCATGGGCATGTGACCTGTTCAATTGCACATGACCTCACACTCATAAGGACCCCATGCTTGGCTTAATATTCTGCCATTACCCTCTTAAAACTCTTAGTAATTTTTGAACAAGAGGCTGACATTTTCATTTTGTCCTGGGTTCTACAAATTATGTGGCTGGCCTGTATATAACACTATTATTTCATTTACACACTTTACCTGAGAGTATTTTTATGGTTAAAAAATTCTGAATCCTGTATTGTGTTCAATTGTTATGCCTCTTTAGCTACTTCTAGTCAGGAATAATTAATTCCTCAGTCCTCCTTTGTCTTTCATGACATTGACGATGTTGAAGAGCATCGGACAATTACTTCAGAGAATGTTCCTCAGTTTGTGATTTCTGATTACAAATTAGCTCTCCTCAGAAATTGGTTTTAGGATGAAGTATTTGGTATAAATATTGCAGAAGTGATTGTGTGTTCTTTTCAGTGCACTGTATCAGGAGGCACACATTTGAATTTGTACCACTACTGGTAATGCTAACTTTGATCAGTTAAGCAACCACAAAGTACTGTTTTTCCTCAGTCTTTAAATGTCTTGTTACTCCTCAAACTCTTCCCCACTTGTTTTTAGCATCAACTGATGATTCCTGTCTGAATGAAGTTTCATGATTATCGATGAGTGATGGCTTTTTTAATTTTAGATTTTCTCCTCTTTTTGTTAGTTGTCTTTCTATTGTAGGGAAGGGTTTTTCTTTTCTCTTGACTGATTTATTGATATCAGGATAGATTCAGTGGGTTATTATCTATTACTTCAATTATTTATTTTGATGTTTTAATTGTCCCAGATTTGGTCAGTGAGAGCCCTTTATGCTGAATCTAGTGTCCTGTAAACAGGTCTCTGTACATTTTTGAACACTTTCTAGCACAAGATGTTCCAGTCTCATCTTAGCCCTGGAATCAGCTATTTTTACCAAGCATTGATGGCTTCTCTGAGTAGAGTTAGTATTTAGAAATTAAGATCTGGGTGCTAATTGTGCTTCTTGCTGGTACGATATCATTGTTTCTGGTGGTTCATGCTAAATGTGTCTTTGTACCCAGAAATATGCATGTATGTGCTTCTACTTATCTATTATTATTGATATATAGAAAAATATATCCATAAATTTATATTGGTATCTCTCATTTTAATCCAACACTGTAGGCTTATTTATTCTTCTCACTTTACTTATTTGTAACTCTTCTTCTCTGATCATAATAAATTTAGTTCCCATTCCCAAAATGTATTTATTTTCTCCACCAGATCATTTGAAATTTGGACAGTTTCTGATTTTTAATTGCAGATAGTATGAATTTTTGTAATTTTATTTGTTCTTGTGCTTTTTTTTCTCTTTCTCTTTTTTTGAAGGTTAAGTTTGGAGATTTAGATTTAGTCATAATCACAGTGTTGGATAGTAACTATAATTTCTTAACATAGTCTAATCCTTTGTGTTCAGTTTTTCCTGATTTTCTTTACAGTTGACTTGTTCTACTAAGGATCTATACAAATTTTGCACTTTTTGCTGGATAAGAAGTCTCAAAGCTATTTAAATGGACTATAATAGCACCCCCTTTCAAGCTATTTATTTGTGAAAGAACTATATTGTTTTGTAGAATTTTTCCATATTCTAGATTTATCTGATTTTATCTAAATGATGTTGCTTAACACATTTCAGTAGCCCGTAGACTTCCTTCAATGGAAAATTGAACCTAGATACTTGCTTAAGTTTAAAGTCAGCTTTATTTTGTTTTGGAAAGAACCCTTGCTACATGGATGATACTTTGTTCTTTCTATTGGGTAATTCATAAGAAGCATGGTGTCTGATGGTCCACTCTAAGCAATGGCTGATCAGTGGGCTCAGGTGATGTCAGCTCCTATTATCATGAAAATCCTTGTCAACTTTTCACCTAACAGACTGGCAGCCATTGATGATTGTTGTCATGTCTTAGTAGGATAACTATGGTCAAAAACAATTAGCTGAATATTTCATAATAGTACAGATGATTTTAAATATCATAACACAAATAAATTACGTATGTCTGAGGTGACAGATATGCTAGTTACCCTGATTGGATCATTGCACTGTATACATGTCTTGAAATGCCACACTGTACATAAATATGTACAATTTCTGTGTTGATTAAAAATGAATTGATTTTTCAACCAGATTAATTGCCCGGACATGACAAAACCATGATTTTCTAAATCTTTAGGAATGGCATTTCACCTATTTCCACATGTGTAATGTTACAATGTACTTATAATTAAAAATGTAAATACATGACAGTGAAATTTCATACCAATACCAGCAATAAGTGGGGGCCAGATGACATTATCCGCACAAAAGATTTTCAACCTCATTTCTCAGATATCCCCTTGACTAATTCCTCCTGAGAGCACAGTAGAAGTTTCCAAACTCTGGGGTTTATTTTGGGAATGTGTGTGGCCAGTTAAATCCCTTTATAGAAGAGAAGGGATTTAAAAGGTACATATCCCATCACTCAACAATTTTACTTTAGATATCAGCTCCAGCAGGACAATTGTCTTTCTCAGGGTTGTGGCTTTCATGGCCTTAAAGACAGAAATGATTTAATTTTAGTTTGAGGGTAGACATCAGGAGAAATGGTTATGACATTCTCGGTAGCAATGTTTGTGGTAATAAACAGGAACACCCTGTAGGCAGCATCAGCGTGTGTGTGTGTGTGTGTGTGGGGGGGGGGTTAAATTCAGTGTACTCACTGGGAACATAAACAGACCATACAGCATGCAAGAAACATAGATTTGGGGCCTACTGGGTCAATGTGTATAAGTCTCAAAACCCTAATGTTGAGTGAAAAAAATCAAGGTACAGAAAATTCATGTGCATGCCAGTCATGAAAACAGAAACATTCCTAATGATATTATTTATTTTGTATGGATATGTACCTAGCTATACAGTTGTCTTTTAGTATCTGCAGGGGATTCAAAACTGTGGAATGTTCAAATTCTTTTTAATGGTGTAGTGTTTGCATATAGCTTATGCACACCTTCCTGTATATTTTTATCATCTCTAGATGATTATAATATCTAGTGCAATGTAGATGCTATATAAATGGTTGTTATGCTGTATTATGTAGGAAATAATGACAAGAAAGTCTGTATATATTTGGTAAGAATAAAAAAAATGTTTTTCCAGTATAGGAGATTGAACCCAAGGACTCTTTACCACTAAGCTACATCCTCAGCCTTTTTCCAGATTTTATTTTCAGAAAGATCTCACTAAGTTACTGAGGCTGGCCTTGTACTTGCAATCCTCCTGCCTCGGTCTCCCTAGTAGCTGGGATTACAGGTGTGTGCCTCTGCACCTGGCTTCAAATACTTTCAATCCACCGTTGGTTGAATCCACAGGTGGAACTCATGGATACAGAGAACTGACTGGGTATATAACTATAAAAATGTGTTGGAGGCAACACAAAAGTCTTAAGAGAGTAAAAACAGGTAAAGTGAGGATAATTCATTAACATACTACTTGTACAATTTTTAAAAAGAAGTATATGAGCACAAAAACAGATGGAGAAAAAATATGCCAAAATAGTCCCAGTTAATTCTAGGGTCTGAACTATGGGTCAGTGAATTTTTCTGTCCTTTGTATTTTTCTGTGTTAAAAAATTCTAAACATTCTAAAAAAGAAAGACAGGGCCCTATTTAGCAGCATAAACAGCAAAAATGAAAACAAACAAAACAAAACAAAAGTTTCCAGAAAGACTGGTGCAACAGGTCCTTTGAGAGGTGACCACTGTTGGAGGAAGGCTCTTTCTAGGCTGATAGTTCTCACTGGGGTGGGGACAGCCCTAGGAAGGTGGCTTTCATGGGTTCCTGACAGGCTGCTTCAGTCTGAGGCTCTCTTGACACAACCTGATATAAATTTATCTCCTGATTCAATCCTATTTTTACTTTTCCCATAGACCAGTGGGTCAAACTCAGAGACCCGAGGCTGCACAACACGCCTCCGAGAGCTGGGCTACCTGAAGAATGGACTTCTGCTTTGGTGGAGGCCTGGTTCCTTCCATCTGCCAGCAGCCTGTGGCATCAGCCTATTTACCGTCTTTATCCAGGAGCATTAGAAAGGGCAGTGCATTTGAAGGAGCGTTCAGAATGCCGTCACCTTCCGGAATGGATGACGGTGGAGCTTGCACATGGCTGGTTTTATTTTTACCCCACGTTTCTAGAGAAAGCTTAATGGCTTCGAGTGCTCCTCTCTGTTCATGAAATTTAAAAGGGGGGTAAAGAGCACACATAATTATAATCCCACAGCAGGGCAATTGGCTTGCCTCTGACTATTAGGTCCCATTAAAGATGTAATATCTGTGGTGTCTCAGGAGAAATTCCTACTTATTTATGCTTAGTATTAGGGCAAATATTAGTTAGCATCAAAACAGGATGCAGTTAAGTCTTATCTGATGTCACCAGTAGAGTTTGCCTTATAAACAAAATAAGTGGCAATTACTTTCAAGCTGAAGTAATAATTTTTTCAAGCATTTCCATTTTGTGTTCCTGAGAATCGTCCACAGAAAGGTGAGTGTTTCAGGAAATGTGCACGGTGTGCTTTTTAATCACACTTTATTTAAATGTGCAAATGAAGACCGTGGGCCTGGCTTTTCTCCTCTCCTTCTCCCTGGGTTTTCCTTTGGGACAGTAATTAGGAAATACAATCCAATATAGGAAATGAGTGTTGCTGCTTTTATGAAGATTTTAAACCAAATGACTTTGCTCCTGGAGCGGGAGGAGCTACTCTCTCAGAAGCTCAGCAGGTCCGTCCATGCTACCTGGTGTTTCATGCATTTTGGAAAATGACTCCTTGGCTGTCTGAGAAGCTGTTTCCTGAGAAAGTTGGGAAGGCTGGGGAGAGGACTGGGGCCGGATCTCCCCAGTAGGAGTGGGCCCCAGCACTTAGCCAAGCCACAAATGGCCGGGCTGGCTCTCCCAGCAGCAGTGTGGGGGCAAGTTGCCCTTTCCATATGGCCATCTTCCCTGGCAGCTAATGGTTGCATGCACTGTCTGTTCACCCTAGACTGTGGTTGCTGAGCTTCTAGCACATTCTCCTGAGGCATACAGTATTGAGCCCAGGCTTGTTGGTCTAGAACTTTCTCAGGTTCTTAAAGCTTCCACCACCAGGACTCTCTTATGCTTTATTGAATGTACTTGTGTAGACTGAGTGCATCCATATAGCTCCCAGAGACACCATGTGGCAAATGGATGGGGCTCAGAGAGGACATGAGGTCCTAGCCTGTATCCACTCTGAGTACCCAGAGCTCTAGTCATTCTTGATGCATGGGGTCATAAATCCCTCCATTCCTTTGAGAGGGGCAGCTGCTCTGATTTGGTGGTACAGCCCATGAACCCCTATGTTAGAAGGCACTGGGCAGAGCTGCGCATCTGAGTGTAAGTTTGGTTGCATATGTCTCTCTTGTGGGACCGTGGTTCCATGTCCTTGCCTATGCTCAGTGCAGGGCCAGTCCGGGCCATGTGAAAGTCTGGCAAAACTTCAGCTTCATTTCCTCTCTCCATATGTGCCCGTTGCGTGGGACAATCTTCTCTAATAGTCTGATGGCCTTCGAGTCTTTGTTGAGGACCTGACGTCTTCTTGTGAGCTCTGCCAAGGTAGCTCACAGCTGCAGAGAACATAGGTCTACATTAAACAGAAAATGGCCACTCTGTTTCTCTTCCCATGTTTCTATTCAAAATAAATGGCTTTACCATCTTCTACTCACTCAGGCTGGTGTCTGCTCCTTCTTGCCCTGAACTCAAGCCAGCCCTCACCTTTCTTGTTTCTGTGCCACAGGTCAGCTCTCCCTCTCTCACCTGTGCTTGTACCTCATCACCACGTCCACGATAGCCCTTATTCTCTCCCTCAGGTGCACTGTCTCTGTCTCTCTTACAGTTGTCCCTGGATGTCCTTCTTAGATTTGTTTCAGGACCCCTCAAAGATACTCAAATCCATAGATGCTCAAGGTTTGTATAGGGTGGCATTGCATTTTATACAATCTTTGTATACTTCAAAACATCTCCGGATTACTTATAATACAATGTAAATGCTACATAAGTAGTTGTTATACTGTATTGTTTAGGGAATAATGGCAGGAAAAAGGTTTGCACATGTTTAGTACAGACATGATTTTTTTCTTGAGTATTTTCCATCTCTGGTTGGTTAAATCCATGGATGCAGCACCCATAGATGAGAATGCCAACAATGTGTTTATGGGTGTGTGTGTGTGTGTATTTTTCTTGCTATTATTTGAAAATGAATATTTCAATACTGAATACTTTATATTCAATGCTCTGTAAAGCATCTTCTAGGAATTAAGCACTTGGGCAATTTTATTTAATCAGCACATATATTAAATTGGGATGATGTAGAGAAGTTTTGTATGGTTCTTGCTCAATTCCATGTAATGGGAAAAGGCTGGAATTGATAGAAAGGCCTGAACTCAATAGCAGATCCACTCTTGACCTGGTTAGTGGCTGAGTCATTGCTTGCTTACCTTTAGAGAGGGGCTTCCTCTGCCTCCCCTGACCATAGAGTGCCACAGGACTTTACTGCTCATTTTTCTGATGGAGATGCTGGCTGCCAAGTCTAAGCTATACCAGCTCTCCTCTGCATCCCCTAGGTGAGAGGTACAATATCGCCTAGATAGTGATGTCGAGGACTGGAAACAGGCCAGGGGAGGCTTTGGTCGGTTTGATAAAATGTCCAGACAATGAATCTTGTAAGAAGTTCTGTATGAGGTTATGCATGTTTGGAAACCTTTTGCATGCCATGTCGTGGGGGTAGAACTAGGATTTAATGAACCATCAGTAACTGGTGGATTTCCACACACAGATCACACTCAGCAGGAAGAATGTCTTGGTCCGCAAGACAACAGAGATGCTGAGCTGCTAAAAAAGGAAGGGATCCTATAGATGCAGTGCTCTCTTAAGTTGAAGAGAAGGAGGACTGCACAGAGCTGAGGAACAGCTATGTGGGACCCTCAGCTGAGCTCATGGAGGGGGCTTGGGTATGTACTGATGTGACACAGAGTTGCTGAATGAAGATGACCCTGAATGGGTACCTGGCTGCACCTTGGCCCCTGTATGTGCCATTCGGTTACTTAAGCCCAGATGGTCCTTGGTGTGCTCTGCTCATAGCCTTTGCTGCATGAAGGGAGCTCTGGCTGGCAGTGACTTAACAAGTATATTTTCATAGTAATGTTTTATTGGTCACTGCTATGGTTTGAATATAGTTTGTCCCCCAAAAGAGTGGGTCCTTAGTGTGGTAAAACTTTTAAGAGGCAAAGCCTAGTGAAAAGTAGTTAGGTTGTTGGGTTTTTTCCCAAGAAGGGATTATGAAGATCTTTGTGAGTGAGTAAATTCTCATGGTGGAATTGTTATAAAAGAGCAAAATTGGCCCCTGATCTCTCCAGTTTCCTTTCTTATCACACGGTCTTTCCCTGATGTGTGTAATCCTGCCCTGATAGCCATCTGCCAGGGGGCTCTCACTAGAACAGATTAGAAATTGATATCCTGCTCTTGTATCTCAAGAACTGTGCACTAAGTAACATCTTTTTAATATTGTACTCAGCTTCAGGTATTTTGTTTGAGCAATAAAAACATGCACTAATACAGACACCTAATCTTAAGACTAGCAGGTCCTTCTAGATATCTTATCACACTGGAGCTAACAGGACATCAGCCTGCTGGAGTCACTCAGCAAGGCAGTAACTGCAGTTCGTGGCTCACTGTTAGTCCATGATTCTGTTTGTTTAAGTGGGGAGTTGACAGGAATTCAGGTGAGGACATTATGTTGGATGTGGCCAGAAGGTCTGGCTAGGCAGATTCATCACCCATTCTATTTTATAAACAAGGAAGAAGGAAAAGGCAGTGACATTCATGGGGGCACCCAGCATGTTAGGGAGTCAATGCACAAGTTCTGTGAGCAGAGGGAACTCTTACACAGCAGGGAGCACCCTGGAGGGCAAGGAAGGTACCAAGGATGGGCAGAGTGATGGGAACCTCAAATTCACACAGGATTCCCTGCCAGTCTGCTCTAGGTACTGAGCTGATCTTTTGAACTACCATGTCCCTAGGTCTGTGCTCCTCTGGAGTTCTATCTGATCTCACCAGCCTGTCTGGCTGACCATGACTGACAATTTGACCATCAAGTTCTTCCCTCACTGGCCACTCGGAGACCTACTCTCAGCCTGTTCCTACCTGCAGGAAGAGCACATGGGATCCTGAAGGGACTTTGTATTATGACAGAAGGAAATCACCTGCACTAGGTGACAGGGCACCCCACAGCAGCTCCACCAAGGAGGGCAGGCAGAGATTAGAACCGATGACTATTTATTGCAAAGTGGGCTGAGAACTGATGACCCTGGAACTGATGCTTCACCTCAGAAAAGGACTTGTAGAAGATTCTTAGAGTCTCAAAGTTGGGGATGGAGGTCAGATGTGAAATGCTGAACCTTTGAGGCTGGCTCCCCAGCTGTGTCTCCCTATAGCTACTCTGACTGAGCCCCCCACAGTCCTAGCTAGAGTCTGTCCAGTATAACAGTCCCCTTCCCACTGGACACTGTACTTCTAAGGAATAAATCTTGTTGCTTTGGGGTCCTAGAGATGTAGAGATGGCAAGATAGGGACATGCTTCTGAGTGTGGGTTATAGCATCACTGAGACATGGGTTCAAATTCCGACCCTACTACTGATTGCGGTTTGACTTGAGAAATCAGTAATAGCTTTGGCCCTTGGTTCCCCTGTGTGATAACTGGACTCCATCCCACATGGAACTGTTGTGAAGATTAGATTGACAATGAATGTGAGGCCCCTGACACTGTGTCTGCTGGATAGTACAGAGCTCAGCGATGGCAGTCATGACCATGCCTGGCTTCAGAGACACCTGACAGTCACCAGGAGAGCGCAAAGAGGCTTTAGAACCTGACATATCTGCCCACATGTGTATTAGCCATGTGTTCTCATGAAAGACACCTTCCCTCTCAAGTTTAACTTTCCCATATATAATGGCATCTAATAGTTGCCCAATAAATCTCTCCCCTTCCCCAGGCATTCTGCTCCTAAGGAAAAATATTGAAGATCAAAATGAGTGTGTAGTTTAAAACACTCCTTTTATCTTTCATTCTGTAAAACTTGATGCTAATGTTAATGTGAAGTGGATGCTCATTCAGACTCATAATTGACACTTTTAAAATTTAGATTCAATATCAGTATGTTCAGATTTATTTATTTATCATTCCTGGGATATGCATTAAAACGCAAATTTAATTTAACCTGCATCATCCAAGCCTTCTCTTTTCTTGCTGCTTTGTTGTTTACTTGTTTTGTCAGTTACTGAGAGAAAGCAACTTAAAATCTCCCACTATGATCATGGATTGTTCTATATCCTTTTTAATTTTAAATTATTCTTATATATATTTTAAAACTATGTCATTGGATATAAAATTTTAGGATCATTTTATCTGCTTGTTGACACTATTCTTTTTTTAAAAAAATATTTTTTTAGTTGTAGATGGACATAATATCTTTATTTATTTATTTTTATGTGGTGCTAAGGATCGAACCCAGTGCCTCACGCATGTGAGGCAAGCGCTCTACCACTGAGCTACAATCCCAGCCCGACACTATTCTTATTATAATAAAATGTCCCTCTTTATTTCTGATAATGCTTCTTGCCCCAAAGTCTGATATTTATACAGCCACTTTGACTTTCTTTTGCTTAGCGTTTGCATGACATAGCATATTCTATACTTTTACTTTTTTCCTTAAAATAGATTTTTTTAAGAGAAATTTTGGGTACACAGTAAAAATGGAGAAGGGATCTCCCTCATGATCCCCTGCCTACACATGAATTATCAACATTCCCTACCAGAGTGATATGTGTTACAATTATCAACAACCACCTGGACATTTGTTACAACTGTTGAACTACAATGACACTTCAATGTCACTCAGAGACTGTAGTTTACATTAGTGGCATTAGGGGTTACTCTTTTTTATTTTTGCCCGTCTGCACTTTTTAAAATTATTTTTAAATTAAATTATTAAATTAATTTAAATTATTTTAATATCTGATCTAATTAGTTGTACATGACAATAGAATACATTTTGACACATCATACATAAATGGAGTATAACTTCTCATTCTTCTGATTGTACCTGATGTAGAGTTATACCAGTTGTGTAATAATATCCGATTCATTCTACTGTCATTTAGGGGTCACTCTTGGTGTTCACATTCTATGGGTTTTGATGAGTGTCTAATGATACACATATACCCTTGAAGTATCACAGAATAGTTTTATTGTCCTAAAAGTCCTCTTGTAGTAGGGACAGATGAGGCAAAACACCAGATAGGAAACAGGAAGCTGGTTTATTTGGCTGAATCTGGTTCAGAGGGCAAAGCTTTCATTGTAAACAATCAATCCCAGCAGGGTGCGGTGGTTCATGCCTGTAATCCTAGCACTTTGGGAGGCTGAGACAGGAGAATCGCGAGTTCAAAGCCAGCCTCAGCAACGGAGAGGCTCTAAGCAACTCAGTGAGATCCTGTCTCTACATAAAACACAAAAATAGGGCTGGGGATGTGGCTAAGTGGTCGAGTGCCCCTGAGTTCAATCCCCAGTACCAAAAAAAACCCAAAAGAAACCCCCCCCAAAACCAATCAATCCCCCTGAACCCCGAGTCTAAATAGTTTCAGAACTTTATAAGGGGAGGGCGCATGTAAGGGGAAGGGCTCAGAAGTTCACACAAAAGCAGTTTTTTCTTTTACTGTTCTGGGCCAGTTAACCCTTCAAGGATAGCACCTGAGAAAAGGAGCGCTTCTTCTCACCTTTCTTTCTTCCCCCTGCTAGTTGTTACCACAGAGCCCAATTAGTAACATCTTCTCTTATCTTTGAAATGTAAACATCTCTGTAAGGCTCAGGCTCAAGGCCAGAGGCCTTGTTAAAGGACCTGTCTTTCCTACCACACTTTGCGTTTGCAAACATACTTCTATAACTTATTATATTGTTACTACACTAGATAGTACATAAATGTTTGTGAAAAACTAGTAAAGGGGGTGTTCAGCACCTGGAGTGCTGATCTCCTTCAGGCTAGTGGCCAAGTAAGGTAGAGCAACAGGAAATAGGAATTTTAACTACATTGAACTCTTTTGCAGACACTCTTTTGCTGATATTCCTAAGATCAATTATGGTGCAGATTTCTGGAAAAACTTAATTAAGATTTTCTGTGGAGGAGGGGGTGCCACTATACTCTGGGCTCCACATATTCATCCCCACTCCCCACTAACTCCTGGCAACCACATTTTTTTAATTGACTCCGTAATTTTGCCTTTTCCCAGGATGTCACATCATTGGGATCACACAGTATGTAACCTTTTCCGACTGGCTTCTTTCACCAGGTGTTATCACATTCTTTTACTTTTTTTTTTGGTAACAGGGATTAAACCCAGGGGCGCTTTATCATTGAGCCACATTCCCAGTCCTTTTTATATTTTATTTAGAGACAGAGTCTTGCTAAGTTGCTTAGGGCCTCACTAAGTTGCTGAGGCTAGCTTTGAATTCATGATCCTCCTGCCTCAGCCTCCCTAGTCACTGGGATCACAGGCATGCACCACTGTGCCTGACTCATTCTTTTACTTTTAACTCTTCTGCACCATCCAATGTGTATATTTCAAAGTAGTTTTTTCCTCTGGTCTAATGATCTTTATGGAGATATTCATTATGTTTGTACTTACATTGTTTATAGATCTATTTAGCTTTTTAGTAGTCTTTTTGCCACTCCTTTTTTGCCTTCTTTTGGATTAAGTATTTTTAAAATTATTCTATTCTTTTCCCTTTATTAGCAAGTTTCTTACATATTATTTTGTTGTTTTTAATTGTTTCCCTAGAGATTGCAACATGCATCACTGACTTATTAGCATCAAATTTAGATTAATATCTTTACAACTTCCTGCACCATATAAGGATGTTTTTCTTTAGTTACATCTGCCGTCCTGTCTTATGTTTTTCTGTTAGCATGCATTTCAGTTGTATACCCTAGGTAAATCCCACATGGCATCATTATATTGCTTTACACAGTCAAGAGTCATTTATATAGAGATACCTATTTTCTCTTTCTGTTGCTCATCATTCTTTTTTGCCTCTCTGCTTCTATCTGGAGTCATTTTCCTCAGTTAAAAGAAAACCTCTGACATTTCCTTTAGTCATCTGTGTACTGGTGATAAACTATTTTTGTTTACTTGAAAATATCTTCATTTTTCTTTTATCTTCAAAGAATATTTTTGCTAGACATGGAATCCAGGATCTGTGATAGTATTTCTTTCAGAAATTTGAATACATAAATCCATTATCTCCTGGCTTCCATATTTTCTATTGAGAAGTCCATGTTTGGTTTTATTGATGTGCCTTGAAGGTAATGTGTCTTCTCCTTTACTCCCTGGCCTCTTTGAGTATTTTCTGTTTATCCTTGATTTATTTAGATGTGTGTAGCTGTGATTTTCTTGTTATTTATCCTGCTCAGATTAATCCTCTTTGAATCCATCTTTGTTGTTCCACCCCAGAGATTGGAAAAATGAGCCATAGCAAGGACAAAGGCCTCTGGATCTTTTGGATCAGAATTTACCAGCACCTAACTTGGAGCAGCACGTTCTCCCCCAGGCCCTCTCATGAGCGTCAATCTTGCCTACTTCCACTACCTTTTCTCTTATTCCTGGGGTTTCCAGGAGAGAATATAAGCAGCTATGATGCTATGGCCTGAATGTGTGGTCCCTACTTGTTCATGCTTTGAAATGCTGTTCCCTAAGTTGATGGCATTAGGAGGCAGGGCCTCTGGGAGGTGACTAGGTCATGAGGGTGGGGTTAGTGCCTTATAAAGGGGCCCTAGTGAGATCCCTTCCCCCGCTCATAGGAGGACACAGCAAGAAGGTGGCATCTATAAATCAGAGAGGAGTCCTCACCAGACAGTGAATTTGCTGGGGCCTTGATCTTAGGCTCCCAGCCTCTAGAACTGTGAGCAATGGAAGCTTGTTGTTTATGAGCCACTTGCTCTATGGTCTTGTATTAGAGCAGCCCAAATGGACTGAGACATTTTGGTAGGAAAATGTTCTTCTATAAATGTTAACCATGCTCAGAATGGTGGGGAGGGTGGATATCAGACATGGCCCCACACATAATTCGTTGATGCCCTCCTTATAGAGATATCTTGGAAGAGTTGTTAAAATCTAGCATCTAGATCAGATCACTTGGATATATATCCCAGGTCTACCACCCATTTCTCTGTTAGCTGTGTGGTTGAAGGAACATGCTATGGTTTGGATAAGTGTCTTTCAAAGGTCCATGTGTTAAAGACTTGGTCATCAGAATGGTGCCATTGGGAGGTGCTGTGGACCTTTATACAGTTGGGCCTAGTGGGAGGTCCTTAGGTCACTGGGGATTATGCCCTCAAAAGGCACTGTGAGACTCTAAAATCTTTCTCTCTTTTGCTTCCTAGCTATGAGTTAAGCAGGTAAGCTCTACCTGTGTTACTGCTATGATGTGCTACCTTGCCATAGGACCAGAGCAAATTTTCTCTTTATAAGTTGATTATCTCAGGTATTTTGTTATAGAGATGGGAAACTAATACAGACAGTAATTCAGCAATCCTTCAGTTTCTTCTCTGTAAAATGGGTGGCACTGATAGTGCTGGATCACAGTAATACTACTTTATAGTTAATTTTTGTTTTTTCCCCCTTTGAATAATCAATTAATACTAAAAAGACATTAGAAGAGTGTCTGGAATAATGCCTTTTTATAATTGTTACCTGTTATGTTTGCCATGTGCAGGACCTGCTCCTGACCATCTGAGTACGTATGGTGAGGGGCTGAGGAACATGACTAATGGCAGACAACACAGAGTACAGGAGACTAACATGGACAAGATCCAGATTGGAGCCACCCAGGGTCTCTGCAACCTAATGCCAGCAGGGTAGTATATACCCTCTACCATGTGTATACATCACGTGTGCAGAGGAGCCAGACCCCTGAGTCTACCTGTCAGGCATATTGGTGACCCACTTTAAAAAAAGAGGATTCTGTTTAGTCCAAACAAGATTATGGGACCAGAGGTGCAAGCTCCTTGCTGTCTCAGCACTAATTGAGTCTCAACAGCCATTTGGTTTCATTTCTACAGTCACCAGACACTATGACTCTCATTTTCCTCTCCAGCAATTAATAGAGGAGGCATCAAGAGCTATTTTAGGGAACATGAGCTTCTCAGAATGGCCAAATTGTTAGCAGTCATGCTTGGAAATACTACATGGAAATAATGCTCCATTTCAGGGCAATTACCTTTCCTTGAAATACCCAGGAAACAGACAACTTCCTCAGGATGACCTTTTCACTGACCTTGTTAATATAGTGTTTTTGCTCTGGAATGCCAAGGTGTTGTGAAATGCAAAGGTTTTGGGGGACAGATATGCCCAGATTTGGATCTTGGATGCCCCCTGTGTTAACCTGGACCAAATCCCCCAGTCCTCCCCAGCTTTATCCTGATGTCTTCAGCTGGAGCCTTCTAACTCTATTATAAGGACATCAGATGAGCCATACAAGTAAGAGGAGCTGATTGCCCCTCCACCTCGGGGAAGGATGGCTCACCCCTAACCCCAATTGCCTCGAAAACCTTACATAGCTCCAGATTTTGATTTCACAGGAGCTTCATCCTCTTGACCACTTCTGCCTGGAGATCCTGACTTCCTTTAAAGGGGTGAGTTTCTATGCATGACATTGTTGGGAGAGCAATACCTAGTTACTGCTCTGAGTGCAACAGGACATACTGTTGAAACAGGATCAGGGGAAGAGTCACAGAACACCGCAGTGCAAACTACTCAAATCACTTATTGAACTCTTTTTTCTCAAAAGTTCCCTCCAGGTGCCTCTGACTAAGGTCATCTCTTGTCCTGTCTCTACTGATTAGCTTCCCACTCCTGTTCTTCTGTGCTTCCCTCCTTCCATCTACTCCAGATAACACAGTAACTCTGAATTTTCCTCCTCAAATGTTGCATCCAAAGCATCGGAGGGCTCATAAGACAAAATAGCCTTTCATTAAGTTGCATCTACCTTTCCAAAAAGGCAGCTAAAAATATAAATGGCAAAGCTCTTCTTTCTGTTGTCTGAGTATAGTGTGTGTGTGTGTGTGTGTGTGTGTGTGTGTCCTCAAGGAGAAGCTGAGATAAATCCTTGGGTGCAAAGAATCCATTTGAGAATTGATGCCAGGAAGCAAGAGTAAGGAGGGTGAGACAGGGAAATGCCTATAAAATGTGTATTAGTGAGATGGCTTCTACAGACAGAGGATGAACACTGCAGGAAGTGCTGAAAAGACTCATAGAGAACAATCTATTTAAAACTCAGGAGACTGGATTATATGTCTACTGGGGGCACCCACCTTCCACTGTTATCTGTGAAGCAGTGACTTTCATGTTCCCAGGCTGGATACCAGCTGAGTGGTTAATATGCCTTTAAAGAAAGCTCAGAAACCAGAAAGCAAAGGCTTGGGGTATGTGCTGATCACTGTCTCCCTGCTATGATTGAAATTAGAGGTGGCCAGGTTGATGTGATCTGAGGACTTTAGAGCATCTGCCACACAGTGGAGCACATGAAGTGCCTAGCACAGTGCCAGCCCTCAGAAGGACCTCAGCAAATCTTCCTTCCTTCCCTCCATTCTTCTGTTTGACTCTCTATGGGATGTTGCTGGGGCCAGGATTCCAGCCAGGGCTCTCTGATTGAATTGAAGTGCCCTCTTTCCATGACCTCGGCTTGTATTTGATCAATTTAAGGGCTGAAGCAAAGCTTGGTTTCAGTTCTTACATTGTTGGTTTGTGTTTCCGGGAATTAGATATTTGCTAACTCTGGTGAACAGAGACTTAGAGATCAAAGATCTGGCAAGCTGGTATATTTCTGGAAGAACATATCAAATCAAACTTCTCTCACTTTAAGCTTGGAATGTTTAGGGAGAGAAAATGAACAGAAGATGAGGTCAGGACTATGCAAGGAAAGGAGAGAAAACAGGTGCAGCCCCTTGCAATAGGTCAGTCCTAAGAGGTAGCCCAGATGGATGAAGGGCAAACCTGAGAGCCAGCTTGTGTTGGTTGTTTCAGGCACATCCAAGTGTAGCCTTTATGGAAGTGAAGTTTTCAATGAACTCATCATTGGAAAGATTATTTGAACCTGCTTGCCTTTTACCAGTGCCTGCTCACCTAGTTTTCTAGATGGACTGTCAGTGAACTTTTGGTTTTTGCCCAAATGATTCACTTTAAGAGAACCAAACTTTGCCTAATTCAAAGAGAAAGAGAAGAAGCCCTCAGTCATAGGTTTGTTAAGACCTGGGATAATAGAAGGGAGACCTGAGTGGAGACACCAAATAACAATGTGACATGGGTGATCCTTCACATCTCCAGGCCTCGCACCTGCTCCAGGTGGGTGAACTTAGGTATTCTCTAAGGTCCCTTCCTGTTTGATTAGTGTATATGTCCTTTCCTGGGAAGGTTTTCATGAGTGTCAGTTGCTTGGGGTTTAGTTGAACAGGCCCATCGGTGAAGGAGCACAGAAGAGGCATTGAAGACAAGCAGCACAGTGGGAACCAATTCATAGGAGAAAATTCTTTTAAGGTTGAAGGATGGAGCATGTTTGAATGATCCAGAGCTTTTTCATACTCAGCTTTGGGAGCCAGAACAGGTGTCACCACTATCCTTAAGTAGTGGAATTCCCAAGTGGTCCCTTATCCTTGATGCACACCTGGTTCCCTTGTTGCTCTGAGTAGCACTCACAGAAATCAATCCCCCAGAAGGCTGAATCCGAACTGCTGATACAGACATATGTGCAGTTTCTGGAGCCACTCTTTCTGTGCAGTAACTCTTAAAAAAAAAAATCAGCACTAAAGTGATTTTAGATGGCCTAGATAAATCAATATGGCAAATACCATGATTCCTTTTATGAACAGCCTTTGAAAATGCTAAATATCTTTCCAGATGGCCTCCAAAAATCATTCAGTCCTTGTAACACTGAATCACTTAGAAGATCATAGCTTATCTGCTCTTTAGTCTAAATTTTATCATGGGCTTTCGGCCAAAAGCAATAAAATCTGACCCAAACTGTAAACCTTCTATACAGAGAAAGGTACAGATAAATTTCTTTTTCTCTTTCATATAATTTTCTATATTCTGAGAAAGAATATGATCAAATAAAATCATTGTAGGGAGTGGCTTATATTAGGTTCATCCTGGAATTGTTATTAATTTCCTGCCTAATGAGGAAAATTGATTTTCAGGAAGGGTGAGTGGGGCTGTTACCAATCTCTGCTTTTCGTGCTGAGAATTGAGTTTAAGTCTTTAGTTTTCTTATCCAGCCAACTAACTGACTAGTCTTCCATGACTTATTCCAAACCAACCAAAGACCAGGTAATTTCCTGCTTTTGAAATGGGAAAGCAGTTTCTGTAAATCTGACTCAAAGGCCATTGGGGAAAATGATAGCTGAGACAATTATGGACCTAAATTAAGCCAGTGACTGCTCCTATCTATTAGCTATCAGATTCACAGCTATTGCTTCTTTACCATTCCATTCCAGGAAGAAAGGCAAGGCAAAGTCCATATGGAAAACTTCCTACAGAAGATCTAGACTGTGGGTGAATGGCTTCAGGACCTGTGGGGTGCATAGGTGATCTGAGGAATTGCTGTAGGAGTTATGTCTTCCAGTACTGTCTCTTCCAGGCAGTCCCCATTACTGCCTTGCTCTTGTGCTCAGGTTGAGCCAATTAAAGGAGACTTTTCTTTCATGAGAACTATGTGGAGGATAGTCCCGTGATCTTCCCTGGTTGGTGGCAGTAGCCATATAATGTCTTTTATAGCCTCCATGAGTATGTTTAATGACCCTCTGCCTCATGAGGGGGCATTTCCTTCAAAGCTGCCCAGGAGGAACATCCTCATAAAGGACAAGTGAATGATGTTTTTAATCTATAATGTCAGAAAATAGTTTCTTTCTTAGATTTTCAACAGTTGGAGGAGAGAATGGTACAATACTGGGGAAATCCAGCCTTTTTCTGTGCAAAGGAGAGGCCCTTTAGGGTGTGGCTGCAAGGCTGGGAAGAAAATCACTTGGCTCTTAAGTTATTTCAGCTTAGTAATCAGGGGATTGATGGTGACAGGGCAAACTCTGAAGACTTTTTTCTTATCCTCAAAATAGCAACTTGATACCATGCTATAGCCAAAGTGACCAAGATGGGCTGAAAGGCTTTTATTATCTCTGAATCCAATTTCGTGAATGACCTGCAAACTCCCCTTGAGCTTTGTTTGGGATTTCCGTAGTGAGAAGATCATGGCCTTGGGAGTCACACAGCACTAGTGATCAGGGGCAAGCTACTCATCACTTTGAAAGTCAGTTTCCTAGTTTGAAAAAGGGGCTGCAGAGCCTAATCCCTTTATGCTCAACATATTTATGGTAGCTACAAATATACGTGATGTTTTGGGGGAGTAGCAAAGTCCATGAGAATGCGGGATACCCAAAAGAAGGACCCAAGGAGTGGAGAATTATTTGCTTCAGGAAGGAGACAAAAGCTTTCTCTAAAGTGTTTCTCTCAAGTGTTTCTAGAATGTTTGCTTACCCAGACTTCCTCTGTGGCAGATTCCCACAGGTGGGCCATGAAATCCTCATGGCTCCTCTTTGGGGGGAGGGTCTGTCTATGATACTGGGATTTTGTGCCTCACCTGGTTCAGTTCCAGCATGGCAGAACATGGTGGACCTGAATGTGTGCTGACCCTGCTGTGTGCTGGAACCTGTGCTGGCCCAAGGAACAAGGATGGATGAGATGAAGTCCCTACTTTTCCACTCTCCTGAGGGATCAGAGGAAAGGCCAGTGGGGAACTCTGTTTGTGTGAGATCTGGGGGTGTGAGTATCTGTGGAGAGCCAGTCATGTGAGCTCCATGTGTGCTCTGACTATAGGTCAGTGGGGGGAGGTGAGAAGTGTGAAGTAGCTGGAACCCAAAGTGGCTTTGTCACCAGATACTCTAATCCATTTCTGAAGAGGAGGTTATGAGCGCTGAGGCTTTAGCCAACCTGGTGCAAGGGGCTCCATGTACCCATAATTTTTGCCCAATTGAAGTTGAAGGAGGATAGGGGATGAGAAGTAGGCCAGGCAGATCCTGGTGGGCCATCATGGAGCTAGAGTCTCCTACCTTGGGAAGCTGGGAACTTGTGATTGAGCCAAACCAGACAGCTGGATTTGAGCCAGGGGGATCCAGGAGAAGAGATCCACAAATGTGCTGTGCTTCACAGATGGCTAGGAAGTCAGGGAGGACAGAGCCCAGGGAGAATCCATGCGAGGCATCCTTACCATGCACCAGACACTGCACTGGGTCACACAGTGAACAGTCTCTGTGTGGCACATAGGGGCCCCATCACCTTGCAGGTGTCAACTCAGTCAGTGCCAGGTAGATCTTACTAACATTATCCTGATTCTACAGATGAGAAAACTGAGGCCCAGGGAACTAAATGACTGTGTGTTTAAGTGGAAACAGACTGGGACCCAGGCAGCTTGGCTCTTGAGTGGAGCTCCTAACCATGCACAGACTGCACACTCCCCCCTTCTTGTGCTGGCACAGCTTCATGACAGTGCTGTGAGACAGCCACATCTCATCCTGCTTCACAGTGAGCCCTGCTCCCAGACACAGCTGGTAAAGGATGGAGCCAGGACTCAAAGCCAGGTCTTTATGGATCCAAAGCCCAGGACCTTTCTTTAGGTCTCAAGAAAAGCCTGGATCCCGGGGTGTCAGCTTTAGAAGCTTAGAACGAGGATCAGCTTCTGCTTATTTTTTCTCCCTGAGAGCAGCTCCTCCAACCCAACGCTGCTCACTTTCTCTTGCCTGTTTATTTTTGATCCTGAGCTCTGCATTCTCCCTTAGCATCCCCCACCCCCAACTTTAATTAGCACTCATGATCAACTCATGAGCTCATTCTGTGTACTAGCTCCCTCAGCACGGATGGCTCACGTCTCTCAGTTCCTCATAGAGGAGATGACCGAGGAGGGGGTCCATGGTTTAGAGCTCAGGTAATTGGTGAGATGAACCTCTGGGCAGAGAGGAAAGGATAATGCCACACCCAGAACCACAAAGGCCGTGTCAGAAAGTAATGTTTGACATTAAAGAAATCTCTTCCCAACTGCTCAGAGCAGACGAAGCTCAGAGCAGGATATGATGAAAGGTCTCAATTCCAGAGGAAACGACAACAGGATGCAGATCAGTGGAAGATGATTATCCCAATGGGGACCTAAGGCAGAAGTTTGACACAAATGGAGCCTCGGCGACTTGCATAAAATAAAATGGGATAAAATCTCAAAAGCAAGGGACAAATACACAGAACTTAGTTTAGCTCTGTGACTTAAAGTTGCTGTATGTTTTCAATAAGGTTGGATTTGGGCCCCTGTAGGCAGAAGTCACCAAGGGGCTAAACATTGAGACAATTGTGGAAAACCATCCCTGAAGGGCCAGCTGGCTCCCCAGGGTGATAGGACTTGCAGGTGGCAGCGCTGGGTAGGTATTAAGATGGGTTGGGCTGAGGGCTCTTTTAGCAGTGGAACCACTACTGTGACATTATTGAAAGTGTGATGAATACAGAAAAATTGGGAGGAAGAGACTTGGATTCTTCCATAGGCATATAATCCTGATGAAGCAATTATCATCATTTTATGGTATTTCAAAAGTCTTTTTTTCTCCATTTTTTAAAGATCATGTTCTGTAAGCAAACTTTCTATATTGTTTTCCCACCAAAAGTTTGTTCAAATTATTTTATTAGCGGCACTTTGTCCTATTGTGCATGTGCATGCCCATGTGTGTCCACCCATCCTGGTTTGGTATGCTCTTCTTTGAACACTTGGATTGTTTCTAATTTTTTGCTCTTATGTTTGTACATAGTGCTATTTGCCATATTCGAGGTTATTTTCTTGGAAAAGACCCTCAGCAGTGTAGTTTGCCTATCAAAAATTTTGAACACGTTTGTTAATAGTGACAAAGTAGCTTCCCCGGGGAGAGCCCCAGTTCAGTTTTATTGTCGTGAGTCAACTTTGCGGCCTAGGCTATGGCTTCTCTTTGTTATTTTCTCATTCATTCATCAATTCATTCAACAGTCATTAAGCTCCTGTTGTATACCAAGCACTGATGTGTGCTCAGTGACAACAAAAAGGAATCAGACACATTCCTGCTCCCCAAAGAACTCCCACTCTGGAACAGAAGGCAGATGATGGAACAGTGTGGCTTGTGTGGGGGTGGAGGAGCAGCTAAGTGCCATCTTTTTCTGGGCAGCTCTTGTGAACACAGCTGCAGCTCTGCTCTCTCAGGACCAGGTTCCCATTCCCTAATCCCGGTGCTTCCGGGAGCACCTTCCACATTTCTCTTTTCTGCAAAAATGCTCTTTTCTAACTTCCTTTCTGTCATGGATCCTCATATACACGCCACAGGATTCTCAGCTCTCCTGAGTCCATAACCATGTTCTTAGCTTCCAACCCAACCATCCCAGCTTCTTCAGACTAGCTGTGCAGTCAGATTATCTGACCTATCTTATCTTCTGGAATTTATGCTTCTTTTTCTGCAGTCCTGGTACCATGGCATGACAGATCCCAGAGCTGTGAGGCTCATATCTATACATCTCATCCAGTCCTGACTTTCTTAGTCTCCAGAGTGGGATGTAAAATGGATGTCTGGGTAGAAGTAGCAGCAGTGAGATGGAATCTCTAAGGGGACTCCATACAATTTTGTATTCCATACATCCTTTCTGCAGAAAGGAGAAGTGTGAGAGGTTCTCCTGGAAGCACTCTACCACTTGGGTGGTCTTTGGGAAAAGACATGGTCAATGGCCTTTCAGAGAATTGAACAAATGTGAATATTTTGGGGTTCAGAAGATCATTTCCTTGCAGCTTCATTAGATGCAAGTTGTTGTCCTGAAGTTTTAATGTTCTTTCCAGTTTTTCTGTCATAACCTAGTTTGAGGTAGGGACTGTTCATTCAGTTTGATTCCTTTTTTTTTTTTTTATCTCCAACTCTAACGCAGAGGCAAAGTTGATAAGAAGGAAGTAGCTTCTCCCCAGTCCCTGAGGACCGTAACAGTAACACTTTAGCTTGCCTCTAATTACAGCCACCATGACAGTTCATATGTTGCAGCAATAAAAATAACCATAAACCTTACATAATCATTAAAGTTAAGCAAACAGCCCCACACTGCATCATAACATACAGGTAGTTGCTAATAATCCAGGAACAGCATTGGGGCATTCACGGAACATCTTTCCTATCTCTACAGTTTCTTAAACAACTTTAGAGACATATTTTTATTAAGTATATGCAAGGCAGATGATCTTAAACCTCAAGAAGAGTGTGCATAATAATTGTGTACTCTTCTAATGCTCTCCAAAGACCTATTCAGAGTCCATTCTGAAAGACAATAATATATCAAGAAGTTCTGCAAACTTCCTCCTAATGAAGACATGCCAATTTGAGACCAAGAATGTGGCCTCCAAGGACAAAATAACCACTGCTCTCTGTCTCTCGGTATTTTGCTACTTTATTTCAGAGTGATTCAAAATCTAATTAAATTTCTAAACTCTAATGAAATTACAGAAGAAAAATCATTTAGGATTATATTATGTACAATTACTCACGGCTGAAAATTACAGTTACCCTCTTTCACCGGGATGAAACCTCCTGGGTAAACTCCTGTTATTTATCCACCATATAAATCTGACACTTCTCCAACTATTTACAGATTGGAGGTAAAGCTGAATTAATTAAATGTATATATCCTGAGCTGCAAGAGATAGGTGGGAAGGGAGTTCAAGGGGAGAAGGAAGTATAAGGGCTGAAATCTCCTAATGAAGGAAAGTCTGTGATGAGTGAGTACAGACTAACACCAGATTCCTTCTAACAGGGGCAGATGCTCCAAGTGTAGTTCTCTTGGGATCAGAAGCGTTGTACATGGGAAGAATTGAATAAAAATCAGGTATGAATATGCATTTCAAACTCTGATGGGCTTTGAGAAGTTTAGCTTATTTCCTATGGGTTAGAGAAAGACTTATCACCAGATTGCCTGGGGATAGGCAAAGGGTGCAATTTCTATTTTAAAAGTGTGCAATGACTGGATCAATCCAGGCCAATATAAATGATCAGATTTTGGGGAGTATTCAGCTGTTTAGCAATTTCCTAAAATTCTTCTGCTTGCAGTCTTCCCTCTCTCTGAATAATTTTTAAGGTACTATCGTAGTTACAAATGTAATGCACTGCAGAGCCTGGTTTTGGGGAACTTCAGCTTCCAAGAGTATTGATTCACTCATTTGGACCTTTATTCCCATTGATAATGACTAGAGATGATGGTTAAAATATGTCTATTTTTAAACATCTTTTTGGGGTATCAGAGAGCTACCAAGGCAGTGAAGAATGATGGGAATAAGATTTGCAAGAAGAAACCCAAAAATGAGCCCTAAATTTGAATTATTTTTTTCTCCCAGTGGCATCTTCAAATCCCAGAAGAGATGTTGAGAAGCTGAAAAGTGAGAAAAGATGTGAGCAGCTTTGAGGGTCTAGAATTCAGAACTAGCTTGGTAGACCTCTCAGTTTTGGGTCAGGACACTAAAGGGCTAATCTTCAGGAGAAATGAGGAACCAGAAGTCCTTCAAAAGGACTGGAGTCCAAATTAATTCATTATAATATCTGGAATTGTATTTAGATGTTGGGGTTTTTCTAGGAAAAGGTAGAAGACTGTCATAAGCACATGAACTCATTTGGGAGAAGATAACATTATCCAAAGCTTGGAGTTATTTTACTTATATAATTTTTTCCTTTATCATGTCAGGGATTCATTCAAAAATAGTCACTAGGCACATGAGAAAACAATGAATTCCATGTGTTCACACACACTCAAAAGAGAAAGATAATAGACATTAGAAACAGACCCATAGTTGATCCAGGAAATGGAGCCAGCAGGATATAGATGTAAGAAAAATATGCTTATTCTGATCAAGGAAATAAAAGATAAGATTGTGAAGTTTGACAGAGAACTAAACAGTATAAAAACGGGTCAATGAAATTATTTTTGGGTCATTTAAATGAAAATTCTAAAACTAAAATTTGCAATAACTGAAATTAAGATCTCAATAGATGTTTAAACAGCAGATTATATACAAGTAAAGAGAGAAGTAATAACTGGAAGATTGAGAGAAATATATAGATTGGAGCATGGGGAGACAAGAGGATAAAAAACACAGAAGATAATGTAAAAGACATAGAAAACACATAGAGAAAACATAGAGACATTTGAACATCTGTCCAATTACAGTCCTGGAGGGAGGGAGGAAAGGAGGGAGGGAGGGGGGGAGAGAGAGAGAGAGGGAGAGAGAAACAGGATTTTAAGACATAATGGCTGAGAATTTTCTAAAACAAATGAAAAACATCAAGCTACACATTCAAGAAGTCCTAAAACACCTCTCAGAATAAATTAAAATAAAGTCACACTTAGGTTCCTCAGAGGAAAACTGATGAAAATGAAAGGCAAAGGAAAAGATTAGTGGTGGCCAGATAAAGAAGGAAAAAAATCTTTCAAAGAACAACATAAAGACAGACAGTCAGAGGTGTATTTTTGTAATATGTATGAAGCTCAGGATGCTTCACTTAGATATGGTCTTTCTGAGGTTTCTGTTTTCATGTTATAGGTTTTTACAAAACTTGCAAGTAAGACATTTTAACTATCATTGATTAAGACTGCTCTTTTCCACTCCAATTTCCTTCCTTATATTGGTTACTATGATGGGCTTTTGTAGAGTATTTCCAGGTTTTGAGGGTATCAGGTAAAGGTGAAGTTAACTGGAGAGTCCATTCTGTCTTACTGAATAGTAAGCAACATATCGTAGTGAGAATATTACTCAAGTGGTTAGTTCTCTTGGTTTGTGTAAGTAAGAAGAAAATTTTTATGTAAATCCATTTTCAGAATCTTTCTATGATGTTTGCAATAAGTTGGCCCTCTATATGAATAGATTCTCCATCCATGGATTTGACTAGTTGTGGATCAAAAATATTTGGAAGAAAAATTTCATCTGTACTGAACATGTGCATATTTTGACCTTGTAATTATTCCCTAAGCAATACAGTATAACAACTATTTACATAGAATTTACATTGTATTATGTATTAAAAGTCATCTAGAAATGATTAAAAGTAAATGGGAGGATGTACATAGGGTTATATGCAAATACCACACCATTTTTTATAAGGGACTTGAACATCTATGCATTTAGGAGTTGCAGAGGATCCTGGAGCCAGTCCCTAGGGGTATACCAAGGGATAGCTACACAAAGGAAATTGCTATTTTACTTAACTCTTGTGATTTCAGGGCAGAAGCCCATCTCCTAATTTAGAATTTGTAGATAACTTTCTCGCTTCTTGGTCATAGAAACTAGAAAACTGTTAATTGCTCCTGAGAAAACAAGGTAGGAATGTGAGGTCCCCAACATTTGGTTGTGTTTGCTGAGAAACCTCCTGCATCACCTACCAGGACCAAATAGCAGGCAGTCCTTTACTCAAGGCACCTGGATGGGTTCCATTTTTGCTGGTCTACATATTTGATAAATGCTAATTTTTTTCAAACTTCTAAGCCATGAGGGTTAGGAACAAAGGTCCTCTTTTCGACAGTGAGATCCAGCATCATAATTCTCACAAAACCTTCTGAGGACCAAGTATGGGTGAAATTGGATGCCCAGCCCGAGAAAGCTGCTCTTTTCTTTGAGATCCCCTCTAAACTGAGAACAAAGCCTTGCCTCCGTTTGGCCAAGAACTCCTGAGTCATCTCTCCTAGGATTTAGCCCTTTGTATTGCTGAATGTGAGTTTGGTCCATGGCTTTCCCAGAGTCACATCAGTAGATGATTAATTCCTTAGTTCTCATGGGACACTGGAAAAAAATTGAGGATGAAAGTTGCTTTTGGGTTTTGGTGGTTTCATTATTTCAAGATTGATCACTTTAATAATAAAATTTGCATTAATACCTTAATGGACTTTATACTTTTTATCACGACCTGGCCATATTTGAGAAAATTTAGAATCACAATATTATTCTTGGGTCAGTAACAGAAGTGGGCACAACCATTCAGAAATAGGGAAATAAATTAAGCCATGAATGTGTACAGGCATAAATATAATTTTTATAATCAGGAATAAATATTAAAATAGCAACACATATATATGTATTTATGGTAAAATTGGATCATATTTATGTATACAATTCCCTCTAGACTGCTCCTAAATGCATGCATGTCCTTAACTTATTACTTCTGCTAAACGTGCTCCAAGGTCACGATGTTCTTTAATTGTAAAAGGTTTTTGACAAGAGAGCTGCAACCACTGTCAACTTTGTTTACAAACTTCAGTTTCTTTTTTTCCATGGAAATGGGTGCCTCCACCAATTTGCTTACTGAAACTCATGCAAAGTAGTGGAGCAAAAGGTACTCTCATTCCCTGGTGTATTCCCTCAGTCTGCGTACTTCTCATTAGATGTGCCTGTTGTTGCCTGTCTTTTTCTTTTTTGATTTTTAATTTTTCATAATTCCATAGTGAGCATACTTATATCCCTGCCATATGCATTTTTAAAATTATTTCCTTAAACTTTGTTCCTTCAAATGGAATCGATGGGCCAAATCTTGTGTAAATTTTTTTTTTTTTTTTTGGCTGAGGATTGAACCTAGGGTCTTGCGAATGCTAAGCTTTTGCTGTACCACTAAGCCATGCTGCTGCTCCTTGTGAAAATTTCCAAAGCTGAAAACTGATGCTTATTGCTAGAATGAGTCAAACAATTAAAATTTCTATCAACACAAACTTTCTGGTATTAATATTTGTTTTAATTTTATTTTACTTATGTAATCTTTAATAAATGTCAACTTCTTCATAATATATGAGGGTTATAAGGATTGTGAATATATAATTTATTACCCAAAGCAGAATCTTCACCAAACCTTTGGGAGTTAAATGAGGTGTTACTATACTTGTTTCAAGATTGTAAGCATCAACCAGGAGTTAGCTGAGAAACAACATATGATTCTCCTGTTAACTAAGCATAATGATAAAAATATCCATACATTTACCTCACAATTAAAGAATTAGAGCATTGCTTTCGCATTCAACTTTTTCCTTTATTTCTCCCCTCTCTGCCTTGCTCTGAGAGAACTCTTCCCCAAATTTTGTGTTTATCATTCCTAGATATTAAATAAATACTATTCAATGAAAACTAGACGTGTGTCATTAGACTCTTGATTGTTTAGCTTTGCTTTTTTCTGCATTTCATGGAAATGGGATTCTTCTATTTGTCATCTTTTGCAGTTTGTCTTCTCACACAATATTCTGTATTTTTGTCTAACTTGTTCTTTGTTGATGTTATTTATTTATTATTATAGCTATATATTATCCTATGGTAAAAATTTATCATAAATTATTTATCCATTTTCTCACTAATGGTTTTTAATCATTCTTTCAAGGCCTTTGCTATTATAAGTCATGCTCTATATTCTTTCCTATGTCTCGAATGTACATGGCTAAGAGTCCTTGGGTGTATTTTCAGGAGGAGAACTGTTGGATCACAGAATATGCTAAGCCTCAACTTTAATAAAGAATAGAAAAAGAATAGAAAATTGCTTTCAAAGGTGTTATGCCATATTTTTTCAAATGCTCACTTAATTTTAGCATTACTCAAGATTTTTATTGTTGCTGATTTTAAAAAAAAGGTATCTCGTTGGGATCTTGACTTTCATTTTTCTGCTTACTAATGAGGTTGAGTTTAAGGTCTCACTGACACTAGAAGTAAATATGGGTGCCGGGCACAGTGGTGTGCACCTGTAGTCCCAGCACTTTGGGAGAATCAGGAGTTCAAAGCCAGCCTCAGCAACCTACATAAAACACAAAATAGGGCTGGGGATATGGATCAGTGGTTGAGTACCTCTGAGTTCAATCCCTGGTACAAAAAAAAAAAAAGTAAATATGGGAAGAATTGATATCTTTATAATTTTTAAGTTTTCCTATCCATAATGACATGTTTTTATTTGTTTAGGTCTTCTTCAATGTTTTATGCTAATGATTTCTCCACATGAATTTTGAGCAATCTATTTTAAAAGATCATTATACATATATGTTTAAAACAAATATGTATTAATTATGCTCCTACAGAAATGTATATTTTGTTGCTATTTGTGGTGGTATAATTATGATTATTATTGGTTTTTATTTATTTATTTATTTGACAAATAAAATTGTACATATTTACTGGGTGTGATTTTTTTTTTTTGTACCAGGGATTGAACTCAGGGGCATTTAACCACTGAGCCACATCCACAGCCCATTTGGTATTTTATTTAGAGATAGGATCTCCCCGAGTTGCTTAGGGCCTTGCTAAGTTGCTGAGGTTAGCTTTGAACTCTAGGTCCTCCTGCCTTAGCCTCCTGAGCTGCTGGGATTACAGGCGTGTGTGCTGAGATTATACACTCGGCTGACGTGTTGTTCTGAAATATGTATACATTGTGGAATTGTAGTTGTATGAGCTTATTTTTTTAAAAATTATTTTTTATATACCTGTTTGTTAGAGGTATATAGAAATTCAACTGATTTATAAAATATTGACCCTGGAGAGAACAGGGAAGGGAAAGGGGAATGAAAATGATCAAATTATGTTATATGCATGTATGAATATGTCACAGTGAATCCCACTGTTGTATCTAATTATGATGTCCCAACAAAAAATTTTTAAAAATTGACCCTATATTTAGCCATATTATTATTTTTGACAATTAGTCTTTGAGAATTAGAGGCTTTCTATGTAGATAAACATATTAAATGAGAATCTAGTTTTTTTCCTCTTTTTCCTTCCTAACCAATTTTTTATATATTCCTTTTTTTAAAAGAAAAAATGTCCACTAGCTAGAACTCCAGAAAATATTGAATAGAAATGGTGAGATAAGACATCTTGCCTTTTCCTAATTTTAAAGAGATTATATCTGTGTACTTACTTCACCATAATAATGATCTTTGCTATCATTATTTTATTTTTGTTGGTAAAAACCTTTTTATCAGATTTGAGAAGTTTTGAAGTATTCCTAATGTATTAGGAATTCATGTTATGAATGGGCAATGGATTTTTTTTTATTGGATCTAATTAGTTTTACATGACAGTAGAATGCATTTTGACATATAGTACACAAATGGAGCATGGCTTTTCATTCCTCTGGCTGTATGTGATGCAGAGTCACTGCAGTAGTGTAATCATACACATATATAGGGTAATAATGTCTGTCTCATTCTATCCTCCTTCTCATCCCCACAGCCCCACCCCTCCCCTCACTCCCCGCTACACAAACCAAAGTTCCTTCATTCTTCCCTCTATCCCGGCTCCACTATGGATCAGCACCTGCTTATCAGAGAAAACATTCGGCTTTTGGTTTTTGAGAATTGGCTTATTTCGCTTAGCATGATATTCTCTAGTTACCTGCAAATGCCATTATTTCATTCTTCTTAAAGGCTGAGTAATATTCCATTGTGTACATGTACCACATTTTCTTTATTTATTCATCTACTGAAGGGCATATATGTTGTTTCCATAGTTTAGCTATTGTGAATTGAACTTCTGTAAACATTGATGTGGCTGCATTACTATAGTATGCTGATTTTAAATCCTTTGGTTATAGACTGAGGAGTGGGATAACTGGGTCAAATGGTGGTTCCATTCCAAGTTTTCTAAGATATCTCCATACTGTTTTCCATAGTGGTTGCACCAATTTGCAGTCCCAC